>JARHVA010003641.1:1130000-1462500 GCA_037957365.1 Torreya grandis
ATATCAACCATGAGACTAACCAAAAAATACACTACTCTTACTCTACCTCTCTACATCAGTACTTCATATGGAGGTTGTGAAAGATGCTTATGGCTAGGAGGATTAATAAAGAGGTCATATAATGAAATGAATGAATAGATAACTCACTCAACCTTCACACTTCACTTGGACACTTCACATGACCTAAAAAGAACATTTCAAACTACAAATGAGTGTTAGAAAAGGACAACATACTAAGGAAGACTAAGCAAGACACTTGACAAGATCAATTAATCATACACACACACTAAAACTAGTCAAAGGAGGAGGTAAAACTAGTAGTTTATAATTGATCAAAGGCATAAAAATGGGTAGGGCTTCACCATACTTAGGTGGAGGATACATAACAAGATAAACAAGGTTACTTAAATAGAGAAGTGAGAGTAGAAGGAAAGAGTCATAAAAGAAAGATGTTGACAAGTGTTAAGAAGGAGTTACAATCAAGAAGGGAGTTGGAGAATAGTTTTAAAATATCTAAAAGGACATGTGTTGTTCTCTTGAAGATGCATCCTCTTCTAAATGGTGTGGGAGTTTTCATATTTGTTTGACACCTTGATCTTCTTCTACAAATTGCCCTTCTCTTAGCTTGTGTGGAATGACACATGACATTCTTAATCATTAACTCACATTGAATATCTTATGCCTTATTATTTGACACCTTTCATCTACTTATAAGCTTTCCAAATTTGCATCTTAGTGGTGATCATCAAATAATTCTTTAGGTGTCTTGAAACCCCTTTGGCTTCACTATGCTTATCCTTGCTTATAAGTGTCAAATATTGATTTCATCTTCACCAATGAAATATATCTCCATAAAAGTCATCTATAAGTCATAAAAAACTTGAAACAACTCATTTGGATCCATCAAACACTCACTTTGACCTTATTTTTCACCTTAAGCTCTCACTAGCCTTCAATTCCTTGTAGCCCTAAAAACACACAAAGATACTTGTGTAGGATAATGTACAGATGCCATTGGAAAAATAATAATTTATTTCATTATTAAATATTCCCTTACATCTATGTACAAAATTTCATGATTAGACATTGAGTGACAATACACTTATTAGTCTATTTTCTCTCTTCAATTAGGCCTAGGAATTGAGTTTTGGATCTACTATTCTCCCACACATGTAAAAAAAATAAGTGTCTGATTAAATTTTACTACCCTATGAACATGTTCCATGTCAAATTTGAGGACCTAAGACCTTGTGTAGATAGGTGAACCATGAAATGGCCAAAAAACTAGCCTTTCACAAGCCTTTTTCACACTACCTTCAAGAATGAGACTTGTTTGAGCACTTTTAAGGTTACATGTATATAGTTTTTGGATTAAATATATATAAGACAACTCAATACATCCTCTCCAATTATTTTCATCTACCCATGAGGTCAAATACCCTATTTTGAGCCCAAAAACTCATAAAACACAATATTTAATGAGTTTGTACAGTTGTAGGTATAGATAAGTGTCATGCTGATAATCTTCCTATGATTATGAATCATAACCAAGTATTTTAAAGGTCAATATAGTTCATCTCAATCACTTGGGAAGGTAATCTCTCTCAACTGGTCATTACTAGTCTTCTTGGTAGCCAAAAATGTACTTATCATCTTAATGACGATTCATAAATCATCACACCTTGATCAATGAAAAAATGCCACAAATTATAAGTAGACAAGGCCCACTAACATAAACAAATATCTTTGGCTTCCATGTAACTTGTCCGCACTATTCCAAGCTTGATAAGGTGCCTCTCGGGTAGAAAAAATGGATTTAGTGAGGTCAAGAGAGATTCATGAGTGAAAAGAGTCAATAATGCTTAATCTTGGTCTCAAATAAATTAGTGAGGTATATAAAATTCACCTTGACCTCTTCCAATTATATTCATACCATGTTAATTATTTAGACATGTTGTAGCTTACATTAGTTCATGCTAAGGTTTTCAAGCCAACCAATACAAATGACCTTAGCTGACTGTGTTAGACCCTTTCCTCACTTTTTAGGTCTAAGACAAGATTTTTAAAGGTTGTTATTAGGTCAGATAAACCTTTATTATATCCTTATCCTTGAAATATAATTTACACTTGTGTAAACCATCAATATTCTATGAACAGGTGTGAACATTCTTCACTAGACCTCTTGACTAAGTTCATAAGATCTCTTTGTCTTGAATGGTTCCTTAGAAAACCTATGTCTAATTTTAAAATATTTATTGAGGGTATTCATGATAAATTTATTCTTCATACTTATCCAAAACTTATACAAATAATCAATTCTTTCATGAACAAGCCTCTACATGACTCATTAGACCTGTAGGTCTTTATTGGGGTTAATTCTTTGTTAAGCCCGAGAATAACCTTAATTGATGTATTTTAACTATTTTACAATGCTTTAAAATTACCATGTATCTCCTCCATATGACATATAAGGCCTTATTCAACTCCCACACCTCATTTTTTTCACCATATGCTCTTTAGTCACACTATCTAGAAATATGTCTAGTTGTAAGTGCACATTTAGGTATTTAGACTAAAATTTTGGAATGGGAACATATTCAACAGGGTCTATAGAACCTTTGATATTATTAAACCCTATTAAAAGTGTTTTCAATTATGTATATATAATCATTATGTTTACACTTGCTTCACAAGACACATGGCTTCTTGAGAAGTTTACACACAGGCTTGGTTGTAGGTGAAGGTTTAAGCTTGAGGTCTGATTAGAGGTCAAAAATAGGTTATTAATGATATAGTTAATACTATATATACTTGTAAAATGTCCATGATGTTTTAAAATGACTCACACATCTCTTTTTAACCTTGAATCCCATATTTTAGGCAAGACTCATTTCATTACATGTGGAAATGAGACCTACAAGTCTGTAGATCTATAGGTCTGCATTTCCATTTACAAAATCTCCTTTAAACATATATAATAATAATATAAAACCATTTTAATAGGGTTTTTAACTTCATAAAACCATTTAAATGCATGTTTGGCACTTCCTTTGTTCATATTGTGTTGGCATGCCTGTTGTTTGACTTGGGCTGACCTGTAGGTATCCTTTTAGGCTTGCATAGAGTCTTGAAATTATCAATCCATGTTTTAAACTATATTTATCTCACCACTCAGTTTTTAAAACTCCATTTCTTGACACACCATTCAATACATTGACATGAAAAAGAGACCTATAGGTCTGTAGACCTCTAGGTCTACCTTTTATCATTTAAGACTTCTTGAAACTATACTTAAGACCATGTTATCAAAATATAAAACCTTCCAATGTTCCATGAATTATATCATGATGTTATTACCCTAAAAAAAAATTTATGATGTAATATTCATCCCTTTCAATCCACTTCTATGCTTGGAGTTATACACACAGTCCAAAAACCAAGGCCATTACATGTTATTTAGAGAAAATAGTATTGGAGTGAAGCAATGCAATCACTAATGAAATTTTAATTGCATTGAAGAGAGTGAGACATTATGGGAAACCTTCATCCATTTTATTTGACTATTGAAAACCCTAGAACAATCAGGAGCCAATGACTTTTAGCTTGTAAAATATGCAAAGGAGGAGTTTTCTTATCAACTTGAGCCCACACATGCCAAGTGAGACTTGTATAATCATGTGGAATGATTGTGTAACCCATATAGACCCCTTTTAACTTCATTCATGCTTCCAACCAGCCTGAAACTATCATTTCAAGGATAAAAATGAGCATGTGGGGTTGATGGGTAGTTTCAAACCACCCTTCTTAACCATTGTTCATAAACAAGGGGCCACCAATCTGATGAATATTACCATGAATTTGAAGCTCATTAGGACCCTCTCCTCTAGTCAAAATCTTATGTCCCAACTCTCCTTGTGTTTTACAGATGAGCATCCAAAATTTTCCTTTGAGAGCTTACTAAGGGAGTGATGGAGGAAAGGAAGCAAATTTTGGAATATCAGGACCTATAACTTCAATCCAATCATGGATTTGACTTTTGGAAGCTGAAGAGATACCTATAAAACATTTTCACCTAAAAATGGATCTCCCCAAGTTCTTACAAGTGCTTATAACTGCCTTATTAGAGTGATTTCCTGCAAAATTGATATGGTCTAACATCCCTAACATACATGAAAGTTAGATAACTCCTTTAATAACTTTGGTAAGTGTATTTGTATGGGTATTTCTCCTTGGTCAGATTTGACATGTGTTGGAATTAGTTATATGTATTTTTCCTTCAACTTCAATTACCTTAAAGTTTTCAAATCAACTTTAAATTTTCCAAACAAGCATAAAACATTCATGCAAGGTGATTAAGGGGTGAGGTGACTTTGAGAGACACTTAATAAATTTTGACATAATTATTATCCACCTTCTTCACACCATGGGATGACTAGACTATCACAAGACTAAAACAAACCATTACCTTAATTTTGTCAAATTAACCTTAAAATATGCTAATAAAACTTCAAAAAGACCATTTTAGGACCTCACAAAGCATGGAATGGGCTATGAATAGGGTCAATAGACATGATATTCCAAGTTTCAAATTATAGGGGTTGACCTTTTGACCTGGGGGTCAAAAATGGTCAATAAATTAGTAATTTATAGGGGTAACATGCCTACAATGCTTACTAGACTAGTAGCCTTATCCTTTCATTAGGAAATGGAGGCACTTACACTCAAAATTAGACCTGATCAGACCTTGACCAAGACAAGATAACTAACTTGACCTCTAAACACACACAAAATGAGAACAACATACAAAGTAGAATGAACAAGACAACAAACACATACTATCTAAACACTTATGGAAAATAAAACACAACAAAGCAATTAGTATATACATCTGACCTAAAAATATCTTCTTCATCCTTGATCAAAGGAGAAGTTTACAATATATTTTTCTCCATGAGGTGAAGAATATCATGAGGCAATTTTGCATCTTGGACCTTGTTCTTATTGGCTTCATCCTCATATTGATTACCAATCCTCTTGGCATGCTTTCAAGTGAAGTAATAAAAATAAACCAGTCACTTATGAACACATATTCATCTTGTAGTTCAAAACCCATTCCATGTTCTTCCTTGATATTTAATAGAACCTCATAAGTGATCCCATTCTAAATAGTTAGAATAACTGCAACTGCATCTAATGATGTTATATTTAGGCATTATTCTTGGGCCTCTATGACATCTTGAGTGACATTATATTACTTATCAGTTGCTACAAGTTCATCAATATCTTCAAGGAGTTTTTCATACTCAATCTAAGCTACATCATGGTATTTAATGGGTGTGTCTTGATCAACCTCCTCATGAACATGCTCTCCAATAGGAAATGCACTTTTACAAAGGACTTCAATCTCTTGAAGTGACTCAATGTGTTGCTTCCAATCTTCATTTGGCTACTTACTTTGGTTAATTTGAATGAGGCCAACTTGAATAACATCTTCACCTTTCTCTTTAAGAGCTATAAGTTATCAAGAATTTTGAGCTTCTTTGTGTAGTCATGATGTAATTGGGAGTCAACCTCTTCAAGTTTAACTTCTTGATTTATAGAAATGACTTCAATCTCATTCAAGATCCTAACTTGTACTCTTTCCTCAAACTCACATTCTTTCTCATTTGAATCCATTTCAACTTCATCTAAGACCTCAACTTGTTGGCTTAGGGTACCTTTAACATCAAGACCAGATACAACCTCAATAATATTAGATGTAATTAGACCTACCTCTTGAATCATGTAGTCAAGGCCATCTTGGCCATCTTCTATAACTTCATCTTTGAAAATTGATTTGCCTTTTTCTTCCCCAAGTGGAGTACCAATAAATATCTCTTAATCATACACACTTGAATCATCTTCATCATTTACAACTACAACTTGATCTTCTCCATTTACTTCCCATAAGACATGATCCTTCTCAAAGAGGGATATGGTGGGAGGGTGATGAATATGTTCATGAATTGGCTTGGTGATCAAGGGAACACCCTTGCAACATGAGATCTTTGGGATGGAATATTCTTATAAAAATTCTTAAAGAGAGAGAAAATTCAATTGTGTTATGAGTTCCTCATGTAGACACCTAAATTTGGCCACTAATGGTTTCTTATCTAAATTTAGACTAATTCTTACCAACCATTGACCATTTAGCCTAATAATATCTAAATGTATCAAATTTGGCTTTATAACTATGGAATAAATCAATATAGCCTATTAATCAATTAAATTGAACAAATGCACCATCAATTAATTTAAAATCATTCAAAAATATCAAAAAGTCTAAAAAGGGTTAATTAACACCAAATACTAATCAAAGCCTAATTAAATTCATCCATGAGTAGTTAAATCAATTATCAAAAAGGAAAATTCAAATATCAAGAGCATCTTAGAAGCTAATCATTACCTTTTGTGAGTTATCACTTTTGGAAAATATCAAAAGAATATCTTAAGAATATGCCAAACATACCTTTCAAACCCAACCAAGGTTAATAAACTCAACCAAGGTTCCAATTTAACCCATTACAAGTGATTTTGAATCCTATAAAATCAAGCCTAGAGCTCTTCATTTAGAGAGCTTGAAACATCGTAGAGTTATAATGCTGGAGTTGATCCATAAAGCAAATGCATAGTATTATAATGCCAAAATCAAGCCAAGCCAAACCAAGCCAATCATGGTTACAAGAGGAAATGGCGATAGCCAAGCCCCCCAGTGATAAAGACCTTTTGAGCACAATCCAAGCAAGACAATGAAGAAATCATTTGGATCTCTCAAGGAAGGTAAAGATTGTTGTTCTTTGTATTTTAGTTGGGTTTTCAATTGTTGTTTGTTCATTAAGCTCCCGCTAAGATCTAGGATTTGAAATTTTAGTATGTTAGTGTGTCGATTTCATGGTTTTATGGACTAAACCTTGATCTAACCTCCTCTCTTTGTCAAATTCCTTGATCACACATCATTCTTCTCAACAACCACTTCATTCTTCTTATATTCTTCTTGAGGTTCATTTACAGCTTCAACTTGATTTTAAACCTTCTCAACAAGGACCTCCCTCTTGTTTTATATACCTTCTTGGATATACCTCCAATATGTAAAATCTTTAGGTTATTGAGGAGGGGGAAATGGGGCTTGAATAGGCATAAGGTTTTCTTTGGCTTAAATTTCTAAATCTAGGTTTGATTCAAGATCTACGACTTTTAATTCCAAGTCTTGAATTTAATTGTCTATACTCTCTTAAAATATCTCTTCTTGAGGATGGTTAATGAACTCATGAGGATATGGAGAATAATAAGGATGACAAGGAATAAAGGAGGGCTCTTGAAACATCTGATCTAATTCACTTTGCAGCCTCTCCCAAGTCTCTATCTTATCCAATATAAATGTACACAAATTATTCCTCTCTAATGGATCACTAGAGGATATAGATGTATCTTGAAAAATTCCAATCAATTCCTCATATTGAGAAGTTGAACAAACCCTTATTGAACATGCTAGTATCTTATTATCCATTTCATCCATTTTATCTTGAAGACAAGGTTGTTCATATGCTTCATCATAGCCACATGGGGAAGGTGTAGGATGATCATAGGATTGATATGGGACACAAGGAAGACATGAGTGATACTCTTGATAGTAAGGAGGGTAATGAGTTTGATAAGGACACTAAGGCATATATTTGGGGTCATATTGAGGTTGATAAAGATTATTATAGGACTAATATGAATCATCATACCATTAGTATGGTTCATTATAGGACTGATAAGGCTCATCATATGGAAGATAGCGAGTACCATAGGCTTGAGATGCCACATAAATTTTAATGAAATTGAAATATACTTCAAACTCAACCATAATAACCTCATCAAGATAGTGAATTGAAGATACAAATTAATTTTAACAAATGTCTGGGCTACTAAAACTAGCTGATTGAGCTCAGAGTCGTCATTGATGTTTTTAAAGGCCTCCAAACTGATATGTCAAAGGACAACACCATAATCATTTAAACACTTTGGACCTTTTCCCTACTAGGCATGCCTGAACTGTTATCACCCAAATTTACACCCTTGGAAGATTTTTCAAGACTTACAAATTTGTCGTAACATGGAGACAATCCTAGGATGTGGGTGACCTTTAGTTGGATTAAATCTCTAGGTTATAGGTTTAGCTCCCATTGATGTATCACTTAGGATCATTAACTAATATATCAAAATGTTATGAAAAGGGAGAGAAACATAATATAATGGAGGTGATGCACCAAAATAAATGACCACTACCAACTAGTTTCATGTGCACATCAACCATGAGACCAACCTGAAAACACACTACTACTCTACTTATCTACATCAACACTTCATATGGAGGTTGTGAAAGATACTTGGGGTTAGGAAGACTAATAAAGAGGTCATATAAAGACACTAATGAATATAAAACTCACTCAACATAAACACTTAACTTGGACTTTACATGACCTATAAAAATATTTTAAAATTCATATGAGTGTTAGAAAAGGTCACCATGCCAAGGAAGACTAGGCAAGACACTTGACAAGATCAAATAATAATACACACACATAAAAACTAGTCAAAAGAGGAGGAAAAATTCATAATTTATCATTGATCAAACACATACAAATGGTTAAGGATTCACCATACCTAGGTGGAGGATACATAACAAGCCAAACAAGGCTGCTTAAATAGAAAAGTGAGAGTTATAAGAAGGAGAGGCATAGATGAAAGATGTTGACAAGTGTCAAGAAGGAATTAAAATAAAGAACATAGTTAGAGAATAATTTTATAAGATATCAAAGGACATGTATTATTTTTTTAAGATGCATTCTCTTTCAAATGGCATGGGAGTTTTCATATTTTCTTGACACCTTGATCTTTTTCTTCAAACTACCTTCTCTTAGCTTGTGATGAATGACACATGGCATTATTGATCATCAACTCACCTTGTATGTCTTATGAATTAATATTTGAGACCTTATATCTTATTAGGATCTCTCAAAATTTACATCTTAGTGGTGATCATCAAACAATTCTTTAGGTGTTTTGAAACCTCTTTGGCTTCACTACGCCTCTCCTTGCTTACAAGTGTTAAATTTTGATTTCATCTTCACAAATGTAATATATCTACATAAAAGGTATCTATAAGTCATAAAATACTTGAAAAAAATCATTTGGATCCATCAAACACTCACCAAGACCTCATTTTTCACCTTAAGCTCTCACTAGCCTTCAATTCCTTGTAGCCCTAAAAACACAAAAAGATCCTTGTGTAGGATAATGTATGGATGATATTAGAAAAATAAGAATGTAATTGAGTACCTATTATGACATTATAAATTTATGAAAAATTTCATGATCAGATATTGAGTGGAAGTACACTTATTAGCCTATTTTCTCTCTCTAATTAGGCCTCAATTAGGCCTTTATGCCTAGAAATTGAGTTTTCACTCTAATATCATCCCACACATGTAAAACTTAGAATTAGTGTTTGATTAAATTTTAATACCCCAATACCATGTTACATGTCAAATTTGAGGACCTAAGACCCTATGTAGATAGGTGATCCATGAAATGGCCAAAAAACCTAGCCTTTCACAAGCCTTTTTCACACTACCTTCAATAATCAAACTTGTTTAAGCACTTAAGGGTTACAAGTATATATATTTTTTGGCCTGAAGGGATATAAGACACATAAATCCATCCTATCCAATGATTTGTATATACCCATGAGGTCAAATACCCTATTTTGATCCTAAAGACTCATAAAACACAACATTTAATGGCTCTGTATAGTTGCATATACATGAAAGTGTCATGGTGATAATATTACTAGAGCGAGTAATGATGTTTAATTGGTTTCAAGGTCAATCCAGTTCATCTCAAACACTTGGGAATCCAATCTCTCTCAACTAGTCATTACTAGTCTTCTTGGTAGCCAAAAATGTGCTTAAAATCTTAACGATGATTCATAAATCTTGGGGTCTTGATAAAAAAAAAATGCCAAAAATTACAAGTAAAAAATGCACCATAACATCTCCAAATATTTTTTGATCCCATGAAACTTGTCCATATCATTCCAAGCTTGAGAAGGTGCCTCTCAGGTTAGAAAGAATGCATTTAGTTAGGTCAAGAGAGAGATTCATGAGTGAAATAAGTAAAAAATTATTAGTTTTGTCTCAAATAACTCAGTGAGGTCTATAACATCCACCTTGAACTCTTACAATGGTACTCCTACCATATTTATTCTTTAGATCTGCTTTAGCTTCCACTAGTTCATGCTAGGGTTTTCAAGCCAACTGATATAAATAACCCTAACTGATTGTGTTAAACCCTTTTATCACTTTTGAGGTCTGAGACAAGCTTGTTAAATATTGTGCTCAAGTTCAATAAAAATTTCTTGGATCATTAATTCAAATCTAGCTTACACTTGTGCAAACCATCAATCTTCTATAGACACAACTGAACATCCTTCACTAGATCTCTTATCTGAGTTCAAGAGAGCTCTCTATTTTGAATGGTTCCTTAGAACTATGTCTACTTCACCAATATTCCTTAAGTGTATTCATGATATGTTTATTCTTCATACTCAGCCCACACTTACAAAAATCATCAATTCTTTCATGAACATGCCTCTACATGACTCATTAGGCCTATAGGTCTTTATTGGGGTTGATTCTTTTGTTAAGCCTGAGAATGACCTTAAATGATGGGTTTTATCTCTTTTCCAATGTTTCTAAATCACCATGGAACTCATCCTTATGAAATATAAAGTCTTGTGTAACTCCCACACCTCATTTGTTTCACTATATGCTCTTTTACTCACACTGTCTAGAAATAGGTCTGGCTATAGGTCAACATTTAGTGTTTAGACTATAATTTTGGAATTAGAACCTCTTTAACAGGGTCTTTATCACCTTTGATATTATTAATACCTATTAATTTTTTTTTCAATTAGGTCTATAGAATCATTATGTTTACACTTACTTCACAAGACACAAGGCTTCTTGAGAAGTTTACACATAGGCTTGGCTACATGTGGAAGTTTGAGATTGAGGTCTGATTAGAGCTAAAACATAGGTTATTAATGACATAGTTCATAATATATATACTTTTAATATCTCCATGATGTTTTCAAATGACTCACACATCTCTTCTCAACCTTTAATCCCATATTCCAAGCAAGACTCATTTCATTACATGTGGAAATGAGACCTACAAGTCTATAGACCTATAGGTCTGCATTTCCATTGCCCAAATATCCTTTAAACATATATATTGATCATATAAAATTATTTTCATGGGGTTATTAACTTCATAAAAACCTTTCAATGAATGTTTGGCACTTCCTTTGTTCATATTATGTTATGAGGCTTGTTGTTTGACTTGGGCTAACCTGTAAGTATCATTATAGGTTTGCATATAGTTTTAAAATTATCAATGCATGTTTTCAAATAAATTTATCTCACCAATTAGGTCTTAAAAATCCATTTATTAACACACCATTCAATGCATTTACATGAACAGGAAACCTACAGGTCTGTAGACTTATAAGTTTGCCTTTTATCATTTAAGACTTCTTAAACTTGCACTTAAGACCATGTTAGCAAAGCATACAACCTTATAATGTTCCATGAATTGTATCATGATGTTATTACCCTTAAAAAAATCTATGATGCAATATTCATCCCTTTCAATCCACTTCTATGCTTGGAGTCATACACACACTCCAAAAACCAAGACCATTGCATGTTAATTGGAGAAAATAGTATTGGAGTGAAGTAATGGAGTCACTAATAGACTTGTACTTAAATTTAAGAGAGTGAGACATGATGTGAAACCTTAATCCATCTTATTTTATTTTTGAAAACCCTAGAACAATTTGGAGACAATGACTTTTAGGTTGCAAACTATGTAAAAGAGGATTTTTCTTGTCAACTTGAGCCCACACGTTCCAAGTGAGACTTGTAGAATCATGTGTAATGATTTTAAAAACCTTATATACCATATTTAATTTCATTCATGCTTCCAACTAGTCTGAAATTGTCATTTTAAGGAGAAAAATGAGCCTATGGGGTTTATAGGCAGTTTTAGACTGTCCTACCTTCTTAATGATTGTTCATAAAGGAGGGGACACTAATCTGATGACTATTACCATGCACTTTTATCTCATTAAGACCCAATACTTTGATAAAAATATTATATCCCAACTCTCCTTGTGTTATACATAATGAACATCCAAAATTTTCCTTTGTGAGCTTGCCAGGGGAGCGATGGAGGAAAGGAAGCAGATTTTGGAATATAAGGACATGTAACTTCATTTAAAGAATGGATTTGAATTTTAGAAGATGAAGAGACACATATAAAATTGTTTCACATAAAAATGGATCTCCCAAGTCCATACAAGTGCCTATAATTACCTTCTTAGAGTGATTTACTATAAAATTGATGTGGTCTAACATCCTTGGTGTCCCCAAAATTTCACACTTGGAAATTTTGGGTTACTCCTTAAATTTTTTGTATTTTTCCTTATGTGAGTTAGTTGTCCTTTTTAAAACTCAGTCCCCTAGATAAGACTTAGTTTTTTGTGGTTTTCACAATAATTGCTTTTGTCACCAAAATTTCTTTAGATTGCTCCAAAAGGTTAGAAAATGTCTACTTGTGTTATTACCATAAAACCCATTTATTCATATTTCCAAGAAGATTAAAAAAGCTAAGTGTTTGGGCTCACTTCCATGCCAAATCAAGTTCTTCAAGTTACTTTACTTATCAAGGGAAAAGTAAGTAGTCATCATAAACCTGAGTTACATCATCCATTTCAAACCATAACTATGAAACAAATTTAATTCTCATAAAAATCTAAGTAAAGTAGGTTCATAAACTCATAAAGCATTACTTAAACGAATCCAGAGTTCCCAAGAAGCATTACTTACCTAGAGTTCTAACTACTTCTTACTTCTACTTCATTGGGTTTTCCAACCCTAGTAAATTGCTCAGAGAAACTTGAAGTTGTAAGCTAAGAGAAACCCAAAGTTATAAGCTGAGACAAACCCAAAGTTGTAAGCTAAGAGAAATTTGAAGTTATAAGCTGAGAAAAACTTGAAGTTATAAGCTGAGAGAAACCCAAAGTGTAAGTTGAGAGAAACTCACAGTTGTAAGCTTAAAGAAACATGATAACTTGCCCAAACCCTCTCAGGATTGTGATACCTTGTTACTTAGACTAACTTTCCTAGAGTTTTCAAGGCTTTAATACTGCTTAGATTTCCTAAATACCTAAAGCTTACTTAAGATTGTTACATAAGATAATAACTTGAATTAGTTGTTCAACCTTTTCTAAAACAAAAAGAGCACATTATATCTTTTTGCATGCACATTTTTGGAGCCATGCTTGAAGAAATACAGACCCTAGAAGAAGATGCTCAAAATATAAACATAGATCTAGAGGACTATATCTTTTATCTCACAAGTGTTTGGTCAAGTGAGCAACCTAGAACACTTGAGTAGTTACATCAACAACTCAAGCAAAAAAAATTGAGAAGGCCTCTACTCTGTTCACGACAAAATATATAAAAGAGTTAATAAAAAGTCAATAAGATGTCAAAAGGCTAGAACCTAGGATTGAGAAGGTGAAAGCATATTGCAGGAAGCTGGAAAGGGAACTGCTGAGATACGAAATGGAAAGGCAATCAATTGCCAAATTAGATGATGCAACTATCCAATTCATGATGTTTCAACACATCAAGTATAGAGAAAGTTTAGAAATGAAGTTCGTGAATTGAAATGATTGTTATTTCTTCTCTTCTCAGCAAATTTTATTATTTTATTTGAAAATGTATTATAAGTAATTACTTTGTAAGTAATGTCATTCAAAGAAGTCACTTTTAAACATAAGTTGATTTATAAAATGTAAGACTCAAGTAACTTGACTAAATGCCATTACTTGAAATCATTTTGTGAAAACAAATTACTTGAGAAAATGCTATCCAACATGCAAAGAGATTGTATTTGATTCAAATAGTGAAACCAAGAAGCACTACATGTCACCAATTATTACATGCCACACTGGAAAAATTCAAAGAGGACATCTCTTAATGGTTTTCAATTTTTAATGTAGCATATGGGAATTTAAGGAGTTGTCTCCTAATTAATTTTGACATCTAAAATTGTATAAATATAAGTGAAGGCCTGCATGCCAAAGGATGGTAATTTTTGAAAAGCAATTGTAACTGAAACAAGAGAGTTTAAGCAATCTAAAACTTTGCGTTTAGATTTATGAGTTTTTATTTTGTATGAAATTGGTTCAAAGTGAATAAGAAGGAAGTTGATTTTTGTGGAACTTTGCATCTAAGAAGATCATCTGGTGCATTTGTGAAGATTAAAAATGTAAACTTTGTGTTATCTTTAAATTTGAATATGAATTCCAATCTTTCTTATCATTTTTTGAAAGGATTATCATCTCTTGAATGTTTATTTACTTATACAGATTCAATAAGCTTTGTAAAACTACTTATTGCAAAGTATACCTTTTTTATTCTCACATATTCTTGTCTTTTCATTCTCTATTTCTCAAAACTTCTTTACACATTCTCTAAAACAACTGTTTACTGCAAAATCACTCTATTATGGTTTATGAATTTTTTAATTAAAGTAATACCATAAAACATGATGACTTGTGCATATCTTGTAAATAATTTGTATAAACTATGAATGACTGAAATTTGTGAATAATTAGAAGTAGATAAACATAAAGCATACGGGAGCTTCACTATTAAATGAAGGGGATTTAATCCCATGACTACTTAGGTACTTTTTCTAGCCTAAAAAATATCTATCCAATAATCCTTGACATACATTAAAGTTAGATAACTCCTTCAATAACTTTGGAAAGTGTATTTGTATGGTTATTTATACTTGGTTAGATTTGACATGCATTGGAATTAGTTATATGCATTTTTCCTTCAACTTCACTTACCTTAAAGTTTGAAAATCAACCTTAAATTTTCTAAACAAGCATAAAACATTCATTCAAGGTGATTAAGGGGTATAGTGACTTTGAGAGACACCTAATAACCTTTGACATCATTAGGATCCACCTTCTTCACACCATGGGATGACTATACTATCATAAGACTAAAATAAGCCATCACCTTAATTTTATCAAATTAACCTTAAAATATGATAATATGACTTCAAAAAGACCATTTTATGACCTCAAAAAGCATGGAATGGGATATGAATAGTGTTAAGAGGCATGAAAATCCAAGTTTTAAATGATAAGGGTTGACCTTTTGACCTGGGAGTAAAAAATGGTTAACATATACAATATAAGATTAATCAATTCTAAAACCTCAAAGGGTCCCACATATCTTGGTGATAAATTTGATGATTTAAAAAAATTAATAACACTCTTTTTAGGTTTAACTCGCACAAAATTTTTATCTCCAACCAAGAACTACATTGTTGTTCTTTTTAGATCAACATAACTTTTATGCCTATCATTGGATTTAGCCAATCTTTGCCTTATTAATTTTACTTGTTTTTATATTTATACAAGCATATCAAGTCTAAAAACTACTTCATCTTCTAGTTTATCCAACTAATTGGTGCTTTACACCTCCTTCCATACAATGCCTCAAAAGGAGCCTTTTTCAAAGCTAAATGGTATGAGTTGTTATAAGCAAACTAAACCAATTGTAGGCATTCCTTTAGTATTATTGATCCATGTAATACATTCTCAAAATATCCTCCAAGACTTGATTTATTCTCTCTATTTACCCATCCATTTTTGGATGGTAAGCTGTACTAAAGTTTAGATATGTTCCTAAAGCTAAATTGAGAGTTTGCCAAAACCTTGAGGTTATTCTAGGGTCCCTATCCAAAATGATCTTTTATGGAAATCCATACAATCTATAAACCTCTTTCACAAATGTTTTGCTAAACATTTGTATATCATCTATTTAATTACCTATAATTATGTGGGATACCTTGGTAAGTTTATCTACAACTACAAAAATCATGTCATGATGTTTTTTAGACATAAGCAAATACTAGAAAAAATCCATGATAATAAATTACCCCTTCCATTCAAGTATGGAATGTGGGTACAACAACCCATTAAGATGCACATGTTTAACCTTACCTCACTAACACTCCAAGCATCTAGATACAAAATTTATTGCATCCTTTTTAATTCCCTTCTAAACATGTAATGGACCTAATTCTGCTAAAATCTTAGTTACTCTAAGATGTCCTAAGTATGGAGAATTTTGAAATTCTTTTGGCATAATATTCTTCAAATTTTCTCTATTCGACACATATATTATACCATTATACCTCAAAATCCCATCACTTTCAAATTCAAAACCTTGGTATCTATGATCTTGAGAATTATTAGACAATGCCTTTCTAACATGTTCATAGAATTCATCTCCAGGTGAGAATTTTACTACCAAATCTCAAAAAGTACTTATTATGGCCAAATTTTCAATGTAACTTTTATGACTAAGGGCATCTGTAATCCTATTTTATTTGTCCTTAATGTAATCATTGTCAAAATCATAGTCTAATAAAAATTCTAACCATGGCTTCTGATGAGCATTAAGCTTAGGTTGGGTAAATATATACTTAAAACCTAAATTATCAATTTTAAGCTCAAAAGGTTTTCCCAATAAATAATGCCTCTAAACTTGAAAAACATGGACTATGGAAGCTAGTTTTAAGTCACAAGGAGCATAATTTGCCTCATAAGGCTTTAGTTTCCTAGATTTATAGACCATAACTGAATCATCTTGCATAATAATTCCTCCTAAACCATCTCTTAATACATCTATTATAACTATAAAATGACCACCAGGATCCAAAATCTATAACATTGGTGATGAAGAAAGCCTCTATTTTAGAACCTTAAAAGCTTATTCACACTTAACAAACCAAATAAAATGCTACTCTTTCTAATGAAGAGAGGTAATTGGATTAGCTATCTTAGATAAATTTGGTATAAACTTCCTATAATATCCAATTAAACCCATGAAACTATGCACCTCATGCACATTTTTGGGTGCTGGCTAATCCATAATGGCTCTAATCTTAGCTATAACCACTAAAATTACTTCTATAGAGATAATATGTTGCAAGTGTTGTACTCTTATTTGAAAGAAATCACACTTGGATAACTTTCTATAGAGTTTGTGCTTCTGCAACCACTATAAGACTAAATGTAAGTGATCAACATGCTCTTCTTCACTTTTGGAATAGATGAGAAAGTCATCCATAAAAACCAACACAAACTAATCAACATAATATTTGAACATAGTATTAATGAGATTCATGAATGTTGCAAGTGCATTCGTTAGTCCAAAAAGAATTACTGTGAACTTGTAATCCCATAATGAGTCTTGAAAGTTGTTTTTAAAAATTCTTCCTCTCAAATTGTTAATTGATGGTACCAACACAAAGATAAATTTTTGAAACTACTATTGCACCATGTATTTGATAAAAAGGATTATCAACACAAGGTAAAGGATACTTAATCTTGATTGTTTCCTTGTTAAGCATTCCATAATCAATGCTCATATGAAGGTGTTCATGTGGGTTTTATCCATACCACATGAAATTTTATGAGGTATCCTCTAAAATTTTAGGATTAGTGAAAAGGTATTCACTCCAAGGCAAGAGTTGTGGGGTATTGGGTTTTATAAACAACATGTTGGTGGAATAGTGGTGAGTGAAGTAGATTGTTTATCATGGGTGAGTTAGAGATTGGTTAATTTAAATCTACTTGATATGGGTGTATTGATGATGGTTCTAACCTAAGGTGGGTAGGATCTCAAAATAAACTCAAAAAGGAGGGAAAGTAGGGAAAGAAAGGAGGCTTGTGAACCACACTAGATAAAACCTTTTAAGACCAATATTTGAACTTAGGTAGGATAAAAAATCAAAAGACCAATACCTTCTATAAGCTACTATAGCAATAACAGTCAAACATAATTAGAAATCAAAGGGAACCAAAATAAAACATTGTGTTGGGCTGGTTTACTGTTCTTTACAAGTGAATGTTTGTTTTCCGCTGCTAATCCGTTTATGAATGCAAGTTTGTTATCCACTGGGTTTGTGGTAAGCTTGTGCAGGTAAACACTGAAGGCGTAGTCCGTAGTCCATGTGAATCCTACCGCAAAGGGGGAATCCCGACTGGTCAGGTGGTGCCGCACGTGGGTTCCAGGCTTCGAAAAGCTAGCCCCGTGATAGTTGGTATCAGAGCACTAGGCTTGTGTTTTGAGGGATTGTGTTTGCCTGGAGTCAAACAGTCTTGTGTCCCTTCCCCTGTCGAGTCAGTCCAGCGTGGGTCTGGTGTAACTGAGTCAGTATGGCAGGAGATCCATTCAAGAAGATGAAGCTCAGCAAAATGGCTGGTTGGGGGCCGTGGGCAACGTCTGAACAAAGGTGAAGGTGCAAGAGGTGGCCATAGCCACGTTGGTAAGTCGATAGAGCCTGTAGATGGTGAAGGCCTTGTTGAGCAAGTTAATGCCCAGTTCCAGTTGATTAGGGACCAGGTGGGCATGAGATTTGATGAGCTCGAGGAGAGGGTGACTACCTTGGAGCAGCAGGTGATCGATAGGGATCACACTATCAAAGAACTTACTGAGAAGTTGGAGGAGAGCTTGATGCTCCAAATGAAGTTGCAGGATGAAGTGACTTTAGTCCGAACAGGGGTGTTGGGTTTGGCGATTGCATCAGGGTCCAGTTCTTTTCTAGCTGTAAACCTTCCCAAGTTGAAGGAGCCAGAATGTTATGATGGTGATAGGGATGACCGTATTCTGGATAACTTCTTCTGGAGCATGGGGGAGTACCTGGCAAGTTTCGAAGGAATGCAAGGCGCACAGGAAGTGCGAGTTGCAGCAAGGTACCTTACGGGTGCTGCGAAGGTTTGGTATAGAAACTTGGCTAATGACATTGCATCAGGGAGTTCGACGCAGAGTTTGGACTCTTGGAAGGATCTGAAGGATGCCCTTGAGGCTCAGTTCTGACTTGGAAATGCAGCATGGTTGGCAAGGATCCGGTTGAGTCGCTTGAGATAAGTGGGGGAGATGGGTGAGTACATCCATGCTTTCCAAAGCCTTTTGTTGGAGGCTACCAACATGTCAGAGGTAGATAAGCTATTTTAGTTTACTCAGGGTCTACAGCCATGGGCTCAGGAAGAGCTCCGTATCCATGAAGTGTCTGATTTTAGCGAAGCGATTGCTATGGCAGACCGTCTCTCAGATTTTAGAGAGGGTTTTTCATCCAGAAACACCTTGGGCCCTTGCGCACCCAGCTGGGGTGGCGTTGTTAAGGGGTTGGGGAAGTCTTCAGGGAAGCCAGGTGGTGACCAGAGGAGGAGGCTTAGCCCGTTACCATCAGAGGAATCTTGTGAGTCCGGGAGCACTACCACAAGTGGCAAGATGAAGTCACAGGGTGGGCGATCAAAGGAGAAGCAGTCTCGTTTGAAGTGTTAGACGTGTGGTGGGGATCACTATAAGCGAGATTGTCTGAACCGGTAAGGTTGGTGTTTGCAGTTCAGATGGGGGAGTCCAGATGAACTGGTGTGAGCAGGCAGGAAGCGTGCTCACGGGATCTCAACGCTGAAGGAAAGCTTGAGTTCGGAGGTGGCAGTAGTGTAGCATGCTGGGTTGATTATTGCGGATAGTGGGCTCGCGGACTCGAGTGTTCTACAGTTGGAAGTCAATCAGTGTAGCCATGTGATTTTGGCTCCCAGTCCTTCGGGGGTCCAAGTAGGCTTGAGCAGTTACAAGTCATTCGTGTTGTGCTGAGGCAGGGTTTGCCCAGGTTGGGTAAGTGGCAGTTTTCCTACATTTCAGTGTTCTCTTGTGTCTGATCTGTTGCGCACGTGCAAGGGGAAGGTTGGGCAGAGGAGTGAAATTGGGAGAATGGAATTGGTGTGGGGTCGAGTATGCTAAAGAGTGCAAGAATTGGCGAGGAGTCAGTGGATTTTGCATTGCTTGGTGGCAGTTGGGATGGTGAAGGGCAGCGTGTTCCTTTTTCCCATAGAAGTGGAGTGGTTTCTTCACAGCCATGGCGTATACCCAGTGAAGCATCAGTTTAGTTTGTCACCGTGGGAAGATAATTGGTCAAAGTTACATCACTTTGGTTTCTGAGGAGAGTTCGGTGAAGAATTCGTTACCTGCAGATGGGCCTGGGGTGTTTGATCTGAAGAGTTGTCTTCTGCCTGTTATACTCTTGGTTGAGAGTTTCAGTACTGTTGGAGGGAAGTTTGTTGGAGCCGTTTTCCTCTGCCCTGCGTTTGGGGGTAAGCAAGATCCGGATTGGTCTTGCGAAGCTGCATCAGTATGGTGTGGCATGTGTAGACAAGTTGTGTCTACGTGTGGATACTGCCAGAGATTCAGTTGGTTTCTCAGTGGTGTAGTCAGTCGGGTTCTTGAACAGGAAGTTGGAGAGCAGACAGTGGGCTACGTGGTAGTTGAAGCAGTGTGGTGGGAAACACATGAAATCAAAAGTTGTTGTATTTGTTAGACTGCAATAACACATCTACAAGAGGGGATTATCATTTATATGAAATAAAAGATAACTCATACACAATCAAAGACTAAGAAATCATAATCATATCACTTATTACACAATCTACAAGTTGGAGAAGAATCAAGATTTACACATCAAGACTAAAATTATAAAACTTTTTAGAATTTCCTATTAATCTCAATAGCCAAACTTCTCCTCCCTTTGGGATTGGGAGGTTACAAGTATAAATAGGCTTGGGATAGGGAAGGCCTCATCTTTCAAGAGAAGTATAATACTATAGGTACAATAATAGGACTTGCATCCTAATCTCATGTAAAGGCTAAATATATAGTACTCAGCCCGGAATAAACTCTTAAAACTAAAAATATAATATATACATGCAATGTATCTTTAGAACCAGAGTTTTAACTTAGCAAAAACATGCAAGTACATAGTTATATTTAGATGTGTGATGATGTGGCACCACTAATAGAAGAAGATAGAGTGACTTTTGGAAGGTCTAAAGTAGTCACCAGAGTCCCTTATAGAATCAAAATTGGGCCCACTAGAGTTTGCATGACTATAAATCCTAAAAATTAGGAATCTTGAATACTGGGGTAGTATTAGCAATTGGTTACATGGTTGGCACTGAGCCTCAAGATGTCTCTTTTCCCATGATTTATTCAAATAAAGCATGTGATGTTTTGAGATCTTTATTTATGATGTCAAAATTGAGTAGGGAAGGTTTGAAGAGTTTGATGGCCTTAGTCATCAACCTTGTTTGCTCAAATTCTAAGCTCTTGAATTCTGATACCAAAGTTTTAGCTCGTCACCTTATTTTTAGTAAAATTAACTAATTAAAATATTTCATCATTGGTTTTGTATATATTTTCTTAAACTTCCTCCTTGAATATGTTTGTAGCTACTTAGAGAAGGATCTCAAAATTTGGCCTATTGATTAGTTTACTTGTAGGAGTGATCACATTAGTGACCTTCATGTCCTTTAGTATTTATAAGGCATAAATTTCATGATTTGAGAAATTTCCCTATAAAATATTCATCTGATTATGCCAATTGAGGGAAACATCCCTTATTCTAATTATGTAGTTACAACACCATGATGCATCAATGACATCAAGCTTAATTGGTTGAAGGCACTCGTTCTGGAGTATTGAACAAGGAAAATTCAACCTTTTCTCTAATTATTTCATTTGATGCCAAAAATTGGTCACATTTATTTTATTTGATTAATTTCCTTCTCTACAAACCCATATACTGTACAAAATTTTGTAAAACTTAGTAGCTATACTCTGTGCACCATCAATTATCTCTCGAGGAGCATGTATGGTTTACCTCTATTCTAGTATTTGATGTTCTCTCTTTTATTTTATACGTATCTTTCATTGATTCACTGGTTGAGTTCATAAAAGCAAAGAATTCTTAAGTATATTCATTAGGATCCCTTGGATATTTTTTGGATTTCTTTGACAAGGGAAATCAATTTTCTCTTTGCTCGAATTCAATTTATTCCCTTGTGTCTAGATTCAAAACCTTCCTCTTCCTCACCCATTGTATGGTTCCACTCTTCTTGTCAAATTGGGTAGAGATAGTAGGTAACTCTATGACAACTAGGTTATATATCTAATCCCTTACATTCTGCATCTCCTTTTCCCATTTAAGAATAACAAGTTCCCTTGGTTCTTCATAAAATGAGGTAGGGTCTTTAGATTTGGAAGGTGTAGAAGTCATTGAAAGAGGTGCTATTGATGAAGGTTATAATGATGCACTTATTTATATGGATAACTAGAGAGGTGGATGCAAAATCCTATTTGATGGTGAAGGCTCTCTTAATGGAGTGATTTTAACCACATACTAGGTCATCATGGCTGAATGCATGGGTGAAGACTATGGAATAAACAACTCTAGTTGAGCTGAATGTTTCTTGAGGGATGGTGGACTTATAGGGTTGTGAGTGGAAACTTTAACCCTACTCTAAAAACAAACCCCTTTTGTTGGGGCCTTTATTTGCATTGAGGAAGAAAGAATGGATGAATCAATATAACTAGACAAAAAAATATTTAGGATAGCTAGAGGCAAATCTATAACTAAAATATTTACAGTGGAAATAAATGAAATAAGAGAAGAGACTACCTCACTTATGTTCTATCTTTTTTCTTCTAGGAGTATTTTATAATCCAAAGAGCCATCCAAAATTTCTTCGTGTTGTAAGCTTTCCAAACTCATAGCTTTAGCCTTCTCTAACTCTCTCTTTTTATCTAGGATTGCTTGTTCACTCAATTCAGGCTTAATCCCCATCATTATTTCCACATCTTCTTTATCTTCATTAGTTGAATACTCAACAAAACATATCATCAATGTAGGATCATCTTCTCCTACCTATTCCTTATTAATGGATTCCCCTATGGTGGGGAGACAAAAAGATGGTATTTCTTCTATTTGTTTTCCCTTGGAGGAATTAGAAGGACCCTTAGCTTTCCTCTAGTAAGTTGATATTCAGATTTAATATCATTATCTCACACTTTCAATAGCAATGAAAATCAAGATTAAGTTGTAATGCATTCACATTATTATGAAACCTTTTTTTGATCAATAGGATACATTGTTCTCTCATTATAATAATGGTTATGAGATGATTTGGTGACATGATCCACCTATCCACCCACATGAAATTTGCATAGATTTTTTAGCATGAAAATGAGGAGTGCAATTCATTAATCCAAAACATTCAATCAACTAAGTGACATGCATGGATGATTTGAAACAATATTGTAGCATGTTATTATAAATCCACTCTCATCAAAGAATTTATTCCTCTAATAAAAAATTATGACTATAACTAGAAACAATCAAACCCCCAAAATGAAAAATGGTATAACCTTTTGAACCACATTTAATTTAAAGGTTTCACCTATATATACCCTTTCTATTTTCAAAGGAGCCATTGTAGTCAATTTTTGACCCAACTAATTTTGACAATCTCCTTACTTTAGATATGGTATCCCTTGTTATTATTCACCATAACAATCCTTGTAGCAGTTGCACTTTATTATAATCACATCAAATTTTCTTGTAGACATTAGGGTAAGGTATCATATCTTATTTCATTTTTCATTCTTATTTGGCAATTTATCTATACATACATCTTATTTTATCTTTTCCCATCTCGTTTACCTCTACTTCAATTGTTGAGAAATTTTATTTCTTGCCACAATCCACTTACTTTTTGTGGACTCCATAAATAGTGCTTATAATGTTAGCTCTATCATAATTTTCTATAGGTTTGTCATCTATCTAATTATTCATAGCCATCTTATCTTGGCTACTCATAACCCACTTGATAAATAAATACTTATGCTAACCATCATGGATTTAGTCAGGGTGGTTGTGTTTGATTTAAATTATACAATGCAATTATGATAATTAAAATTTACATTACTAAATATGAAGCTCTAGGATTTTATTTTATGTTATCCTTATCTATCTACACATGGCTAAAATCTTCACAAATAATATCATATTGTGTTTATGCTTCATAGGAACAAGGTGATGAATATGTGGCATCCAAAAATGTAATAAAGTTGGTTGTACATGATTGAACTTTATTTTATATCTATTATCGAGATTTATGCTTGTTGTAACTATCAATTGTGTAAGCTCCTGCTTGTGTTGTGTCAACTTAGATGACACATAGATGGACTAAATTCAAACCCAAAAATATCATCTCCTGATTTGTATAAAAGATTATGAATCCTTTGGAAACCCTAGTCTCAGGTACATGCTTCAAACTCATCACAATATTCTATGGTTAGAAGAGATATAAATTAAGCACATTAATCAATTTATTATTCAATAAAGTAATACTAAATATATCTTCTTTTGTCATCTAATATAATATCACCAAAATATATAAGGTAAACCATGATAATAATAGTGGATAAATGAAGTTTCAATAGGTCCAACGCTAATTAATATTTTACCATGTGCCTAAACCAAGGTGAGGCTAGGTGGGGCATTACAAACTTCCCTAATTCAATATAAGTCATCGTAAAGTTTTATTCCCACCTTAAATAGTTAAATAGGCAAAAAATAAAGAAAATGGTTGGGATGAAATTTTACTTAATTAATATAATGTCATCCCACTCTTTTCTTGATTTCTTGCCTATTTATTCTAGTCTAGGGATATGGATACACTCTCTCTCCATGATCTAGGCATGAATCACTATATATATCTTTGAATCCCTATAGAAAATCAAATAATATCTATGAATTACTCATTTGAGTGAAAGAAGATGAGTGAAAGAAGAGTTTATTTGTGCCTTATTTAAGTAATAAAATATTGGACTTAGAAAATAAGCTAATCTATCACAAGCATGAAGCTAATGTACCCAACATCAAGGTATTAGATGGAGTGATTAAAGATGAGTAGGGACAATGAGGGATTGAGTAGAGATGATGAGGGATTGATCTGTAAACTCCACTAATAAACTCTAAGTGGTTTTTTTTTTTAAAGTATAGATTCTAAATTTCTCAACTTATAAGATGTTGGAATGATTAAATCTGATCCAAATATCATGTTTCAAAACTACCAAAAAAAGTGATTTGATAGATCACATCAAATATCCATTTAAACTATTAGATTTTTCAGATTCTTGATTTACTCAATTTCCTATAAATGATCAAATGATTAAATTTTGCATTCTTGATTAAAATCTAAATTATAATCTACAATTTAACTAAAATTGAAATGCAAAAATGAATCTAAAGATAAAAACACATAAATTGTTTATGGGGTTTAGAATTCCTATGTCACCGGGTTCGTATCGAACCAATCAATTAATTGTTGCTAAATTTTCAAGCCAAAATAATAATTACAAACAAAAAAACATCATATCTCTCTACAATAATAGTGATCAGACCTTTGAAAGACCTTGGCTGACTCAGCACATCCTTCACCTTCCTGAATCACAAGCAAAGGCTTCTCCAAATCAAAATTGGTAAATTCTATAACTCAAAATGGAATCACCAATTCTCCAAAATTGGCAAATGAATATACTACATAGAGCGTATCAGAATTCTAAAAAAGTTTGTAATTTACTCTGAGCTTTGATTCGACATCTAAGGGCTCCAAAATGACCAAATACTGTAATTGGGTCTATATTCTCCAATACACAGTCGGCTTCCTGTGTCTATTCAAGTAGAAATTAGTCCATTTTATGACACTTTGACCTCCATGGCTGAATTTGTCAAGGCATTAACCTTTTAGGTGGCAAGTCAAAGGTTCAAAACTACCTCCCACATTTCTAAGCGCTTGGGAAGAGTGAAAAGGTCAGCCTTCCTTCTTTTTAGGTGCTTAGCATGAGATTTGAAAGTTTTTCCCTCCTTTTTTGGCACCTTTGACTTGTCTTTGTCCCACATGCATTGGGTATGATAGTTTAAATGCTTAAAATAGACAAGTTTGTTCCTTTTCAAATGCCTAAGGCTTAGGTGCCAACTTAGGCTACACTTTGACTTGGTTAATGCATGTTTGGTGGGGTGATGTGGCAGTTTGTGCAAGTTGGCCTTTGGCAC
Source organism: Torreya grandis (assembly GCA_037957365.1). NCBI lineage: Eukaryota > Viridiplantae > Streptophyta > Pinopsida > Cupressales > Taxaceae > Torreya > Torreya grandis. The sequence goes on from JARHVA010003641.1 coordinate 1,156,143, forward strand.
CTTGTTTAAACATTTTGAGAATTTCAAATAACATGTGAATAAAAAACACCAAACCAAATTTTTTACACCTAATTATTTTACCACGTGTCAAATGGCTATTGGTCCACTTGGCATATTTCAACAGTGCTATGTCACTTTCGACTCTCATTTTTTGACCAATCTTCAAATGGCCATAACAAGAGCTCCCGAACATGGATTGACATTATGAAAAATATGTTAAAAATATCTCAAAGAGTTCTAAAGTGTGCCACCACTAAAACTCTGACTTTAAACCATTATCAAACCCAATTTATGATCACACCTCCCTAATGGAGGGCTTTTGGTCTCCAAAAGTCCAATATCCCCTGAAACTGTAAACTAATCTACTGCATCAATGAAAATAGAACCCAATCATAAAAAGAGGTATAAAAAATTGTATTAAAATGATTCAAAATAATACTATGAAAATGCCTAATCTAAAGGCATGAGTAAGTGAATCTGCAATTGCCAAAGTGATTACAACATACCTAAATTGCCTACCCAAATGTCACATCCTGTAAAGCAATGAATTGCCAAAAATTAAAACAACTTCCAATGTAACTACAAGACAAGTTTATAATGTCAACAACATACAATAAATGTTGTGGACATGTTGCAATATAATGCCCAAGTTTGGGACTTATATGTTAAGCAAATGCAAACAACCAAAAGTGTATGCTGCCTAACATCTAAACATGCCCATAGGGTCTTAACAATGCATCTATACATCCATGTGAAAAATAGATACATTCAAAATATCAGTCAAATAAGTGTTTCTAAGGAATTAAATCAACCTACAACATGCATTTTACTATTATCTACAACTGATCAAATGAGTTTAAGTCCTCTAGACAACTCACACAACATAAATAGGAGATTCAAAACATAGATCTTTTCAACATGAGAATTAAAATACTTCGAATGATGAACCTATCTCAAAGTGTTCTAAAAAACTCTACTCTACATCTATCAAAGCTTGGTCATTCCCTTAGGTGAATTCATAACCATGCTTTGCAAAAAGAATGTAGTGATAACCCGCTTAACCATTTCTTTCTTCCTAGTGAAATTGATTGTCTTAGTGGATTCCTTAACATCATTATGGATTGATTTAACTTCATTGACCTTATTAACAGGTTGATAAATCATCTTAGTTTTACCATTTCTAGAATGAGAAGATGATTCAAGTTTATAACAATGATCAATCATATGTCCACTCACTTTACAATGAGTGCAAACATCCTTCTTAGGTGAGGGTCCCCTTTTGCCAATTCCCAACTTAACATGAGAATGGTCTTTAAAACATGCAATCTACTTCAACAAAACATTTTGTTTCCAACAAGTCTTAGCACTATGGTTATTCATACCACAAAAGTGCATGGAGATGATTACATTATCTTCTGTACATTATATCCATACTTTTTAAAAGTATCAATTAGATCAGAAGATTTAGTGTAAGAATAAGGAGGTGTAATCTCAATGCCTCTTTTACCTTTACACCTTTGAACTAGTGGCCTAGTATATTTGCTATTAGAAGCTCATCTTCCTTTAGCCATGGAAGAAACTTCTCCATCATCCGCCTACACACTAATATAACCCAAACCTGCATGAAGAGGTCTATGCTCAACTTGAATTGGGTTAGATATACCTTGGCTATCTCTACCAAGTCCTCCTCCATTAAACCCATTTTAAACAACAATTTAGATCCTATGCCCTTAGTGTATCTTTCAAAATCACCAAAAACAATATAACTAGAATCTGAATCTGAAATGGTAGAAGAAGATGAAGATTCATGTGGAGAAAAACTTACACTACACTCAGTCATAGTCTCTATATCTGAAGTTAAAGGCATTACCTTTTCACACTCACCACATTATAATGTAATCAAGATCTCATCCTTAGATTCAAGCTCTAATTATAACTTTGCCACTTGCAATTCAAGTGCAAATTTTTGGCATCTCAAGATTGCATTTTCATCTTTGATGGCCTCAATCTGTGACAACTTTCCCATGGTTTCCTACAAACAAATGATTTCACAATGCACACTGCAATATAATCAATCTGTAAACCAATAATCCAACTATTCTAGAAGCAGCTGTCAATACACAACTAGAAGTAATCTTTGCATTCTAACTGCTCTGATACCAACTTGATCCATAAACTCCAATGATAAACTCTAAGCGGATTTTATTTAAAAAGTATGGATTCTAAATTTCTCAACTTATAAGATTTTGGAATGATTAAATCTAATTAAAATCTGATCCAAATATCATGTTTCAAAACTACCAAAAAAAATGATTTGATAGATCAAATCAAATATCCATTGAAACTATCAGATTTTTCAAATTCTCAATTTAGTCAATTTCCTGTAAATGATCAAATGAATAAATTTTGCAATCTTGATTAAAATCTGAATTATAATTTTCAATTTAACTAAAATTGAAATGCAAAAATGAATCCAAAGATCAAAACATAGAAATTGTTTATGGGGTTCAGAATTCCTACGTCCCCAGGTTTGTATCAAATTGATCCACTAATTGTTGCTAAATTTTTAAGCCAAAATAATACTTACAAACAACAAAAGATCATATCTCTCTACAATAATAGTGATCAAACCTTTGAAAGACCTTGGCAAGTCAGCACGTCCTTCACCTTCCCGAATCACAAGCAAAGGCTTCTCCAAATCAAAATTGAAAAGTTCTATAGCTCAAAAATTTCATCACCAATTCTCCAAAATGGGCCAATGAATAAATTTCATAGAGCGTATCAAAATTATAAACATGTTTGTAGTTTACTCCAAGCTTTGATTCAACATTTAAGGGCTCCAAAATGACCAAATACTGTAATTGGGTCTATATTCTCCAATACACAATCAACTTCCTGTTTCTATTCAAGTAGGAATTAGTCCCCCTTATAACACTTCGACCTCTGTGGCTGAAGTGGTTAAGGCATTAACCTTTTAGGTGGCAGGTCAAAGGTTCAAAACTGCCTCCCACATTTCTAGGCACTTGGGAAGAGTGAAAAGGTCGGGCTTCCTTTTTTCTAGTCACTTAGCATGAGATTTGAAATTTTTTCCCTCCTTTTTTGGCACCTTTTACTTGTCTTCGTCACACATGCATTGGGTATGATAGTTTAAATGCTTAAAATAGCCAGGTTTGTTCCTTTTCAAATGCCTAAGGCTTAGGCACCAACTTAGGCTATGCTTTGACTTGGTTAATGCATGTTTGGTGGGGTGATGTGGTGGGTGATGTGGCAGTTTGTGCAAGTTGGTCTTTGGCACCTTGTTTAAACATTTTAAAAATTTCAAATGACATGTGAATAAAAAAACATTAAACCAAATTTTTTCCACCTAATTATTTTATCATGTGTCAAATGGCTATTGGTCTACTTGGCATATTTAAACAGTGCCACGTCACTTTTTACTCTCATTTTTTGACTAATCTTCAAATGGCCATAACATGAGCTCCCAAACTTAGATTTACGTTACAAAAAATGTGTCAAAAATATCTCAAAGAGCTCTACAGTGTGCCAACACTGAAACTTTGACTTGAATCCATTATCATAACCTAATTTTTGATTAGGGATGGTGATGGTCAGTGAGGGAGTGATTAGGGAGGATGAGGGAGTGATTGGGGATGAGGAAGGATGGTAAGGGTTAATGAGGGAGTGATTAGAGGAGATGAGGGATGAAGAAGGAGTGATTAGAAATGATGAATTAGTGATTAGGAATGGTGAGGCATGGTGAGGTTCAAAGAGGGAGTGATTAAAGATAATAGGGGAACCATTATAAATGATGAGGAATAATGAGGGTTAATAAGGGAGTGATTAGGGATGATGAGGGATGAGGAGGGAGTGATTAGAGATGATGAGGGATGGTGAAGTGGTGATTAAGGATGATGAGGGAGTGATTAGGGATAATGATGGATGGTGAGAGTTAATGAAGGAGTGATTAGGGATAATGAAGGAGTGATTATAGATGATGAGGGATGGTTAGGGTTAATAAGGGAGTGATTAGGGACAAGGAGGGATGACGAGGGAGTGATTAGGGATGATGAGAGATAGTAAAGGTCTATAAGGGAATGATTAAAGATAATGAGGGAGTGATTAGAGATGATGAGGGATCATGAGGGTCAATGAGGGAGTGATTAGAGATGATAAAGGTCAATGAGGGAGTGATTAGGGACAATGAGAAATGGGGAGAGAGTGATTAGTAGTGATGAGTGATGAGTAAGAAGTGACTAGCGATGAGGGAGGGATGATGAGCAAGTGAAATTAATAAAAAGTGGTTGTTTGATGTATGTAGGTCATAAATGTGACCTATGCTACCCAAATCACACCACTTTAGATCAAGTTCAAAGTTAGTGGTTTATAAACTTCAATTTTGACAAACCTAGACTCCTAGAAATTCTAGGAAGTAATCTAGAAGGCACAAAAACCTAAAAAATGATTATATATCTACAAAAATTGGAAATTAATTGCAAAAGTTGTGCCCTAAAATCCCTAATTTTAATATTGAGACCCTAAAAATGCCTAAATACTAACTAGATTGGATTTTTAAAAACTATTTTTCACATAGTAAGACATGCAACTGTGAGACCAACTCTATCAGATGTAGAGTGACCCTAATTTATTATATCTACTAAAATAAATTTAAAGTATAAGGAATGTAAATGTAAACATTATTGAAATTTAAAGAATGTGTTATTGAATTTTGAATTTAAAAAATCAAGCCTTTTAGCTCAAAAATGGCTTGGATTCTTGAGCCAAAGGATTGAACCTACCAATCTACAATTGAGTCCAAGAGGTTTGATAAAAAATAACAAATTTCAACTTCCATCACCAAATACACTATGGTTTTCAATAAAAAAATCAAAAAATTATCACGATGACAATGAGCATGCTTTCCTCTTTCTAAATATATGATTTTTATAATTTTTGGACCATTTTAAGGGTTTAAACTGTGTTGATTTGTAACTATACATTTTTTAGGCCACTACATGCCACAAATATACATACCTATTCATGTTTATATAATTTGTCATTCATTTATCCAAGTACAAAACAAACTAGGCCTACTTCTACACATATTTAAAAAAATTAATTTTCATTTTTTGTGAGGTACTTAGGGGTCCACACGATTGGCTATCCACTTTTTTAATCAATTTTCAAGATCTATTTAATTAAAAAATTAATAAAACAAAAATTTTGAGTGTGATACAGGGAAACACAAATACATGATTTATGCATTTATGGATGTTAGGATTTCCCTCTACTCACCTCACTGGGATGTTGGGGCCATCCACCTTATTTGATCATGATACATCTAGGTTATATAATTCTATAGTTTATCCACCTTCTTTGATCATGTTACTAGTATGATATGTTTATGTCGATTGCTTATGCTTTCCTTTATACACTTCATTGAGTGTTTGGCCTTGCTATTGTATTATTTGTTAAGCATTTAAATATGCTCCATTATTTGTTGCAATGTGCTTATATTTTCCTATTGTTGACATTTGACTATGTCATTGATTATTGTATGGAAATTAAAATTTGACATTTTTTATTTTGTAGACATTTGACTAAGCCATGTCCACTCGATTGTGTGGCATTTGAACATGCCTCTTCTTTGTGGCCTCCTTGGACCATTATCTTTTGAATTATTTTTGAGTGGTATTTTATGTGTGCTTAGTTGATTTTGAGCTTGTACTCTTACCATCTAGTTATTTCCAAGATCTTTATCATACATATTAGGCCTTAATGTAATCACATTCTAAGCGCTTCAATGATATATTTACTTAGACATGTCCTTCTATATGTTATATGGATGATTCAGAGTTATAAGGTTATATTATCCTTTTGAGATGAGGTAACTACCATTTTATATCTTTCCTCACCTAAAAAAGAGGTATATTAGTGGCGGCATGTTATTGAGGCATGGATTCCACATATTCATAGTTTTAGATCTAGTGGGAACATGTTTCAAAAAAAATTTATACGCACTTATTTAGTATGCAACATACCTAGATTACAGTGGGGGCATGTTTGGAAATATGTCTTGAACATTGGAACTTATATTAGTTTTCATATTTCTCCATATATAATGAGGTCACATTTTGGAAACATGTTCTCCACACTTAAACAATTTTTAGATTTGCTAGATTCATAGTTATATGATTCAAATACACATTTGTGGTAGAATTTTATACATTGGAACCATTATTATACACAGTTTTAGCATGAGACATATCTAAGGTACATATGATATGCAATGTGTGCCTAATATTGTAAAATAAAATTAGTTTCAGATTTAGAACACTTTCAGAGACTATCATCACCCACCAAATTGGAATTTTATGGATTGTATTGAACTAGTATAATACAAAAATTGGTTCAATTTTGGTATGGTTGAGGTGATTTGATCACTCAGTCTTACCAAATTTATAAGTTGTACTTGATTAATTCATCCAGTCTCACTGGATATATAGTATATGTTGACTTTTTTCACTCATGCTCTAATCTCAACTGTCTAGTGGAAACTCATCTTTTGGGTTACACGGTTGAGCTAATCTCAACTATCGAGTGGAAACTCATATTTTATCCAAGGTTGGGGGCATGTGTCCTCCAATTTCTCTCTATCTCTTTAAATATATGCACTTTATGGATTTTATATTTTGTCCCAATATCAATTTTAGTGATTCATAATGATATATATTTCAAATCAAATTTTCAAAAGGTAAGATGATTGCATCGATACATAGGTGTACTCTTAAACCTTGCTCTTTTTAAGTTTTAATCATTTAAATAATTTCAATTTTATATTATATACATGAATTATATACTATGGCATGCTCTTGGTTGTAGGTCAATCACCAACAAATCACTAAAGTTGGACTCAAGCAAAGGCAAGGTGTGTTATACACATCTAGGTACACATTCCTTTCCTTTAAACTAATAATTTCATTATTATATTAAAAGGAAAGAAAATTTAGATGATATTTATGAATTATATAACACTTTAGTCTTGTACACTTGGAAAACTCAGACCTTGGCTATTCCTCTCAATTCTAGACCTTTCTCACTTTTGCAAGTCTCACATTTTCTATCTCTATATGCTCATTTATCATCTCTTAGTTTGACCAGTAATATTATAATGACTCAGGCCTTTTATCTTACCCAAAATGATTTCAATTTGATTATTATCCTCCTCTTCAAGTTTGGGACATGTACCTATTTTCCTACTCTCCAAACACTTACATCGTATCTAGACACCTATGTCGACACAAGTGCCCTAAAGTTATTTAATGTGAGATATTATCCAAAGGGATTTATATAAATACAAGATCAACCCTCATTCATTCTTCACTTAAAATAGACCTATAATGAACCTAACATTGATATTAAATAGCATTAAAAGAGAATTTAGGTGAACAAATATTTTCTATTTTATCTTATTTTCATATCAGTCATAAGAACAACACATCTATATGTCTAAAGTAATGGAGTTGCCAAAGAGTCTAATTTGTCAATTTACAAGCTAGGTCACTATTGTAATTGATTAGCAAAATTTGCATCCTTATGTACACATAAGACAACATGTAGGGGATAACTACATAAGTATGAGTCCCTCTTCAGAGTATTGGCTATGTAGGTAACACTCATTGCTAAAGGGGTCTTTAGGGTAGCTCAAAACTATGTACCCACTAACCCTTTTTTTACACAACCATTATGAAGATGAATAACTAAGTTTTGATATTTGATAAGGAATGACAGTCCATAACCTAGATTTGAATATACTATAGCAAAGGTGACACATAACCCATAAGCATCTAGGTGGTCACATTTAGTTTTAGTAGGTATTCTTTACTAGACGCCTATGCCTAATCTAGATAGTAGCATCGATGCAACCATCTTAAGATGATGTAAGTGTCCATGGATATAAAGTCTCTTAATACATAATTTGGTGAGTATTCCATAATCTTCTTCCTTTATACTTCTTGCTTATTCCAAATCTAGATATATATTAGCGTCAAAACTTACTAAGTATTATCATTGCAATATCTAGCATATATGTACTTTTTATTTTTAACATATCTCAAAATTTAATTCAAATATTATTTATCTAAGTTTGTAAATTAATTGGCCTACTATAGATCTATTTATCACCTTTGTGCTTATTCATTTCTATATTATTAACCCTATTTATCCTCATAGGATCCATATCAAGAATTTATGGTCAAACAACTTTAACAAAATAATGAGAATGATATTGAGAGTAGATTTTTCTATAATAAATAAGAATAAATTTATGGTTATGAAATGACACTGCTTTATTTATACATGTAATTCCTATAATATTTCAATGTCCCATCACAATTCTTAGACTACAACATATAGCATGTCTTGATGAGATATTCCAAGGATCACTACTAACAATGTTTTATTGCTAGGACTCAAATATGTTAAAATGATTACCTGGTCAAATGGACCTTGAGAGTTGGCTAGACCAAAAGATGCATGAGTTCACAAAGGAAAAAACTATAAGAATAGGAATGTTTTTAGAGGAGATTATTTTTACTCATTTATGTAGAAATATGAAAATTTTTGGTGTGGGATGGCTAAGTTGCTAGTAGCATGGCTATCTAGATTCAAATAATATTAGCTTTAGACCTATTGAAGCAAATCATTTTGTTTGAAGCAAAAAAAGTCAGAATAGTTGTGAAACATAGATATTAAATGGACTCATGTAATTGACCATTGGGTGAAGACTACAATTGATGATACATTGCTGAATATTCCATGCAGAGTTATGTTGCATTTGAATTTGCATACAATTTTTTTTAGAGGGATCAAAGGGAAAAAAATTAATTGAATACATGTGTAAAAAAAATTATTTGTGTAAAATGCCATGGTGTCAATTATAGATGCCATGGAGAAATTATACAGGGAATTATGGGGATGTGAACCAAAGGAAGTTGAATGAAGAATATACAAAATGTGGAATCTGAACCGAAACCTATATAATGGATAAAACAAAGGATCAAGATGATAAAATAATTTGTGGGATTCTAAAGGAGATACAACAATAGAAAATATGGAACATGAAAAATGATGTAGATGACAAAGGGATAAATGTAGTTACAAGTAGGAATATAAAGTAAGTTATGAAGAGAAAAGGAGGAATTAGACATCCATAAGAAGAAATAGAGTTTTAAGGTTAAAGATAATTGAAAGAGATTGAATGGAACAAAGGAACTGAAGAAAATTCAAAGAATTAATGGAAATAAGGAAATTAACCCATAAGAGATGAGGAAACCAAAAGGAGAGACAATGAAGAGGATAATTAGATAAACTTGAAAATAGGATTAGTGATTAGATATAAAAGCAAAAATTATATTTAGAATGGGTATGATAGTGTTTCCGATAAGAAATGATGAAACACAAGTTTAGGTTGGGTTGTGGGGTTATGGTTCATTTTATCTAGGGGAACACATCCCACACACCTACTTATATTATTGAGATTAGTAAATTGGAAATATTCAAAGATTTAATAATAACTAAAAATTGGTTTGAGTAATTTGTAGAAATATTAGATAGGAATATGAAGGAAAGTGGAGGTGAAGCTAGAAAAAAAAATTTCAATATTCTTGGTATACTAAGCACCGTCACAAGTAGTTCATAGATACCATCACAATCATCACTCAAACCATCATAAGTAGCCCAATTATAGAAAACATGTCACTACCTATAGGATATTTTATTACATTGATGTAATATGAATGGGTAAACAAGCCTAAAGTAGTACGTATTGATATTGAAAATGAAGTGGTAGGTTACAGGTGTAATAGATGAGGCAAAAAATATGTAAAAAATTATAGGAGCTTTGTTTGGTTGATCTCTAGAGTTCACTTTCAAGAATAATCATGAAAATATGAATCTAAAGGATGTCATAAATAAATTTATTTTGTAATTAAATATTAAAAATTGTGTCAACCAAACCATTAAGGATTTGAAATAAATTAGAAGAAAAACCTAGATATTATGTATGGGATTATGATCTTAAGTTTTCTAATATTATCAACAAGATGAAATTTTAATTTTAGGATCTAAACAAATCTACTTATTTTTTAGAGCTAATGAGAAGAAATATTTAGTTTTTATATCCCAAGATCAATTTGAAACAAATGATGAGGTAATATTAGTTGTGATCATAGTTGAACAAACAAAGGAGTGTGGATAATACCCCCTAGTGCTATAAAAACTGATGCCTAATTGGATGCAGTTTTAAACAAGATGGATGAATTCCATGCAGATAAGAAACCAAGGTTTTATATATGGTGAAATGAATGTGGAAAAAAGGGACACCACCAAAATAAATGCCATTATATTAAAACATAGTTCTACGAAATATTTTTCACCATAGGACATGCAATAAAAAAATTCATTTACTAAAACAATATGTTCAAAAATCATAAAGTGTATTCTAAATTTTTGATAATTCCCATAAAAATGACCAAAATAATTCCAAGGATATTTAAGAGATAAAGGAAGACATCAATCGAAATGTCTTTGTAGTCATTGCATAGCACTCTTTTGTACCAAAAGCAAATGTGCCATCTTAGGATGTTGAGGTTGTAACATAAGGTGGATGGGGTCCTTTAGCCACATATTCTACATTAGGCTGGACTACTCCTCCTCAATATCAACTAGGGTGGATTCATACTCTTCAATATAAACTTGAATGGACTCCTCCTTTACCTTGGTACCAACAAGGATGGGCTCCAACATCTCCATAACAACAACCAAATTGGGCATCTCCTTCCCCTCAAAAGCAATATGGAAGATATTATATTCAACAACAAGGGTTGGGATCACCTCAAATAGAATAAGGTTATAAAATAGGTAACCACATTTAAGGTAATAAAATAGACAATCGAGACAACCTATTACCTATTATTTGTGTGGAGAGATGAACCATTTTATTGGAAACCATATTGTAATATCATAGTAAAACATAATAATGAGGATTTACAAATTTTATAAAAACAAAGGAAAGAGAAGAAATTACAAAATGTGAACAAGCTACACTCTCATTTGAAGAAATAGGCTTTTATCTAAAATGTTACTAGGAATCAACATACAAAAAAAGGTCTTCCACCTCTACGGATGCATTTACAAAACATAATAAAAAATATATAAGAGGATAGGTATCCATATAATATGAGAGAGAGAGTATTGATGAATGAAGCAACACATCTATTGCAGTTAATTCAAAATCAAAATTCTAGTGAAGGAGATCCTACAATAGTTAATGCCCAAATGTATGGACATATTGTCTAAGTCTTGCAATAAGAGGAAGTTGTCACAACTTTGACATACTTTATAAAACTAGTAATTACACTAAGAAATAAATATATTTCTCAAAATATTACAATTTTATTGTATAATTTGTGAGATTGCACACAAAGGTGACATCAAAGAATAAAGTGATTGGTTTGGTATGCTAAAAATAAGAAGCCATGGGATGTGGATGAAAGAATGAGCATTGAGCTCGTAGGATATGAAGTACCTAGTGTTTTTATTTTATTTTAGGATCACCATAAATATGATTCCTAGATCCACTTGGGAATATATTGGAAGGATGTATCTAAGCTATAATCATGTTACTTTAAGTTTGGTAGGCCATGGTCAAGTCAAACCTAATGGAAGCCTCAAAGATGTAGAGATAAACGTGGCTGATTTAAGTTTTCATGAGGATTTTTAGGTAATTAACATGAATATGGATGAGATTCATTATCCTAATTTAATTTGAAAAAAATGATCCTATTATGGCTGCATGACCATCAACATAATAAATAAACATTTGGAAGCACACTAGGATTATGATATTATTGTCATACCTTTGAATAAATATGAGCACAAACCATACATGACACCAAAGGAACCATCTTAACCATATGAGTACAAGAATGATAGTTGTATAAAATTTAATACAAATCCCAATCTAGAAGATTTGTGAAGTAGATATTTTCCCTACTTTTTATAGCCTGCATAAGAGGCATTGGTATTGTAGAAAAAAGAATGGACATGGGTACGACTAGTCTAGACCATTTAGACATGTTTTTAGTTCCAAATAAAAGAGTGTAACTCACCTTAAATTTTCTCTCCTACATGATCATATATTTACCACATATACCAATTATCTCCTACTAATATATATTATATTGAACCCACTATGAAAGGAAACATATGATGAGAATTAGCTTCATCAATTAGTGGTGATTTAGATTCTCACATAATTAATTCCGTGCATGGAGATCATGAAGTAAGATCCATGTGAATAGTTTTTTCCATAAAAATTAGAGTAGGTAACTCAATATTTTGATATAGAATATTCTATTTAGTTCCTTCATAAGATAGATAATCATATCCCAATTATACAATTGCAAGTAAGTGCTCTAAATTATGCATTGAAATGGGTTTATAACTAGTTGGTGGGTTGTCCATGGGTCCAAAAACATTAATTGGGATGAAGTGTGAAAAATGGTACTAGAAAAATTTCACATTAAAAATAATGTATTATGTAAGAGTCCATTATTTTAGGAGGGATAATGTCCATAGATGCATGTCCATACATGCATCAAAGTATGAAAATTCAAACATTTAACCAAGATACTAAGTGCATTTTAAAATTTTTATCTTGGCTCCTCTACAAAAAGCTTGGAATATGAATTAATAATATAGATGAGAGACATGACATGGCCCAAATTTGACATAATTTTATTCAAAATTTTATATTTAATTATGACAATCCAATGGTGTACAAGGGTCTACAAAGATTGAAAATTTTATTGTGCCATGGGCAAGAAAAGGATATACCTTCTGTGAAGGAGCATAAATCGCAAGTTGATGCAAATAAAATGTTTCAAATTTCTATACATGAGTACCATGATAATAATTAAAAGAAGATTTTATGTTGAAATATTGAAATATAATTTGGAATAGTGCAAATGACTCTAATCACACTAAAAGAGAGGACCTGAATATAAAATATAGTTTTTAATCTAAAAGGAACACACATATAATTGAGAGGAAGAATGCATATAAGGCATAAGAGGATGAATTACAAAATCTTAATATCATAAAGAAAACATGACAAAGAAACATCATGGATTTCATGAAAGTTGAATCTATGGATAAAAGTGTGTAACAGGAACAAGCACATGATTTCCAACCTCCTTGGTATGAACACCTTGATCAAATGAAATTTGTAGGCTCAAATATAGGAGAAACAAATGTTAGACATTGTAAAGGAAAAAACATAGGAAAAAATCCACCAAGAAGAAGGGAAAAAAAGAGAAGGACAACTTACTCCAACATCAGAAGTAGGAGAAGGGAAACCTATGAAAGATAAAGAGCATCAAGAAATATAAAATTAAAATAAAGAAAAAGTAGACAAATGATCCAAGGATACATACCATGAGGACCTATGAAAGAAGGAGGATGAAAATATGAAATTTGAAGAGAAGCAAGTAAAAAAATCAATAGTTGATAAAGCTATGAAGGATAATGAATAACTAGCAAAAAAGTAGAAAAAAGAGGCTAATAAAAATAAGAAAGATGAGGTTATGATTCAGGAAGGCAACTGTAAGCCAAGCCTAGACAACATCAAGTCAAGGAACTTTAGGTGAGGATCAACAATAATAAGGAGCAAGAATAACACAAGTTAGAATGAGTGAAACACAAACACAACCATTAGGAAATTTTGTAGGTTTTGATTCAATGCAAGGTTAAGTACATGAGGAAGGATCACAAGGCTAGGATGATTACAACATATCCTAGTGGATGGATGTGAAATATATAATGGTGTGACACACAAGTTTCACCCATATGGTTGCACATAATATTAAACCACTAGTGACATCTTTGACTTCCTTGACTCAACTTGCATTACCTGATTCATCTCAAAAAGTCACTTTGGATTCTTTGTAACTACATTTTATAAGTAAAATAGAAGGTGGTACTACATTATACACTTCCATTGCATAGAAGGAAATTGATATTGAATAAGAGAATTCCTAGTTGTGTAAGAGAAATGCTGAGCTACGTGAATGTTTTTCAAACGTTCTAAAAGAAATGGATGATACATACCTAACCTTGGTACAATAAATTATTGGTGATTGGGTAATGTTAGAATAAATATAGTTTTCCATTCACATAACCAAGTTAACAATGGATTTGGAAACAATGCAATGGATGTAAGAAATCAAAGTTCAAGTTCACGAAATCTATAGTGAAACTAATGCAATATTCAAGTTGATAGAAGAGTACGATAAAATTATAGATGAAACTAAACATAAAGCTAGGAAAATTTCATGGTAGATGATCAATTTGAAAAACCAACTCCAGGATGCATTGAAAGACATTACCCATAATTTAGCCCAAGAAGACTAGTCAAAGGTGATCATGGAAATCCGAACATCAACAATCAAGATAGATATTTCTCTACAAGAATCATTGGCATTGAGAGACAATGCCACGAGAAGAATGAAAATATGGGAGCTAGAGATGTTGTGCAACACATTTGTGGGAGTCACAACATTAATTTTACTAAATCATTCAAATCATGCATGACATAATGCAAAAGTTATGATGCCCCAGCTAATCATTGTAACTGAAAGTGGTGGTAATATTTAAGGCATCATACAACAAGATCATATTTGCACATTATTTAAAAAGGTAGAGATGTATTAGAGGATTAAATGGATTACAATTAGGATTTAGCCTTTACACTTTTCTCCAAGACATAATTGAGCAAATGAAAATACATCCCACCTACTAAGATCATTTATCTTATTTTTGTGAAGAAGGATCATAAGATCCATCAATGCCATCAACATCCCTTAATTTAACCTCTACCACAATAATAGTATAGCATAGTAACAACTTATGCAACACTATTTTCAACCTCATTAGTGGCTACACATTCTTATCATTCCAATATTTCTATATCCATGCAGGCAATGCATCTTCCACCAAAGTGAGGTATTATATTTTTCTTACTTTTGACCATTTTTTACAAAAAAATGATTTTATAGGAAAGAAAGTTTTGTGAATGGGGCCAAGAATGTAACATCCCCATTGGAATATACCTAGAATAATGTGATTTAAAAAAAAATTAATTAACATATTCTTTTATTATACTTCATCACGAGAATCTAATTAGTGATCTAGATAAAACACTCAAAGTATATTAATTGTAAAATAAGCATGTGACATCTATCTGTTACTTATCACTATCATCAGATGAAACACAACATAATTGAATATAAAAAGTAATTATAGATTTCCAACCATAGCTAGTACAAACATTTAGCCACTGCTATCATGGTATAATAATTACATCTTATCAGGTCTAATATCTCAATAATAATAAATAAAATATAATGTATAAGATACAAGGCACTATGGAACAAGAGTTTTTGAACTCCAGTATCTATGGCAATCTCAAGTATAGTATTCAAATAAGTTTTATTGTGGGGAGGGAGAGCATCATCTAAGTGTTTTTACACACCAAACATGGACCATCAATCCACCAAATAATCCCTCATCATGTAATGGCCCTCCCTTCATAGATGAGTAGATAGTGATGGTGCAGGAATCCAAAGAGACAAGCTAGTACCCATGTTTTGTATGATTTCTAAGAACATGAAGAGCAACATAAAGAACTATATTCTCACATGATATCGTACAAACATGTAAATCATACATATGAAATGATAATATTTAAATAACATTACTTTGTCCAAAGTTTTCAATAGTTATTGATCTTTAAGATTAGTCAAATTTATGTACACCACTTGATCAGATTACTTTCATCTGGTACTCATGATGTTAGTAAGCTAGTGAAGTCCATCTCACTAATTAGTTAGTAATAACAATGCAATATTTGGTTAACATGAATATAACCAATAGATTTATATAAATTAATTCTTACTAGTAGACATAAAATATGCTAAACACAAGAATAATCAAAATAAATACATTTAGTTCGTCAAACATATGAATGAATCTCCACAATATTATTTATCACATAAATAATAAATAAACAAATATAATTTATAACAAATGGGTATAATATATGTTTAGACTACTAATCTAATTTCTATAAGTAGATTTAAATATATAATATATTCTATGACAAGCAATAATTTCATAGTCCATCATTTTCATGTTCACACTACTCAATTTCAACAACCAATCATGATAAAGAAAGTCATAAATATTATAAAAAACATATTCATTCGTTTAAACATCTTGTTATATTTTTAAGAGGTTGTAGTCTTATAGTTATAGTTTACTATCTCTTGAAATCGTATGATTTATTTTAATCATCCATTAAACTATAAATATAGGCAAATGACCCAATACACTTATATATATTGTATTTTTATATGAATATTTAAGTCCAAATATAGATATATTTTCCATATATATACCTTTATACATATTAACTATATTTATACTATGTTTTGCATATAAGTACTTAAAAATAAACACATACTATTTTTGTCACACTAATAATAACTTCTATTTTCTATTCATAAATTAATAAAGTCTATCATTGAAATTTAATATTTTTCAAACCCTTGTTCCTATTCAATTTTTCTCCAAGTCATGATCCATTTATGACAAATAGAGGATAAATTTCATGATAACAAGCACCTTTGAATAGATCAGATAAAAATAGAGGGATTGTTTCAAGCAAACACCTAATAATAGATCAAATATGCAAACAAAATGCAAATGGTTACATAAAGCACAATTGCATCTTCTCTCTACCATCTCTATGTGCATCACATATGATGAGAGGATTTGTCATTAGCCACATAGCTCACACACACTAATATACTTTACTTTAATATCCCAATATAATAACATATATAGTAGCTACTTACTATAAATCTATCGTATTTTATCGGCCGTATGATTGTTATTTACAGCTCAATTAATAAATATAATGGGTATTCAAGGCAAGAACCAGTTCCTTTACAAGTGGTTTATTGTTATATATGATTATAGACTTTATATATATATGTTTTTGATCATAGACTTTACATATATACTATATACATAAATCAATAACATATATACAATAGAAGTCTTTGTAGTTATATATTAGTTATCACGAACATATATACAAATATCTAACATTTATGATATTTATAAGTTAGCATAATATAATGGGTATTTAGATTTTACAAGTGATCATTTTTTTACTTTATTGTTAACTTTATTATCTATTGTCATAGTATTGTTATTACAACCAATGGAGTGAATGATGGGTAATAACCATCGAAAATAGTGATTTACAAATACCATTATTAATTCCATCAATTTATGGAATTCAGTCAATTTACATAGTTGATATGATGGAGCTAAAAGAAGAACCGAGCCATATATATTTTCCAGATTACTATAAGCTCTATCAACACTATACAGTTTACTCATACTGGTACACAGTTCACTACATATGTCATACTTAGATTGCTATATATACAATACATGTAGTTTGATATAAATATATATTCTTGCTGATCTATATAGTATTATCTAATTAGAATACTAGTAGTTTTCAGGTATTTTAATTTAGTATATTTTACTATATACTTAAAACTCATTTATATATCATTCGTAATATAAGAATGAAATTGCACTCAAATCTCTATTTTTAATAACAATGTATTTTAGGTCACTATAAATACCAACCAATTTGTTGTTTATACTAATCATAAAATCTTTGTATGTAAAACCCAAATATAATATTGCTATACAAATTCTAAATAATCCCAAGTATCGATATTTATTTTGTATCACTAAAAATATGATAATATATCCTCATCCCCATCAGATATAATGTTTTAATACAACATCATATTTTTACTATACATATATCACTTATATTTATTTTAGATAATCAAATATGTATCGTTATACCAACATTAGTGTTTAATTTTCTAAGTTAGATATAGTATTGATGGACTTGCACTTTTTCTGAGCAAATCATTATAGATATATTTATTGTATATAACAAATATATTGCTCCAGTTGATAAATACTTCTAATATTCATCACAGATATATTGCTCGTAAATCACTATATATTGCCTAATTATCAAATCACATGAAATCATTATGTTTTCATCTAAACATAAATATTACAGTTCGCTATATCCATACTCTCAGTCTTACAGTTTTAATAAACACTCAGTCTCACATGTATAATTTATATAGTATTTTTGCCAATTTTCACACAATAATTCAATGACTTCACCTACCTGGCAATGTGTCCAATGTTGAAATGAACTATTGATCTTCTTCCCTTTGCTATCTCTCCTCTTTGCATTGCTATCCTCTTCTCCACTTCGTGCTCCTTCTCCTTTTTCCCCTTCCTTCTTTACTCAAATATGAGCTCCTCTTTTTTTTTTCCCTTCTTACATGAATATCTATTCTTTAAAGCTTGATGGCCTCCTTAAAGTTCAACGCTTCCCTTTTTCCTTCTGCCACTCTCCTACATTGTCACCCCCTGCTTATTCCTTTTTTTTATTGGATTATTTTTTCTTTTTAAAAAAATCTCCCTTTAAAGATTGCCATTCTCTTAAAGCTTACCATTTTTTTTAAAGGTTCCATAATCTTTGCTTTATTTAATTTTGCCAACTTTCCTTTCTACTTTCTTTCAAAAATTATTGCTTCAATCTAAGTTTTTATTTTCTCATGTTATAACAAATTACTATAAGAAATATCATAGTTTATTGATATTTTATTATTATGTGATTATACAAAGTATTAGCATAGTGTCAATCTAGTATTGATATTTTTTAGTTTACTATGTCTATCTCTAATTCTAGACACTCATTATTAGTGGACGAAGGTTTCACCTCCATAAGGTATTCATCAACCTATTGGATATCGACACATTTAGTTATTTTAGAGTTTATCCTAATACCAAGATTAGTATGATTACAAGATTAACATTGGTCAAGAGTCATCGTGGCTGAATGCATGGGTGAAGACTATGGAATAAGCAACTCTAGTTGAGCTGAATGTTTCTTGAGGGATGGTGGACTTATAAGGTTGTGAGTGGAAACTTTAACCCTACTCTAAAAACAAACCCCTTTCGTTGGGGCATTCATTTGCATTGAGGAAGAAAGAATGGGTGAATCAATATAACTAGACAAAAAAATATTTAGGATAGCTAGAGGCAAATCTATAGCTAGAATATTTATAGTGGAAATAAATGAAACAAGAGAAGAGACTACCTCACTTATGTTTGTCTTTTTTCTTCTAGGAGTATTTTATAATCCAAAGAGCCATCCAAAATTTCTTCTTGTTGTAAGCTTTCCAAACTCATAGCTTTAGCCTTCTCTAACTCTCTCTTCTTATCTAGGATTGCTTATTCACTCAAATCAGGCCTAATCCCCATCATTATTCCACATCTTCTTTATCTTCATTTTGAATACTCAACAAAATATATCACCAATGTAGGATCCTCTTCTCCTACCTATTCCTTATTAATGGATTCCCCTATGGTGGGGAGATGAAAAGATGGTATTTAATCTATTTGTTTTCCCTTGGAGGAATTGGAAGGACCCTTAGCTTTCCTCTAGTAAGTTGATATTCAGATTTAATATCATTATCTCACATTTTCAATAGAAATGAAAATCAAGATTGAGTTATAATGCATTCACATTATTATGAAGCCTTTTTTTGATCAATAGGATACATTGTTATCTCATTATAATAATGGTTATGAGATGATTTGGTGACATGATCCACTATCCACCCACATGAAATTTGCATAGATTTTTTAGCATGAAAACGAGGAGTGCAGTTCATTACTCCAAAACATTCAATCAACTAAGTGACATGCATGGATGATTTGAAACAATATTGTAGCATGTTATTATAAATCCACTCTCATCAAAGAATTTATTCCTCTAATAAAAAAATATGACTATAACTAGAAACAATCAAACCCCCAAAATGAAAAATGGTATAACCTTTTGAACCACATTTAATTTAAAGGGTTCACCTATATATACCCTTTCTATTTTCAAAGGAGCCATTGTAGTCAATTTTTGACCCAACTAATTTTGACAATCTCCTTACTTTAGATATGGTATCGCTTGTTATTATTCACCATAACAATCCTTGTAGCAATTGCACTTTATTATAATCACATCAAATTTTCTTGTAGACATTAGGGTAAGGTATCATATCTTATTTCATTTTTCATTCTTATTTGGCAATTTATCTATACATACATCTTATTTTATCTTTTCCCATCTCGTTTACCTTTACTTCAATTGTTGAGAAATTTTATTTCTTGCCACAATCCACTTACTTTTTGTGGACTCCATAAATAGTGCTTATAATGTTAGCTCTATCATAATTTTCTATAGGTTTGTCATCTATCTAATTATTCATAGCCATCTTATCTTGGCTACTCATAACCCACTTGATTAATAAATACTTATGCTAACCATCATGGATTTAGTCAGGGTGGTTGTGTTTGATTTAAATTATATAATGCAAATATGATAAAAAATACACATTACTGAATATGAAGCTCTAGGATTTTATTTTATGTTATCCTTATCTATCTATACATGGCTAAAATCTTCAAAAATAATATAATATTGTGTTTATGCTTCATAGGAACAAGGTGATGAATATGTGGCATCTAAAATGTAATAAATTTGGTTGTACATGATTGAACTTTATTTTCTATCTATTATCGAGATTTATGCTTGTTGCAACTATCCATTGTGTAAGCTAGTACTTGTGTTGTGTCAACTTAGATGACACATAGATGGACTAAATTCAAACCCAAAAATATCATCTCCTAATTTGTATAAAAGATTATGAATCCTTTGGAAACCCTAGTCTCATGTACATGCTTCAAACTCATCACAATAATCTATGGTTAGAAGAGATATAAATTAAGCACATTAATCAATTTATTATTCAATAAAGTAATACTAAATATATCTTCTTTTTTCATCTAATATAATATCACCAAAGTCTATAAGGTAAACCATGATAATAACAGTGGATAAATGAAGTTTCAATAGGTCCAACCTTGATTAATATTTTACCATGTGCCTAAACCAAGGTGAGGCTAGGTGGGGCATTACAACTTCCCTAATTCAAGATAAGTCATCGTAAAGTTTTATTCCCACCCTTAAATAGTTAAATATACAAAAAATAAAGAAAATGGGTGGGATGAAATTTTACTTACTTAATATAATGTCATCCCACTCTTTTCTTGATTTCTTGCCTATTTATTCTAGTCTAGGGATCTGGATACACTCTCTCTCCATGATTTGGGCATGGATCACTATATAGATATTTGAATCCCTATAGAAAATCAAATAATATCTATGAATTACTTATTTGAGTGAAAGAAGATGAGTGAAAGAAGAGTTTATTTGTGCCTTATTTGAGTAAGTAAATTTTGGACTTAGAAAATAAGCTAATCTATCACAAGCCTGAAGCTAATGTACCTAGCATCAAGGTATTAGATGGAGTGATTAAAGATGAGTAGGGACAAGGAGGGATTGAGTAGAGATGATGAGGGATTGATTCGTAAACTCCACTGATAAAATCTAAGTGAATTTTTTTTGAAAGTATAGATTCTAAATTTCTCAACTTATAAGATGATGGAATGATTAAATCTGATTAAAATTTGATCCAAATATCATGTTTCAAAACTACCAAAAAAAGTGATTTGATAGATCACATCAAATATCCATTGAAACTATCAAAATTTTCAAATTCTTGATTTACTCAATTTCTTATAAATGATCAAATGATTAAATTTTGCATTCTTGATTAAAATCTAAATTATAATCTACAATTTAACTAAAATTGAAATGCAAAAATGAATCCAAAGATCAAAACACAGAAATTGTTTATGGGGTTCAAAATTCTTACGTCCCTAAGTTCGTATCGAACTGATCCATTAATTGTTGCTAAATTTTTAAGACAAAATAATTCTTAAAAACAACAAAGATCATATCTCTCTACAATAATAGTGATCAGACCTTTGAAAGACCTTGCTTGACTCAGCATGTCCTTCACCTTCCTGAATCACAAGCAAAGGCTTCTCCAAATCAAAATTGGCAAATTATATAGCTCAAAATAGAATCACTAATTCTCCAAAATCAGAAAATGAATATACTACATAGAGTGTATCAGAATTCTAAACAAGTTTGTAGTTTACTTTGAGCTTTGATTCGGCCTCTAAGTGCTCCAAAATGACCAAATATTGTAATTAGGTCTATATTCTCCAATACACAATCGGCTTCTTGTGTCTATTCAAGTAGAAATTAGTCCCTTTTATGACACTTCAACCTCCATGGTTGAATTAGTCAAGGCATTAACCTTTTAGGTGGCAGGTCAAAAGTTCAAAACTGCCACCCACATTTCTAGGCGCTTGGGAAGAGTGAAAAGGTCAGCCTTCCTTCTTTCTAGGTGCTTAGCATGAAATTTGAAAGTTTTTCCCTCCTTTTTTGGTGCCTTTGACTTGTATTTGTCCCACATGCATTGGGTATGACAGTTTAAATACTTAAAATAGCCAAGTTTGTTCCTTTTCAAATGCCTAAGGCTTAGGCACCAAATTAGGCTATGCTTTGACTTGGTCAATGCATGTTTGGTGGGGTGACGTGGCAGTTTGTGCAAGTTGGCCTTTGGCCCCTTGTTTAAACATTTTGAAAATTTCAAATAACATGTGAATAAAAAGCACCAAATAAATTTTTTTATACCTAATTATTTTACCACGTGTCAAATGGCTATTGGTCCACTTGGCATATTTCAACAGTGCCATGTCACTTTCGACTCTTATTTTTTGACCAATCTTCAAATGGCCATAATAGGAGCTCCCAAACTCGGATTTACATTCTGAAAAATATGTTAGAAATCTCTCAAAGAGATCTAAAGTGTGCCACCACTAAAAATCTGACTTGAAACCATTATCAAACCCAATTTATGATCACACCTCCCTAATGGAGGGCTTTTGGTCTCCAAAAGTCCAATATCCCCTGAAACTACAAACTGATCTACTGCATCCATGAAAATAGAACTCAATCATAAAAAGAGGTATAAAAAATTTCATTAAAATGATTCACAATAAAACTACAAAAATGCCTAATCCAAAGGCATGAGTAAGTGAATCTGAAACTGCCAGAGTGATTACAACATACCAAAACTGCCTACCCAAATGTCACATCCTGTAAAGCGATGAATTGCCAAAAATTGAAACAAATTCCAATGTAACTACAAGACAAGTTTATAATGTGGACAACATACAATAAATGTTGTGGACATGTTGCAATACAATGCCCTAGTATGGGACTTATATGTTAAGCAAATGCAAACAACCAAAAGTGTATGCTGCCTAACATCTAAACATGCCCATAAGGTCTTAACAATGCATCTATACATCCATGTGCAAAATAGATACATTCAAAATATTAGTCAAATAAGTGTTTCTAAGGAATTAAATCAACCTACAACATGCTTTTTTCTATTATCTACAACTAATCAAATGAGTTCAAGTCCTCTAGACAACTCACACAACATAAATAGGAGATTTAAAACATAGATATTTTCAACATGAGAATTAAAATACTTTGAATGATGAACCTATCTCAAAGTGTTCTAAAAAACTCTACTCTACATCTATCAAAGATTTTTCATTCCCTTAGGTGAATTCATAACCATGCTTTGCAAAAAGAATGTAGTGATAATCCACTTAACCATTTCTTTATTCCTAGTGAAATTGATTATCTTAGTGGATTCCTTAGCATCATTATGGATTGATTTAACTTCATTGACATTATTAATAGGTTGATAAATCATCTTAGTTTTACCATTTCTAGAATGAGAAGATGATTGTAGTGTAGAACACTGATCAATCATATGTCCACTCACTTTACAATGAGTGCAAACATCCTTCTTAGGTGAGGGTCCCCTTTTGCCAATTCCCAACTTAACATACGAATGGTCTTTAAAACATGCAATCTACTTCAACAAAGCATTTTGTTTCCAACAAGTCTTAGCACTATGGTTATTCATCCCACAAAAAATGCATGGAAATGATTACATTATCTTCTATACATTATATCCATACTTCTTAAAAGTATCAATTAGATCAAAAGATTTAGTGTAAGAATAAGGAGGTGTAATCTCAATGCCTCTTTTACCTTTACACCTTTGAACTAGTGGCCTAGTATCTTTGCTATTGGAAGCTCGTCTTCCTTTAGCCATGGAAGAAACTTCTCCATCATCCACCTGCACACTAGTATAACCCAAACCTACATGAAGAGGTCTATGCTCAACCTGAATTGGGTTAGATATACCTTGGCTATCTCTACCAAGTCCTCCTCCATTATAACCCATTTTAAACAACAATTTAGATCCTATGCCCTTAGTGTATCTTTCAAAATCACCAAAAACAATATTACTAGAATTTTCGAATCTGAAATGGTAGAAGAAGATGAAGATTCATGTGGAGAAAAACTTACACTACACTTAGTCATAGTCTTTGAATCTAAAGTTGAAGGCTTTACCTTTTCACACTCACCACATTGCAATCTAATCAAGAGCTCATCCTTGGATTCAAGCTCTAATTTTAACTTTGCCACATGCAATTCAAGTGCAAATTTTTGTCATCTCAAGATTGCATTTTCATCTCTGATGGCCTCAATCTGTGACAACTTGCCCATGGTTTCCTGCAAACAAATGATTTCATAATGCACATTACAATATAATCAATCTACAAATGAATAATCCAACTATTCTGGAAGCAACTGTCAATACACAACTAGAAGCAATCCTTGCATTCTAACCGCTCTAATACCAACTTGATCCGTAAACTCCACTGATAAACTCTAAGTGAATTTATTTTTAAAAGTATGGATTCTAAATTTCTCAACTTATAAGATGTTGGAATGATTAAATCTAATTAGAATCTGATCCAAATATCATGTTTCAAAACTACCAAAAAAAAATGATTTGATAGATCAAATCAAATATCCATTGAAACTATCAGATTTTTCAAATTCTCGATTTATTCAATTTCTTGTAAATGATCAAATGAATAAATTTTGAATTCTTGATTAAAATCTGAATTATAATTTGCAATTTAACTAAAATTGAAATGCAAAAATGAATCCAAAGATCAAAACATAGAAATTGTTTATGGGGTTCAAAATTCCTACGTCCCGGGTTCGTATCGAACCGATCCATTAATTGTTGCTAAATTTTTAAGCCAAAATAATACTTACAAAAAACAAAAGATCATATCTCTCTACAATAATAGTGATCAAACCTTTGAAAGACCTTGGCTGACTCAACACGTCCTTCACTTTCTCGAATCACAAACAAAGGCTTCTCCAAATCAAAATTGAAAACTTCTATAGCTCAAAAATTGCATCACCAATTCTCCAAAATGGGCAAATGAATAACTTTCACAGAGCGTATCAAAATTATAAACATGTTTGTAGTTTACTCCAAGCTTTGATTCAGCCTTTAAGGGCTCCAAAATGACCAAATACTGTAATCGGGTCCATATTCTCCAATACACAGTTAGCTTCCTATGTCTATTCAAGTAGAAATTAGTCCCTTTTATAACACTTCAACCTCCGTGGCTGAAGTGGTCAAGGCATTAACCTTTTAGGTGGCAGGTCAAAGGTTCAAAACTACCTCCCACATTTCTAAGCACTTGGGAAGAGTGAAAAGGTCAACCTTCCTTCTTTCTAGGAACTTAACATGAGATTTGAAAGTTTTTCCCTCCTTTTTTGGCACCTTTGACTTGTCTTTGTCCCACATGCATTGGGTATGATAGTTTAAATGCTTAAAATAGCCAAGTTTGTTCCTTTTCAAATGCCTAAGGCTTAGGCGCCAACTTAGGCTATGCTTTGACTTGGTTAATACATGTTTGGTGGGGTGACGTGGTGGGTGATGTGGCAGTTTGTGCAAGTTGGCCTTTGGCACCTTGTTTAAACATTTTGAAAATTTCAAATAACATGTGAATAAAAAAACACCAAACCAAATTTTTTACACCTAATTATTTTACCATGTGTCAAATGGCTATTGGTTCACTTGGCATATTTCAACAGTGCCACGCCACTTTTTACTCTCATTTTTTGACCAATCTTCAAATGGCCATAACAAGAGCTCCCAAACTCAGATTTACCTTCCAAAAATGTGTTAGAAAGATCTCAAAGAGCTCTACAGTGTGCTAGCACTGAAACTTTGACTTGAATCCATTATCATAACCTAATTTTTGATCAGGGATGGTGATGGTCAATGAGGGAGTGATTAGGGAGGATGAGGGAGTGATTGGGGATGAGGAGGGATGGTAAGGGTTAATGAGGGAGTGATTAAAGGAGATGAGGGATGAAGAAGGAGTGATTAGAAATGATGAATTAGTGATTAGGAATGGTGAGGCATGGTGAGGTTCAAAGAGGGAGTGATTAAAGATAATAAGGGAGCAATTATAAATGATGAGGAATAATGAGGGTTAATAAGGGAGTGATTAAGGATGATGAGGGATGAAGAGGGAGTGATTAGGGATGATGAAGGATGGTGAAGTGGTGATTAAGGATGATGAGGGAGTGATTAAGGATAATGAGGGACGGTGAGAGTCAATGAAGGAGTGATTAGGGATAATGAAGGAGTGATTATAGATGATGAGGGATGGTTAGGGTTAATAAGGGAGTGATTAGGGACAAGGAGGGATGACGAGGGAGTGATTAGGGATGATGAGAGATAGTGAGGGTCTATAAGGGAATAATTAAAGATAATGAGGGAGTGATTAGAGATGATAAGGGATCGTGAGGGTTAATGAGGGAGTGATTAGAGATGATAAGGGTCAATGAGGGAGTGATGAGGGATAATGAGAAATGGGGAGAGAGTGATTAGTGGTGATGAGGGATGAGTAAGAAGTGACTAGGGATGAGGGAGGGATGATGAGCAAGTGAAATTAATAAAAAGTGGTTGTTTGATGTGTGTAGGTCATAAATGTGACCTATGCTACCCCAATCACACCACTTTGGATCACATTCAAAGTAAGTGGTTTATAAACTTCAATTTTGACAAACCTAGACTCCTAGAAATTCTAGGAAGTAATCTAGAAGGCACAAAAACCTAAAAAATGATTATATATCTACAAAAATTGGAAATTAATTGCAAAATTTGTGCCTTAAAATCCCTAAGTTTAATATTGAGACCCTAAAAATGCCTAAATACTAACTAGATTGGATTTTAAAAAAATTATTTTTCACATAGTAAGGTATGCAAATATGAGACCAACTCTATCAGATGTAGAGTGACCTTAATTTATTATATTTACTAAAATAAATTTAAAGTATAAGGAATATAAATGTAAACATTATTGAAATTTAAAGAATGTGTTATTGAATTTAAAAAATCAAGCCTTTTAGCTCAAAAATGGCTTGGATTCCTGAGCCAAAGTATTAAACCTACCAATCTAGAATTGAGTCCAAGAGTTTTGATAGAAAATAACAAATTTAAACTTCCATCACCAAATACACTATGGTTTTCAATAAAAAAATCAAAAAAATATTACCATGACAATGAGCATGCTCTCCTCTTTCTAAATATATGATTTTTATAATTTTTGGACCATTTTAAGGGTTTAAACTATGTTGATTTGTAACTATACATTTTTTAGGCCACTACATGCCAAAAATATACATACCTATTCATGTTTATATAATTTGTCATTCATTTATCCAAGTACAAAACAAACTAGGCCTACTTCTACACATATTTAAAAAAATCAATTTTCATTTTTTGTGAGGTACTTAGGGGTCCACACGATTGGAAATCTACTTTTTTAATCAATTTTCAAGATTTATTTAATTAAAAAATTAATAAAACAAATATTCATTGAAAAAACATTAAAAAATATAATCCACAAGCTAGAAGATCTTGTCTAAATATTCACCAAAGGGTTTCTAACAATATTAAATGACTCTAAAAATATGGTGGACCAACTAGCCATTTATCTACTTTATTTTCTTAAAAAAATAGGAGTTTATCTTCAAATTTTAGATGTTTTAAATAGTTATACTTAACCAATTTTTTTTAAAAATAGTGTTTTGAAAACTAGACTCAAAATGCTACAATTCATGTTCTTATACCATCTTCAAATTTTGAGTGTAACCATATCAAGTTATCTATAGAAGTTCAAATTTTTGAAATGTTAGGAAAACCATGTCCATAGATAAGCCCCTTTTTATCCCCAAACTTGTGCATTTACCCAAAACACACTTGGAAATTATTTAATATAAACAATTTTGGAAAACTAAGCCACTATGCAGTATTTTAGCTCCAAAATCTAAAGATTTGTTGGACTAAATGTTTTCCAATATTACAAAAATACCCAAAAAATAAAAAAAAATCAAAAATACAAAAATAATCAGCATGTAATTAGCCTATTATCTCCTTGGAATATATGTTGT
This sequence comes from Torreya grandis, assembly GCA_037957365.1. NCBI lineage: Eukaryota > Viridiplantae > Streptophyta > Pinopsida > Cupressales > Taxaceae > Torreya > Torreya grandis. Next base: position 1,184,710 of record JARHVA010003641.1, read on the forward strand.
TGGTCCCATGTTGGTAGATGACATATCAGTATTTCCTATATACACATGTTTCACACATATTTTGAGTGTGATACAGGGAAACACAAATACATGATCTATGCATTTATGGATGTTAGGATTTCCTTCTACTAACATCACTGGGATGTTGGGGCCATGCACCTTATTTGATCATGATACATCTAGGTTATATCATTCTATAGTTTATCAACCTTCTTTGATCATGTTACTAGTATGATATGTTTATGTCGATTGCTTATGCTTTCCTTTATACACTTCATTGAGTGTTTGGCCTTCCAATTGTGTTATTTGTTAAGCATTTAAATATGCTCCATTATTTATGGCAATGTGCCTATATTTTCCTATTGTTGACATTTGACTATGTCATTGATTATTGTATGGAAATTTAAATTTGACATTTTTTATTTTGTAGACATTTGACTAAGTCATGTCCACTCGATTGTGTGGCATTTGAACATGCCTCTTCTTTGTGGTCTCCTTAGACCATTATCTTTTGAATTGTTTTTGAGTGGTATTTTATGTGTGCTTAGTTGAGTTTGAGCTTGTACTCTTACCATCTAGTTATTTCCAAGATCTTTATCATACATATTAGGCCTTAATGTAATCACATTCTAAGTGCTTCAATGATATATTTACTTAGACATGTCCTTCTATACATTATATGGATAATTCATAGTTATAAGGTTATATTATCCTTTTGAGATGAGGTAACTACCATTTTATATCTTTCCTCACCTAAAAAAGAGGTATATTAGTGGGGGCATGTTATAGAGGCATGGATTCCACATATTCATAGTTTTAGATCTAGTGGGAGCATGTTTCAAAAAAAAATTATACGCACTTATTTAGTATGCAACATACCTAGATTATAGTGGGGGCATGTTTGGAGATATGTCATGAACATTGGAACTTATATTAGTTTTCATATTTCTCCATATATAATGAGTTCACATTTTGGAAACATGTTCTCCACACTTACGTAGTTTTTAGATTTGCTAGATTCATAGTTATATGATTCAAATACACATTTGTGGTAGAATTTTATACATTGGCACCATTATTATACACAGTTTTAGCATGAGACATATCTAAGGTACATATGATATGCAATGTATGCCTAATATTGTAAAATAAAATTAGTTTCAGATTTAGAACACTTTCAGGGACTATCATCACCCACCAAATTAGAATTTTATGGATTGTATTGAGCTAGTATAATACAAAAGATGGTTCACTTTTGGTATGGTTGAGGTGATTTGATCACTTAGTCTTACCAAATTTATAAGTTGTACTTGATTAATTCATCCAGTCTCACTGGATATATAGTATATGTTGACTTTTTTCACTCATGCTCTAATCTCAATTGTCTAGTGGAAACTCATCTTTTGGGTTACACGGTTGAGCTAATCTCAACTGTCGAGTGGAAACTCATATTTTATCTAAGGTTGGGGGCATGTGTCCTCCAATTTCTCTCTATCTCTTTAAATATATGCACTTTATGGATTTTATATTTTGTCCTAATATCAATTTTAGTGATTCATAATGATATATATTTCAAATCAATTTTTCAAAAGGTAAGATGATTGCATCAATACATAGGTGTACTCCTAAACCTTGCTCTTTTTAAGTTTTAATCATTTAAATAATTTCAATTTTATATTATATACATCAATTATATACCATGGCATGCTCTTGGTTGTAGGTCAATCACCAACAAATCACTAAAGTTGGACTCAAGCAAAGGCAAGGTGTGTTATACACATCTAGGTACACATTCCTTTCCTTTAAACTAATAATTTCATTATTATATCAAAAGGAAAGAAAATGTAGATGATATTTATGAATTATATAACACTTTAGTCTTGTACACTTGGAAAACTCAGACCTTGGCTATTCCTCTCAATTCTAGACCTTTCTCACTTCTGTAAGTCTCACATTTTCTATCTCTATATGCTCATTTATCATCTCTTAGTTTGACTAGTATTATTATAATGACTCAGGCCTTCTATCTTACCCAGAATGATTTTAATTTGATTATTATCCTCCTCTTCAAGTTTGGGACATGTACCTATTTTCCTACTCTCCAAACACTTACATTGTATCTAGACACCTATGTCGACACAAGTGCCCTAAAGTGATTTAATGTGAGATATTATCCAAAGGGATTTATATAAATACAAGATCAACCCTCATTCATTCCTCACTTAAAATAGACCTAGAATGAACCTAACATTAATATTAAATAGCATTAAAAGAGAATTCAAGTGAACAAATATTTTCTATTTTATCTTATTTTCATATCAGTCATAAGAACAACACATCTATATGTCTAAAGTAATGGAGTTGCCAAAGAGTCTAATTTGTCAATTTACAAGCTAGGTCACTGTTGTAATTGATTTCCAAAATTTGCATCCTTATGTACACACAAGACAACATGTAGGGGATAACTACATAAGTATGAGTCCCTCTTCAGAGTATTGGCTATGTAGGTAACACTCATTGATAAAGGGGTATTTAGGGTAGCTCAAAACTATGTACCCACTAACCCTTTTTTTACAAAACCATTATGAAGATGAATAACTAAGTTTTGATATTTGATAAGGAATGACAGTCCATAACCTAGATTTGAATATACTATAGCAAAGGTGACACATAACCCATAAGCATCTAGGTGGTCACATTTAGTTTTAGTAGGTATTCTTTACTAGACACCTATGTCTAATCTAGATAGTAGCATCGATGCAACCATCCTAAGATGATGTAAGTGTCTATGGATATAAAGTCTCTTAATCCATAATTTGGTGAGTATTCCATAATCTTCTTCCTTTATACTTATTGCCTATTCCAAATCTAGATATATATTAGCATCAAAACTTACTAAGTATTATCATTGCAATATCTAGCATATATGTACTTTTTATTTTTAACATATCTCAAAATTTAATTCAAATATTATTTATCTAAGTTTGTAAATTAATTGGCCTACTATAGATCTATTTATCACCTTTGGGCTTATTCATTTCTATATTATTAACCCTATTTATCCTCATAGGATCCATATCCAAAATTTATGGTCAAACAACTTTAACAAAATAATGAGAATGATATTGAGAGCAGATTTTTCTATAATAAATAAGAATAAATTTATGGTTATGAAATGACACTGAGCTTAGCTTTATTTATACATGTAATTCCTATAATATATCAATGTCCCATCACAATTCTTAGACTACAACATATAGCATGTCTTGATGAGATATTCCAAGGATCACTACTAACAATGTTTAATTGCTAGGACTCAAATATGTTAAAATGATTACCTGGTCAAATGGACCTTGAGAGTTGGCTAGACCAAAAGATGCATGAGTTCACAAAGGAAAAAACTATAAGAATAGGAATGTTTTTAGAGGAGATTATTTTTACTCATTTATGTAGAAATATGAAAAATTTTGGTGTGGGATGGCTAAGTTGCTAGTAGCATGGCTATCTAGATTCAAATACTATTAGCTTTAGACCTATTGAAGCAAAACATTTTGTTTGAAGCTAAAAAAGTCAGAATAGTTGTGAAACATAGATATTAAATGGACTCATGCAATTGACCATTGGGTGAAGACTACAATTGATGATACATTGCTGAATATTCCATGCAGAGTTATGTTGCATTTGAATTTGCATACAATTTTTTTTTTTGGGATCAAAGGGAAAAAACTTAATTGAATTCATGTGTTGTTAAAAAAATTATTTGTGTAAAATGCCATGGTGTCAATTCTAGATGCCATGGAGAAATCATACAGGGAATTATGGGGATGTGAACCAAAGGAAGTTAAATGAAGAATATACAAAATGTGGAATCTGAACCAAAACCTATAGAATGGATAAAACAAAGGATCAAGATGATAAAATAATTTGTGGGATTCTAAAGGAGATACAACAATAGAAAATATGGAACATGAAAAATGATGTAGATGACAAAGGGATAAATGTAGCTACAAGTAGGAATATAAAGTAAGTTATGAAGAGAAAAGGAGGAATTAGACATCCATAATAAGAAATAGAGTTTGAATGTTAAAGAGAATTGAAAGAGATTGAATGGAACAAAGGAACTGAAGAAAATTCATTGAATTAATGGAAATTGTAAATTAACCCATAAGAGATGAGGAAACCAAAAAGAGAGACAATGAAGAGGATAATTAGATAAACTTGAAAATAGGTTTAGTGATTAGATATAAAAGCAAAAATTATATTTGGAATGGGTAGGATAGTGTTTCCAATAAGAAATGATGAAACACAAGTTTAGGTTGGGTTGTGGGGTTATGGTTCATTTTATCTAGGGGAACACATCCCACACACCTACTTTAATTATTGAGATTAGTAAATTGGAAATATTCAAAGATTTAATAATAACTAAAAATTGGTTTGAGTAATTTGTAGAAATATTAGATAGGAATATGAAGGAAAGTGGAGGTGAAGCTAGAAAAAAAATTATTTCAATATTCTTGGTATACTAAGCACCGTCACAAGTAGTTCATAGATACCATCACAATTATCACTCAAACCATTATAAGTAGCCCAATTATAGAAAACATGTCACTACTTATAGGATATTTTATTACATTGATGTAATATGAATGGGTAAACAAGCCTAAAGTAGTACTTATTGATATTGAAAATGAAGCGGTAGGTTAAGGGTGTAACAGATGAGGCAGACAATATGTAGAAAATTATTGGATCTTTGATTGGTTGATCTCTAGAGTCACTTTCAAGAATAATCATGAAAATATGAATCTAAAGGATGTCATAAATAAATTTATTTTGTAATTAAATATTAAAAATTGTGTCAACCAAACCATTAAGGATTTGAAATAAATTAGAAGAAAAACCTAGATATTATGTATGGGATTATGATCTTAAGTTTTCTAATATTATCAACAAGATGAAATTTTAATTTTAGGATCTAAACAAATCTACTTATTTTTTAGAGCTACTGAGAAGAAATATTTAGTTTTTATATCCCAAGATCAATTTGAAACAAATGATGAGGTAATATTAGTTGTGATCATAGTTGAACAAACAAAGGAGTGTGGATAATAACCCCCTAGTGCTATAAAAACTGATGCCTAATTGGATGCAGTTTTAAACAAGATGGATGAATTCCATGCAGATAAGAAACCAAGGTTTTATATATGGTGAAATGAATGTGGAAAAAAGGGACACCACCAAAATAAATGCCATTATATTAAAACATAATTCTACAAAATATTTTTCACCATGGGACATGCAATAAAAAAATTCATTTACTAGAACAATATGTTTAAAAATCATAAAGTGTATTCTAAATTTTTGATAATTCCCCTAAAAATGACCAAAATAATTCCAAGGATATTTAAGAGATGAAGGAAGACATCAATCGAAATGTCTTTGTAGTCATTGCATAGCACTCTTTTGGACCAAAAGCAAATGATCCATCTTAGGATGTTGAGGTTGTAACATAAGGTGGATGGGGTCCTTTAGCCACATAGTCTACACTAGGCTAGACTACTCCTACTCAATATCAACTAGGGTGGATTCATACTCTTCAATATAAACTTGAATGGACTCCTCCTTTACATTGGTACCAACAAGGATGGGCTCCAACATCTCCATAACAACAACCAAATTGGGCATCTCCTTCCCCTCAAAAGCAATATGGAAGATATTATATTCAACAACAAGGGTTGGGATCACCTCAAATAGAATAAGGTTATAAAATAGGTAACCACATTTAAGGTAATAAAATAGACAATCGAGACAACCTATTACCTATTATTTGTGTGGAGAGATGAACCATTTTATTGGAAACCATATTGTAATATCATAGTAAAACATAATAATGAGGATTTACAAATTTTATAAAAACAAAGGAAAGAGAAGAAATTACAAAATGTGAACAAGCTACACTCTCATTTGAAGAAATAGGCTTTTATCTAAAATGTTACTAGGAATCAACATATAAAAAAAGGTCTTCCACCTCTACGGATGCATTTACAAAACATAATAAAAAATATATGAGAGGATAGGTATCCATATAATATGAGAGAGAGAGTATTGATGAATGAAGCAACACATCTATTGTAGTTAATTCAAAATCAAAATTCTAGTGAAGGAGATCCTACAATAGTTAATGCCCAAATGTATGGACATATTGTCTAAGTCTTGCAATAAGAGGAAGTTGTCACAACTTTGACATACTTTATAAAACTAGTAATTACCCTAAAAAATGAATATATTTCTCAAAATATTACAATTTTATTGTATAATTTGTGAGATTGCACACAAAGGTGACAACAAAGAATAAAATGATTGGTTTGGTATGTTAAAAATAAGAAGCCATGGGATGTGGATGAAAGAATGAGCATTGAGCTCGTAGGATATGAATTTCCTAGTGTTTTTATTTTATTTTAGGATCACCATAAATATGATTCCTAGATCCACTTGGGAATATATTGGAAGGATGGATCTAAGATATAATCATGTTACTATAAGTTTGGTAGGCTATGGTCAAGTCAAACCTAATGGAAGCCTCAAAGATGTAGAGATAAACGTGGCTGATTTAAGTTTTCATGAGGATTTTTAGGTAATTAACATGAATATGGATGAGATTCATTATCCTACTTTAATTTGAAAAAAATGATCCTATTATGGCTGCATGACCATCAACATAATAAACAAATAATTGGAAGCACACTAGGATTATGATATTATTGTCATACCTTTAAATAAATATGAACACAAACCATACATGACACCAAAGGAACTATCTTAACCATATGAGTACAAGAGTGATAGTTGTATCAAATTTAATACAAATCCCAATCTAGAAGATTTGTGAAGTAGATATTTTCCCTAATTTTTATAGCCTACATAAGAGGCATTGGTATTGTATAAAAAAGAATGAACATGGGTATGACTAGTCTAGACCATTTAGACATGTTCTTAGTTCCAAATAAAAGAGTGTAACTCACCTTAAATTTTCTCTCCTACATGATCATATATTTACCACATCTACCAATTATCTCCTACTAATATATATTATATTGAACCCACTATGAAAGGAAACATACAATGAGAATTAGCTTCATCAATTAGTGGTGATTTAGATTCTCACATAATTAATTCCGTGCATGGAGATCATGAAGTAAGATCCATGTGAATAGTTTTTGCCATAAAAATTAGAGTAGGTAACTCAATATTTTGATATAGAATATTTTATTTAGTTCCTTCATAAGATAGATAATCATATCCCAATTATACAATTGCAAGTAAGTGCTCTAAATTATGCATTGAAATGGGTTTATAACTAGTTGGTGGGTTGTCCATGGGTCCAAAAACGTTAATTGGGATGAAGTGTGAAAAATGATACTAGAAAAATTTCACATTACAAATTATATATTATATAAGTGTCCATTATTTTAGGAGGGATAATGTCCATAGATGCATGTCCATACATGCATCGAAGTATGAAAATTCAAACATTGAGCCAAGATACTAAGTGTATTTTTAAAAATTTATCTTGGCTTCTCTACAAAAATCTTGGAATATGAATTAAGAATATAGATGAGAGACATGACATCACCCCAAATTTAACATAATTTTATTCACAATTTTGTATTTAATTATGACAATCCAATGGCATACAAGGGTCTACAAAGATTGAAAATTTTATTGTGCCATGGGCAAGAAAAGTATATACCTTCTGTGAAGGAGCATAAATCGCAAGTTGATGCAAATAAAATCTTTCAAATTTCTATACATGAGTACCATGATAATACTTAAAAGAAGATTTTATGTTGAAATATTGAAATATATTTTGGAATAGTGCAAATGACTCTAATCACACTAAAAGAGAGAACCTGAATATAAAATATATTTTTTAATCTAAAAGGAACACACATATAATTGAGAGGAAGAATGCATATAAGGCATAAGAGGATGAATTACAAAATCTTCATATCATAAAGAAAACATGACAAAGAAACATCATGGATTTCATGAAAGTTGAATCTATGGATAAAAGTGTGTAACAGGAACAAGCACATGATTTCCAACCTCTTTGGTATGAACACCTTGATCAAATGCAATTTTTAGGCTCAAATATAGGAGAAACAAATGTTAGACATTGTAAAGGTAAAAACATATGAAAAAATCCACCAAGAAGAAGGGAAAAAAAGAGAAGGACAACTTACTCCAACATTAGGAGTAAGACAAGGGAAACCTATGAAAAATAGAGCACCAAGAAATATGAAATTAAAATAAAGAAAAAGTAGACAAATGATCCAAGGATACATACCATGAGGACCTATGAAAGAAGGAGGATGAAAATATGAAATTTGAAGAGAAGCAAGTAAAAAAATCAATAGTTGATAAAGCTATGAAGGATAATGAATAACTAGCAAAAAAGTAGAAAAAAGAGGCTAATAAAAATAAGAAAGATGAGGTTATGATTCAGGAAGGCAATTGTAAGCCAAGCCTAGACAACATCAAGTCAAGGAATTTTAGGTCAGGATCAACAATAACAAGGAGCAAGAATAACACAAGTTAGAATGAGTGAAACACAAACACAACCATTAGGAATTTTTTTAGGTTTTGATTCATTGCAAGGTTAAGTACATGAGGAAGGATCACAAGGCTAGGATGATTACAACATATCCTAGTGGATGGATGTAAAATATATAATGGTGTGACACACAACTTTCACCCATATGGTTGCACATAATATTAAACCACTAGTGACATCTTTGACTTCCTTGACTCAACTTGCATTACCTGCTTCATCTCAAAAAGTCACTTTGGATTCTTTGTAACTACATTTTATAAGTAAAATAGAAGATGGTACTACATTATACACTTCCATTGCATAGAAGGAAATTGAGATTGAATAAGAGAATTCCTAGTTGTGTAAGAGAAATGCTGAGCTACGTGAATGTTTTTCAAATGTTCTAAAAGAAATGGATGATACATACCTAACCTTGGTACAATAAATTATTGGTGATTGGGTAATGTTAGAATAAATATAGTTTTCCATTCACATAACCAAGTTAACAATGGATTTGGAAACAATGCAATGGATGTAAGAAATCAAAGTTCAAGTTCACGAAATCTATAGTGAAACTAATGCAATATTCAAGTTGATAGAAGAGTACGATAAAATTATAGATGAAACTAAACATAAAGCTAGGAAAATTTCATGGTAGATGATCAATTTGAAAAACCAACTCCAGGATGCATTGAAAGACATTACCCATAATTTAGCCCAAGAAGACTAGTCAAAGGTGATCATGGAAATCTGAACATCAACAATCAAGATAGATATTTCTCTACAAGAATCATTGGCATTGAGAGACAATGCCACGAGAAGAATGAAAATATGGGAGCTAGAGATGTTGTGCAACACATTTGTGGGAGTCACAACATTAATTTTACTAAATCATTCAAATCATGCATGACATAATGCAAAAGTTATGATGCCCCAGCTAATCATTGTAACTGAAAGTGGTGGTAATATTTAAGGCATCATACAACAAGTTCATATTTGCACATTATTTAAAAAGGTAGAGATGTATTAGAGGATTAAATGGATTACAATTAGGATTTAGCCTTTACACTTTTCTCCAAGACATAATTGAGCAAATGAAAATACATCCCACTTACTAAGATCATCTATCTTATTTTTGTGAAGAAGGATCATAAGATCCATTAGCGCCATCAACTTCCCTTAATTTAACCTCTACCACAATAATAGTATAGCATATCAACAACTTATACAACACTATTTTCAACCTCATTAGTGGCTACACATTCTTATCATTCCAATCTTTCTATATCCATGCAGGAAATGCATCTTCTACCAAAGAGAGGTATTATATTTTTCTTACTTTTGACCATTTTTTACAAAAAAATGATTTTATAGGAAAGAAAGTTTTGTGAATGGGGCCAAGAATGTAACATCCCCATTGGAATCTACCTAGAATAATGTGATTTAAAAAAAAATTAATCAACATATTATTTTATTATACTTCATCATGAGAATCTAATTAGTGATCTAGATAAAACACTCTAAGTATATTAACTTTAAAATAAGCACGTGACATCTATCTGGTACTTATCACCATCATCAGATGAAACACAACATAACTGAATATAAAAAGTAATCATAGATTTCCAACCATAGCTAGTAAAAACATTTAACCACTGCTGTCATGGTATAATAATTAAATAATTACATCTTATCAGGTCTAATATCTCAATAATAATAAATAAAATATAATGTATACGATACAAGGCACTATGGAACAAGAGTTTTTGAACTCCAGTATTTATGGCAATCTCAAGTGTAGTATTCAAATAAGTATTATTGTGGGGAGGGAGAGCATCATCTGAGTGTTTTTACACACCAAATGTGGACCATCAATCCCCCAAATAATACCTTATCAAGGAATGGCCCTCCCTTCATAGATGAGTAGATAGTGATGGTGCAGGAATCCAAAGAGACAAGCTAGTACTCATGTGTTGTATGATTTCTAAGAACATGAAGAGCAACATAAAGAACTATATTCTCACATGATATCACACAAACATGTAAATCATACATATGAAATGATAATATTTAAATAACATTACTTTGTCCAAAGTTTTCAATAGTTATTGATCTTTAAGATCAGTCAAATTTATGTACACCACTTGATCAGATTACTTTCATCTGGTACTGGTGATGTTAGTAATCTAGTGAAATCCATCTCACTAATTAGTTAGTAATAACAATGCAATATTTGGTTAACATGAATATAACCAATAGATTTATATAAATTAATTCTTACTAGTAGACATAAAATATGCTGAACACAAGAATAATCAAAATAAATACATTTAGTTCGTCAAACATATGAATGAATCTCCACAATATTATTTATCACATAAATAATAAATAAACAAATATAATTTATAACAAATGGATATAATATATGTTTAGACTACTAATCTAATTTCTATAAGTAGATTTAAATATATAATATATTCTACGACAAGCAATAATTTCATAGTCCATCATTTTCATGTTCACACTACTCAATTTCAACAACCAATCATGATAAAGAAAGTCATAAATATTATAAAAAACATATTCATTCGTTTAAACATCTTGTTGTCTTTTTAGGAGGCTGTAGTCCTATAGTTATAGTTTACTGTCTCTTGAAATCCTATGATTTATTTTAATCATCCATTAAACTATAAATATAGGCAAATGACCCAATACACCTATATATATTATATTTTTATATGAATATTTAAGTCCAAATAGAGATATATTTTCCATATATATACCTTTATACATATTAACTATATTTATACTATGTTTTGCATATAAGTACTTAAAAATATACAAATACTATTTTTGTCACACTAATAGTAACTTCTATTTTCTATTCATAAATTAATAGAGTCTATCATTGAAATTTATATTTTTCAAACCCTTGTTCCTATTCAATCTTTCTCCAAGTCATGATCCATTTATGACAAACAGAGGATACATTTCATGATAACAAGCACCTTTGAATAGATCAGATAAAAATAGAGGGATTGTTTCAAGCAAACACCTAATAATAGATCAAATATGTAAACAAAATGCAAATGGTTACATAAAGCACAATTGCATCTTCTCTCTACCATATCTATGTGCATCACATATGATGAGAGGATTTGTCATTAGCCACATAGCTCACACACACTAATATACTTTACTTGAATATCCCAATATAATAACATATATAGTAGCTACTTACTATAAATCTATAGTATTTTATCGGCCATATGATTGTTATTTACATCTCAATTAATAAATAAAATGGGTATTCAAGGCGAGAACCAGTTCCTTTACAAGTGGTTTATTGTTATATATGATTATAGACTTTATATATATATATGTTTTTGATCATAGACTTTACATATATACTATATACATAAATCAATAACATATATACAATAGAAGTCTTTGTAGTTATATATTAGTTATCACGAACATATATATAAATATCTAACATTTATTATATTTATAAGTGAGCATAAATATAATGGGTATTTAGATTTTACAAGTGATCATTTTTTTACTTTATTGTTAACTTCATTATCTATTGTCATAGTATTGTTATTACAACCAATGGAGTGAATGATGGGTAATAACCATCAAAAATTGTGATTTACAAATACCATTATTAATTCCATCAATTTATGGAATTCAGTCAATTTACATAGTTGATATGATGGAGCTAAAAGAAGAACCGAGCCATATATATTTTCTAGATTACTATAAGCTCTATCAACACTATACAGTTTACTCATACTAGCACACAGTTCACTACATATGTCATACTTAGATTGCTATATATACAATACATGTAGTTTGATATAAATATATATTCTTGCTTATCTATATAGTATTATCTAATTAGAATACTAGTAGTCTTCAAGTATTTTAATTTAGTATATTTTACTATATAATTAAAACTCATTTATATATCATTTGTAATATAAGAATGAAATTGCAATAAAATCTCTATTTTTAATAACAATGTATTTTAGGTCACTATAAATACCGACCAATTTGTTGTTTATACTAATCATAAAATCTCTATATGTAAAACCCAAATATAATATTGCTATACAAATTCTAAATAATCCCAAGTATCGATATTTATTTTGTATCACTAAAAATATGATAATATATCCTTATCCCCATCAGATATAATGTTTTAATACAATATCATATTTTTACTATACATATATCACTTATATTTATTTTAAATAATAAAATATGTATCGTTATACCAACATTAGTGTTCAATTTTCTAAGTTAGATATAGTATTGATGGACTTGCACTCTTTCTGAGCAAATCATTATAGATATATTTCTTGTATATAGTGAATATATTACTCCAGTTGACAAATACTTCTAATAATCATTATAGATATATTGCTCGTAAATCACTATATATTGCCTGATTATCAAATTGCATGAAATCATTATGTTTTCATTTAAACATAAAAATTACAGTTCGCTATATCCATACTCTCAGTCTTACAATTTTAATAAACACTCAGTCTCACATGTATAATTTATATAGTATTTTTGCCAATTTTCACACAATAATTCAATGACTTCACCTACCTAGCAATGTGTCCAATGTTGAAATGAACTATCGAACTTCTTCCCTTTGCTCTCTCTGCTCTTTGCATTGCTATCCTCTTCTCCACTTCGTGCTCCTTCTCCTTTTTCCCCTTCCTTCTTTACTCAAATATGAGCTCCTCTTTTTTTTCCCCCTTCTTACATGAATATCTATTCTTTAAAGCTTGATGGCCTCCTTAAAGTTCAACGCTTCCCTTTTTCCTTCTGCCACTCTCCTACATTGTCACCCCCTCCTTATTCCTTTTTTTTATTGGATTAATTTTCCTTTTGTAAAAAATCTCCCTTTAAAGATTGCCATTCTCCTAAAGCTTACCATTTTTTTTAAAGGTTCCATAATCTTTGCTTTATTTAATTTTGCCAACTTTCCTTTCTACTTTCTTTCAAAAATTATTGCTTCAATCTAAGTTTTTATTTTCTCATGTTATAACAAATAAATATAATAAATATCATAGTTTATTGATATTTTATTATTATGTGATTATACAAAGTATTAGCATAGTGTCAATCTAGTATTGATATTTTTTAGTTTACTATGTCTATCTCTAATTCTAGACACTCATTATTAGTGGACGAAGGATTCACCTCCATAAGGTATTAATCAACCTATTGGATACTGAGACATTTAGTTACTTTAGAGTTTATCCTAATACCAAGATTAGTATGATTACAAGATTAACATAATACTAAGTAAGCTAGTGATTTCTATGCTCTTAATAGACTTAATACACATCGATAATAATTTAAAATACCTATCTTTTGTTATCCTCATATATTAAGGCATATGTTGATATTATAAAATATCATATGATAACAAGTTGATGTTTAAAAACATTTCAAAGAAATTATGGTTAGTTTATATACCATAGTAACATGATACTATTCACATTGAGTTAGACTCCCATAAACATTAATAATTATGACTATAATAGTATAAGATAATCATACTTCAACATTTATGTTTAAACCTACACATAATATCCTCAATGCAATCACACATGATTTATTTCACATACAAGTATTAAATTGAACTAAAACATACAGAAATAATTGCTCAAATGCAGATAACATAAAGAATGTACTAATACTAATAATTTAAATAATGTATTTAATGTGTACTATTGAACATGGTGTGTGCATGGATTCTATCCATTTTATGTCATCCAAAAACACTTCCATCTACGTCACCCTCTCCAATGATGCTCTCCCTCCATCATGATTTAAGGGACGAGTCTCTCCTAAATCAAACTTATGACAAGCAAGTAGTTATTCTATAACATCGTGACATATCTATCATAAAATATTACTAAAATAATAAATCAACATGATCACAATGTAAATGATATACAATATAACTAAAATCATAGAAATGAAATCATTAAACTAAATCAATATTCAACTATCCCATAACAACATATGACTTAAAATTTAATCAAATAATAATCAAATCAAAATTTCAACCATAGAAATCCATGGATAACCAAGAAAATTTTCTTAGAGAGGAATTAGAATGTGATAAATAAGGTTGAAACCTCATAAAGGGTGGCCTCCTAGTTATGCCAACCTATTGAAAACCCATAAAGGACAATAGATTGGTATGATTCTTATTTGAAAACTTTAAAGGGTGTGTAAGTAGTGCACAAGAAGTGAAAAACTAGTAAATATTACTTTCAAAAAAACCATGATCAATTCTTCTTGAATATCGAATCATCATAGCCAAGAGCAAATCCAACCATCTTTATAAGTTGATCTCAATTACTTGAACTCTGCCAACAAATTTGTCTTAGGATGAGATAATTGTTTAAGTCTAGGAAAGTGTTAGTAGGAAGGTGCAAAGTATAATTCACATTCAATTTGGTAAGTTTGAATGTACAAAAAGTGTACACCTTAACATATTTATATAAAATATGTTTTCATGTAAGTTGATGAAATACATGGAAATTTAAACGGCTACCTTAGATAATTTAGAAAAGGAAAAAAAAGGTCAATTTAAGATGAAGAGTCATAGCCTCTTCGCAGTCTATATATATCCTGCAATTGTAAAAGGAAATGCTATAATTTTTTGGGAAATAGTTTGAATGTTGTATTAATTTTTAGAACTTCTCCTAAATTATATATAAACATATATTTTGTTGAGTATATATTTATTTATGAATGAATGTATCATCTTATAATTATTTCAATTTGATTTAGAAAAAAAATAAGAATGATAACGAGTGAATATGTTTCTGTAATAAAAAAGAAGAAAAATTTATGTATGAAATCACACTGAGTTTAGCTTTATGTTTGCCTATAATTCCTATACTAACTAGGTGGCCCATCATAATGTTTAGAGACTACAAAATCTAACATGCCCTGATGAGAGATTTAGAGGACCCTTGATAACACCCCCAAATTGGTTATGTGTTGCTCCCTATGTTAGAAATGTGCACTTGATAGTTATGTTATGTCATAAAAATCAAGTGCATGGTTGTAGTAGGCTTTATCTAAGCCCCTTTTCTCATTTTCCCTTGTGACCCTTGTTCCATCTTTTTCACCTTTTCAACCTTTGCATGTTGGCTTATGTACCAATAGGGTCCTAAATTGAAATCAAGCCATCTATATATACACAAACACCCTAGTACATTTAAGAATCTATGATAAATATATGATCTTTCTCTTAATTGAAAGGAAATAAAAACAATTCTCTATTATTTATAGGGTTTATTGGGCATTTAAAATAATTTAGAGAAATAAATAAATTATTAAAGTACTTATTATAATAATAAAGTTCATATTAGTGACACATTACAATGCATTGCTTTGCCTAACTAATGAAAAACTATAATTATTAGAGCATTGACAAATATCAAGGTCATTTAGGTATTATCTAGTGTGAAGAAGTGCATTTTCCTAGTAATCAAAGTAAAGTTATATAAAGTTGAGAAAATGTTTTTGAACAACAAATATGGTAAACACAGTCATAAAAATAAATTTTATCTATCCAAAGTTTACATAAATGTTAAGGGTATGATTTAGACATCCTACAAATGTTATCTGTATAGTTTTGAAAAGCTCCTCATTTCGTCACATGTTTTTAGAGTTCTTATTGCCTTACGAAAAAACCCTAGTTTTTATTATTTTATTTTGATGATCGTCCCTTAATCTCTCAATATTCAAGATATATTTATAAATATTTATTACTCATACTTTAAAAAATTAATTAAATATGATTTACTATTTTATGTCTATTTTAGGCATAATTAAATGTATATAGATATTTGTTATAAATTTGATTGAGGAGTCTTTTTTAATGAGAATTGTGAGGAGACTCTTAAAATTAATTTTATATAGCATATACTTTTCAATCCTTAATACTAAATAAATAAATTCAATTTATTCATGCATCGATACCAACAGATACTAAAATTACTTGGAAAAATTTAGATGTTTCCTCTTTCAATTAAAAAAGATAAAAAGACACACTTCAAACCTCTTTAATTATCATTTATCAACCTACACAATCTTGTAAATGAATATCCATATAAATTAAAATCTAAATATAATCTTGTAGCTTAATACAATGGTAATGTGAATTTTGATCGTCACAAATGTCGAGTAAATTTAGGTATACTGTATTTACCTTTTCCAATTATAAAATACAATCACTTTCTTCTCATTCTTTTTAAGGTTTTGGTTGTTGAGAGTGGTTAGATGTATAAATGGAAGGTCAAAAACTTCTAAAGATTATAATATATATACTCCTTAATGTTTAGTTCTCCTACTATCAGTGATGCTAACATTTGAAGTGCAATGTCAAATAAATAACCGCCATCTGAAATTTTCATTATAGAGACGGTCAGCTATCAAATTTAGTCCCTGCCAACTTGGGATTAATGCAACGGTAGGGTGGGTGAATCCTAGTTGGCATACATGTCAAACTCCGTTGCCGTCTAGAACCGGACCACTCTCCACTCGGTAGGGTTAGGATTAGAATTAAGATGAAAGGCTAAAGTTCAGACTTTCCCTTTGGCCGTTGTAAGAAATGGATATCACAACATCTTAATCTTTCGTTTAAGGAATAGTGAAATGACAAAATAGAATGATTATGGTTACAAATATTATAATTTTATTTTATTTTTAAACGAACAAAATATTTTAATAATATTTATGAAATTAAAAGTAATTAAAAAATGTTTTAAATAAAAATATTTATTTAATATAAAAATTATTTTATAAAATATATATATTTTTTAAAGGTTGAATTTTATTTGAATTTAAATTTTAAATTTTTTTATTATTTTTTAAATATTTTTGTTGTTTCTTTTATTTATTTTTTTAATTTTTAATTTTTAATTTTGTTGTCATATTATCTTAAAATAAACAATTAATAATGTAATAAGATTGTTTTTCCACCTATAAAATGAACATTACATGGAATAGTGAAATTATTTTTCTACCATCAAATATTCCAATTTCACAATTAAAATAATGAGAACTAAACCATCAATATTTTTACCTTCTACTAATTTTTTTGCGGAGTCCAAACAGGTTTTTAAAAACCAAGATATTTAGCAGGATTGATATTATTGAATGGCCATATTCGGGCGACAAGGTGTTCTCACCCTTATTGAGAGTCGACCTTCCCTAATGCTAATAATGACGTCGATAGAAATTCTTCATTGAATTATCCACGGTTGCACATCGCGTTCATCATCAAACAGGCAGACAAAACGTTTTTGAGATGACGGATCATTGGTCAAGGTTAAGGATCAGTGCAAGGTGAAGCATTAGAAGTCGTCTCACAAGGATAGGATGAATCCAAGGGATCTTGGTGGCTGGATGTCTAAGTTGACATAAATTTCACCTTCCGGTTGCACTAAATAGAAAACTAGTAGCGACATAATTGACTTCCTTAACTCACTTGCATTACGTGTTTCATCTCAAGAATGAAGGTGCAGACATGAGATCTCACACACCAAAATGTTACTGCATTCTTATTGCTCAATGAAAGGTTACAATGAGCCTTATCATATAAGCAAAATAAAAAACAAACATTTTAAAAATAAAATAACAGACTTTTAATGTTAGTAAAGATCAAACAACCGAGAATATGGCTTACTATATTTAGCGGTGGGAGAAATTATTTTTCCGAACATTCCCTTTAATTTATTCCACTAGCTATTACAACATCCATTACTCCTAACTTTTGTCTCAAATGTTCGAAGTTCTCCTTCACTAGTGCCTTCATGAAGATGTCTACTAACTGATCTTCAGAGCTACAAAATGCTAATTTATTTTCATCATCTTCAACCAATTCTCTTATGAAGTGATAATGAATATGTATGTGTTTGCTTCATCCATGGAACATTAGATTCTTCATCAAGGCTATTGAAGACATGTTATCACAAGATGTGATTGTGCCATCTATTTGTTTCTTATTCAAATCTACTAAGACTCTCCTTAGCCAAATAGCTTGACATGTTGCATTTGCTGCAATGTATTAAGCTTTTGTTGTGGAAAGAGAATCTATGGGTTGCTTCTTGGATGCTCAAGAAATGGCTCCTGAACCCATGTGAAATACATATCCTGATGTACTTTTCTTGTCATCTAGACTACCTGTCCAATCACTATCTGTATAGCCAACTAGATCAAAATCACTTGATGCACTATAAAGAATGCCATAGTTCTTGGTTCCATTGACATATCTTAGAATTATCTAAATTGCTTGCCAATGTGTATTCTTAGGTGTTTCCATAAATCTAGAAATCAAACTTACTGCATACACTATATCAACCCTAGATATTGTCAAATACATGAGACTACCTACTATGTTCTTATATAAAGTTGAATCACCTCATTGCTACAATCTTCCTTACTCAACTTGAGACCTGTAGTGGTTGGTGTTAGCGTAGGCTTGCTGTTCAAGATTTTAAACCTCTTAAATATTTGTGAATCATACTTAGACTGAGAGATGAATATGCCATGATCCATTTATTGTACTTCTATAACAAGAAAATATCTTAACAAACCCAAGTCTGTCATTTCAAATTCCCTTTTCATTGCTTCCTTGAACTCACCAATAAAAGCAGTATCATTTCCTGTGAAGATTAAATCATTTTAATATAACACAACAATCAACATATTACCATGGCTCTCCTTGATGTAAAGGGTGGGCTCACTAATACTTTTGCTAAAACCATTGGTAGTGAAGTATGAATCAATTCTACTATATCGAGTCCTTCGTTCTTGCTTAAGCCCATAGAGTGATTTTTTGAACCTATACACCTCATTTTATTTTTCTGGTACTTCATATCTAGGTGGTTGATCAACATAGACTTCTTCTTTGAGTACTCCATTCAGGAAGACAAATTTCACATCCATTTGATATACATTCCACTTGTGCTGGGCATCTATTGCTAATATAACCCATACAGTTTTCATTCTTGTAACATGAGCATAAGTCTCATCATAGTCTCTACCAGGTTGCTATTTGTATCTCTTAACAACCAATCTTGATTTGTCTCTATCAATTTTGCATTCTGTTGTGCTCTTGGCCTTGTAGACCCACTTCACTCTAATCACTTGTTTACCCTTAGGTAAATCAACTAACTCCCATGTTTTATTTCTTTCTGTTGCATCTATTTCCTCATTCATGGATTTAAACCATTTATCTTCTTTCATTGATTCTTCAAAATATGTAAGTTCATCTAGAGAAAATAGAGCATAATTCAAATTTTCATCATCATACCTTGAGTCATCATATATCTACCTCAAGCTCCTTATCTTTTTAGGCATAAGAGAAGTAAAAGTTGGATCTAACTGCTACTAGAGTTGCTTGATTGAGGAACATGTTGTGAAGGTGATGGAGGTGTTTCTGATGGTTCACCTTGATGATCTGTGACTTGTTCAATTTGAGCATCTTCATTTCCATCATCTATGAGTATCGATTCTAAGATACCTGATGCAATGTCAATAGTGCCATCCCATGACTCATTTTTAATGAATTCGACATCCCTACTAATAACAACCTTCTTTGTAACAAGGTTGAACAGTC
Organism: Torreya grandis; assembly: GCA_037957365.1. Lineage (NCBI taxonomy): Eukaryota > Viridiplantae > Streptophyta > Pinopsida > Cupressales > Taxaceae > Torreya > Torreya grandis. The sequence goes on from JARHVA010003641.1 coordinate 1,204,974, forward strand.
TTTATACTTTAGTGTCTTCACAATAGCCAATGAAGATACATTTTTCTCCTTTATCATCAAATTTATGCCTCCTTTCCTTTGGCATATGTGCATATGTCACACACCCAAATATTCTTAGATGCTCAACACTATACCTTTTATTTATCCATACTTCTTGTGGAGTCATGTTACAAATAGCCTTTATGGGACGCCTATTCAACAAATAAACTATTGTTTCTACAGCTTCACCCTAATATTCTTTTGAAAGTCCCTTGACTTTCAACATGCTTGTGGCCATCTCTTAGATGGTCCTATTTTTCCTTTTTGCCACTCCATTTTGTTGTGGAGTGTATCTAGCTGTGAATTACTTTTCAATTCCTTAATTCTTGAAAAAAATTAAGAATTCCTTAGAAACATACTCTCTCCTTCTTTCTGATCTCAGGGACTTGATGAAATATCCACTTTATTTTTTAACCAATGCCTTAAACCATCTAAACTTTTCAAAAGTCTCAGACTTATTCTTTAGGAAATAAATCCAAATTTTTCTACTATAATCATCTATGAAAGTAAAGAAATATGCATTTTTAGAGTGGGTGAGAGTTTTCATTGGGCCACACAAATCTAAGTGCACCAATTCCATTTAGGTGTTTTTGCCTTTCTAGACATCCTTGATTAAAAAGGTTACCTATGTTGTTTCCCTAGTATGCATGAATCACATTTTCTTTCAAGTTCTACTATCCTTGGTAGACTTAAAACCATATTCTTCTTAGATAAAAGATCTAATATAGAAAAGCTTAAATACCCATACCTCAAATGCCAAAGTCTAGATGCATCTTTCATGATTGTTTTGAAGGCTGTTTGATGTAGTATTGTTGTACTCCTGAGAGGATCAATTTGGATCTTGAGAGGAAACATTTGGTTTTTTTACCATATGAATTGTAGCTATAATGTTCTTGCTTCATTCCTTGTCAAAGATTTTGCACTCTCCATTCTCCATTAGACCTTTATATCCTTTTTGGACCAACTATCCAATACTCAATAGATTATGTTTCAAATTTAGAGCATAATAGACATCCTACATTGCTCTCTTTTCGCCTTGCTTGGTGTAGCTTATGACAGTCCCTCTACCAAAAATAGGATCTCTTTCATTGTTCCCCATATTAATATCTGATTGAATATTTTTATCAATGGAGGAAAATAGATTCTCATTACCACTCATGTGGTTACTATATACGCTATCCAAATACCATTCATCATTGCTCTGCTCAATAACATTTGATACAATGAACATGTTTGGTAAATGTTCAAGTTCACTTATATTCTCAGTGGTTATATGTGCACTTTTCCTTAATTGGTTGTATAGCCTCTTTCTACATTCATTGACAAAATGACCATACTTATTACAATAATAACATTGAATATTACTTTTATCATACCTTTGATTTGAAGTATTATTTTTTTTTATCTTGAAAATTTAGTTGGGAGCTACTTGCTTCTTGATTGTCTGAACTTGATCTTCTATAGCATCTCCTTTCTCTTCCAATACCTCTGAAGCTTCTAACTCTATTTTTTCTTCCTCTCCCCCTACCTCTAAAATTGCCCTGAGCTTTGAAGGCTTGCTCTAGGGAAAAAGGTCTGGATTTGTTCAACCGGTGCTCATGGGTTTAAAGAGAACCCATCAATTCATCCAATGTCATCCTTGAGAGGTCTTTGGCCTCCTCAATAGCTATGAAAATTGGATCATATCTCATAGGCAAACTCCTAAGGATATTTTCAACGATCTTTTGGTTATCTATTATTTCACTATTAAATCTTAACTGATTTGTTAAGCTAGAGATTTTAGTATGAAACTCAGAAATAGACTCATTTTCATTTATTTGAAATGTTTCAAATTATCTTCTAAGCATTTGGAGTTTTACTAACCCTACTTTATCAGTACCTCGATAGGAATTTTGGAGGATCTCCCATGCTTCATTTACATAATTTGCTACTGCAATTCTTAGATATATGGCTTCTTCCATTGCCATCTCAATTGGATTTAATGCTTTTGCATTCTTTCTCCAATTCTCTTTCAACTGGGTCTTCTGGGCATTTGTCAATGCATTGTATGCTACTTGATTGGTCACATATGTGAAGCTAGTGATAACACACTCCTATAGATCATTCGCCACCAAAATCATCCTCATCTTATTTGCCCAGACATAATAAGTCTGACCATCAAACATTTGTAGATGATGCCAACTCTTTCCTTCCATGCCGGCTATATCACTGATCCACTCTCTCTATTATTTATTTGACAGATCTAAAATAAATATGCTTTTGAGAAATTGGCTATAGCGCAAATACTTGTAAAGTGTTGATCACATTTTGATGTGCTAAAATGTTTTACCTTCTCTTCTATGATCTGAGCTCCTTCTGTAGATCTCCTCTGCAGCTGGCTGTGTTTTTTTTTTTAATATTTAGATTGATCTTCTATGAATGGCCTCCTTCCATAAATCTCCTTCGTAGATCAGTCAAAAAAATAAGATGATAGCTCCCCCTAACAGTTCCACTACCTGCTGACTGTTCTTTCTCACGCTTCCAGCATGGGCACTTCTTTTTAATGGCTCAACTGCTTGCGTGATCTGCAGACCTGATCCTTGATGTCCTTACATGGATCTTCCTCTTTGACAGCTCTTTCAATGTAAATGGAGGTCCAATCAATGTGCAATGATCTCCTTTTTTTTGATAACGCTACCTCTACTAAAGAAAACAATGATCTTTGTCTTTTTTTTTGGGTCTTATCTGCTTCTTTCCCACGATCTACACCTTCTGCCTAATAGCAGTTTCCAAGGATCTCTCCTTCGTCGGTCTTGTTTGTATTCACCAATGGCAACAGGTTGTTATGTTGCATGTATTCAAACTCGGCTACCTTTAGCTTGTTTGATTTCTTCTATGCTCTGCTCTTTGGCATGATCTCCTCTGGTTGCGCTTCTTCTTAGATTTCCAAGACTCTTGTACTGTGTTGGAATTCTCCACGTTGGCCTGGCTGATCTGACTAAGACTGCAGCCTTTTGTCTTTTCTTCAACTTACACCTGCATGATTCTGCTACTGCTGCAACTTTCTCCTTGCTAGTTGGTCTTCATTCCTTCGGCTCTGATACCAATCTGAAAGTGCAAACAAAAGATCACACACACCAAAATGCTACTACATTCTTATTGCTTAATGAAAGGTTTCAATGAACCTTATCATATATGCAAAATTAGAAAACACACATTCTAAAAATAGAATAACGGACTTCTAATTTCAATAAAGATTAAACAACCTAAAACATGGCTTACTATATTTAGCGGTGGGAGAAATTACCATATTAATCTTGTAAAATATTTATTCGTTTTTATTGGTGAATTTTTATTATAAATTTTAATAAATTGTTAGTTTTCCTTGATGTTCATTTATCATATTATGGTCCTACTTAATTCGTATGTGAGAGTTAATAATGTAATGAGATTGTTTCTCCACCTATAAGATGAGCACTACATGATGTAGTGGAATTATTTTTCCACTACCAGATATTCGAATTTTGCAATTAAAATAATGAGAACTAATCCTTATCTAAACCCTCCACATTTTTACCTTCCATAAATTTTTTGTCCAAACAGATTTCAAGAAACCAAGTTATTTAGCAGGATTGGTAAGATTGAATGGCCATATTCGGGAGGCAAGGTGCTATCGCCGCCTTGTTGAGAGTCAACCTTCCCTAATGCTAATAATGACGTCGATTGAATGTCTTATTCTTCATTGAATTATCCACAATTGCGTATCTCATTCATCGTCAAACGGGCAGACAAAATATTTTTGAGATGACGGATCATTGGTCAAGGTTATGGTTCAGTGCAAGGTGACGCATTAGAAGTTATCTCACAAGGATAAGATGAATCCAACAGATCCTGGTGGATGGATGTCTAAGTTCACATAACTTTCACCCTTCCGGTTGCACAAAATACAAAACCAGTAGCGACATAATTGACTTCCTTAACTCAAATTGCATTACGTGCTTCATCTCAAGAAGTCAATTTGGATGCTTTGTAACTGCTTTTCAGAAATAAATGTGGTGATACTTCATTCCACATTTCCGTTGTGTAGAAGGTAACCAGGATCGAACAGTGAAACACCTAGTTGCACAAGGAAAATGTTGAGCTGCATATAAGTTTTGCAAAGGCCCACAAGGTAATGGATGATACATACCTGACCTTGGTACATCAAATTCTTGGTGATCAGGTAATGTTGGATTGAAAATGGTTATCCGTTTTCTTAACCAAGTTAACATAGAATTAGGCGGTAGTGCATTGATTGCAAGAAATCAAAGTTCAAGTGCACAAACTCTACAGTGAAAATTGAGGCAATATTTGAGTTTATATAAAGAGTATGACAAAATTCTAAATTTAAGTATGCATCAAGTTACAAAACTTTCATTGTATATGGTCAATTAGAAAAACCAACTTTAGTATGCATGGAAAGCAAAGCAAATTTTAGTCGCTATTTGTCATTAATTCACAAATATTTTAATTTTAGAAATTGGCATTTGGTTATTTTATTGGATGGTGAACAATATGGATTTATCTAAATTATTTGGGTATAAGTTAGTTTTTAGGGGTGTCTTACCTATTATTTAAAATAAATTTCATATATATAAATATAATTCTTCACTCCATTGAAATTCAATATAAACTTATTCACCATTATAATATATAATCATTCGATGATTGAATTTGTGAAGCATATCTACATAGCTACTATCTGGAGGTGCTTGTGTAGTTCGTTAACATAGTTCTCACTTATTTGTAACATTGTCACTAATCAAACATCATAGATGTCATTTGGTAGCATAGCTATCATTCAATAATGTAGTTTTTATAGGATAGCTATGGTGTTGTACAAAAGAGCAAGAGGCTCTATGTTGTTGAGTGACAACAATGTTGTCGAGGTAAATGTTGTTGAGCAATAAAAATATTGTCGAGTGACAACATTGATGTTGAGTGACAACAATACTGTCAAATGATAATGATACTATTAAATGATAATAACACTATCAAGTGATAACATAGTTTTCGAGTGTTAGTAGACCTATTATTCAACATTGTGTTTATCGTGTGATGACATTCCTGTCATTCAATAACAAAGACCTTTCATCCAAGAAAACCACTACCATCCATCTATGAGTTTTTATATAGTTGCATGTCAACATACGTTTTGTGGTAAGTTACATTTTGCATGTCGATTCATCTGCATGCCTAAACATTGTCTGTTAACTTTTGCTAGACTTTCAAAACACATACTTAGAAATTCACCAAAAAAGACTCAAGTTCATTTCTATGTGAGCCACTAAAATTTAACCTGATGGAAAGATATCACCCCTAATTTAACCAAAGTAGAATAGTCTAAGGTGATCATGGAAAGCCAAGCAACAACAATCAAGATGGATAACATGCTCTATAGGAATCATTGGCATTAAGAGACAATGCCATGAGAAAAAAACGAACATCGGAGTTATAAATGTTATGAAACATAATTGTGCAAGTGCAAACACAAAATTATTTGGATTGAATCAAACAAATCATGCATGAAATAATGCAAAATGTTATGACCCACCACCCAATCATTGTAGTCACAGGTGATGATGATGTTTAAAGCATCATGCAAGTCAAGTTCATATTTTCAAATTATTCAACATGATTAGGGATGTATTGGAAGATTAGATGAATTACATGTAGGATTTGACCAACTGTTGCACTTTTATCCAAGACATCATTGCATAAAAAATACATCCCACCTATCGAGCTCATCAATCATATCCGTGTGAAGAAGGATCCTCAGATCCCTTAGCCCCAATAAATTTATTTAATGCAATGTTTCCTAAAATAATAGTCTACAATATAAATAACTTCTGTAATGTCATCTACAACCTCATCAACAAATGCATAGCCTTCTCATTCCACTCTTTATACATCAATGCATGTAACACCTTCTCCTCCGAATAGAGGTATTGCATTTTTCACGATGTTGATCAATTTTATTTACGATAACACTTTTATAGGAAATAAATCTTTGTGAGTGGGGCCAAGAAGGTTGAAAACCCATAAAGGGCTGCCTCTTAATTAATATAGCCTATTGAAAACCCATAAAGGGTGGTAGGTTGGTACATTTCTTATTTTAAACCCTAAAATAGCATGCAAGTAGTGTGAAAGAAGTGAAAACTAGTAAACATCACTTTGGGCAAAACTATGATCAATTTTTATTGATTATACAATCATCATAGCCTAGAACAACTCCAACAATATTTATAAGTTCATCTCAATTACCTGAATTTTGCAATCAACTTTGCCTTAGGATGAAACAACTATTTAAGTCTAGGAAAGCATTAGTAGGAAGGTGCGAAGTATAATTCAAATGTAATTTTGTACGTTTGAATGTGCAAAAAGTGTACACCTTAGAATATTTTTATAAAATATGTTTTCATGTAAGTCTATGAAACATATGGAAGCTTAAATAGGTACTTCAGATACTCAAAAAGAGGAAACAAAGGGTCAAGAATATAAAGAGTCATAGTCTTTTCTCAATCCATATATACCTTGAAATTGTAAAATGAAATGTTATATCTTTTTGGGAAATAGTTTGAATGTTGTGATAATTTGTATAACTTCTCCTGAATTATATATAAATTTATATTGTGTTGAGTTTATATTTATTTGAAAATGAATGTATCATGGTATAATGATTTCAATTTTATCTAGCAAAAGAATAATAATGATAGCAAGTGCATGTTTCTATAATGAATAAGAAGAAATTTTTATGTACTACATCACACTGAGTTTAGCTTTATGTATAATTTTAATTCCTATACTAATTAGGTATCTCATTAGAACATTTAGAGACTACAAAATCACCATGTCCTGACAAGAGATTCCATGTACCATTGTTAATGCCCCTACTAGATTGACTATGTGTTGCTCCCTATGTTAGAAATGTGCACTTGATAGTTTTTTTAATGTCATAAACATCAAGTATATGGTTGTATTAGACTTTCTCTAGGTCACATTCCCATTTTTTCCTGCAACCCTTGTTCTCTATTTTTCACCTTTTCAATTGTTTCATGTCAGCTTATACACCAATAAGGACCTAAATTAAATTCAACCCATCTATAAATACACAAGCATCCTAATGCATATGGGTATTTATGAGAAATACATGATATTTATCTTAATTTAAAGGCAATCAAAATAATCATATATTATTTATAGGCATTTATTGAGTATTTAAAATAATTTAGAGAAATTAAGTAATTATTAAAGTATTTTATATAACACTAAAATTAATATTAATGATATATTGCATTGCATTGCTTTGCCTAGATGATGAAAAATTATAATTGTTAGAGCGTTAATTTTTATATTATACATCTTCTGATAACTTTTGTAAAAGCTTATATATAGATTTATCTAGAAGATGATCCTGAAGTCATAGTGAGAAATACATGGTATTGAAGACGTATGAAGACTGATAAGGATTTTTTAGCTCCTCATAAAATAGTTAACTACAAATGGCGTATGCTAACTGTAGACAGATGTAGGTTGCAAGCCACATGATGACAAACACAAACACACCAAATATTACCTTAAAAATAATTTATGCTACATAATTCCTCATGTTATTTTTCTCTCATTCTTATGGATAAAGCGTAGTGTAACTGTTCCTCACAATTTAACACTCCATATTATAAATCACATAAATCACCCTGTTTTTATACCACTGATGATTTTTATAAGAGTTTATACAAATATTTATCTCATCCAAATCAACAAGATAATATTTCAACATATAATATATTATTTTATTTAATATTTTAAATCATTTAGACATTAAATAAATATAGGAAAAATATTTTCTATAAATAGGAAGAATCATATCTCCACTAATATCTCAATTATATAACCTCTTAAATATATGTAATCTCTCATAGATTATATGGATTATATTAACAACTCACCAAATTATAATATACCACAAATATATTATTAGTAAATCTTATGCTAACAAATTATGTAAGGCTAATTTCTTAACATCATTGAGGGGCTTGAAAAATATCAAGGTAATTTAACTATTATCTAGTGTGAAGAAGTCCATTTTCCTAGTGATTGGAGCAAATTTTTAGAAACTTGAACAAATATTTTAGAGTAACAAATCTGGTAAATGAAGTCATCAAAATAGAATTTATTTACCATCAAAATAGATTTTACTTGCCCTGATGTTTAAATAAATGTCAAGAATATAATTTGAACATCTTACAAATGTCAAATATATAGTTTGGACAAACTCCTCTTTTCATTACAATTTTACAAAATTCTTATTGTGTTGAAAAAAAAAAACCTGGTCTTCATTATTAAATTTTGATAAGTGTTCCTTGATCTCTCAATATTCAAAGTGCATTTATGAACCTTTATTTTATATTTATTTTAGATATATAATCAAATGTATATCGGTATTTCTTTAAAAAATTGATTGAAATGCAAAGATAAGTATAAGGAATATTTTTCAATAAGAATTATACGGAAAGAATCCTAAAATTAATTTGACAAATATATATTCTTCAATTCTTAATATTAAATTAAAAAATTAATTTATTCATACATCAATATTAACAGACATAAAAATCACTTAATTTTTTTCAGATATTCCTCTTTCAATTATAAAAAGAAAAAAGAAAGAAACACTTCAAATGTCTTGAATTAACATCTAAATATGACCTTGTTTCGGCTTGATACAATGATAATGTGAATTATAATTACTACAAATGTTGAAAATGGAGATTAAATTTAATTGGGATATTATCATATTTACCTTTTTTAATTATAAAAAATTATCACTTTTTTCTTTCTTTTTATTTATTTAAATTTTGGTTGGTAGGAGAGGCTAGATGTATAAATGGAAGGTCAAAAACTTTAAAGGACTAGATTATATATAATCTTTAATTTTTCCACTATCAACCATGCTAACACTTGAAGCACAATATCAAATAAATTACCTCCATCACAAATATTCATTACAGAGACGGTCAAGTGTCAAATATTTCAATTTTAGCCGCCGGCAACTTGGAATAAATGCAAAGGTGGGGTGAATCCTACCCCACCTGTCAAACTTTGTGGCCATCTAGAACCGGACCACTCTCCAAGAATACCACAGGATCTTAATCTTAATCTTTGTCCAAATCTCGCACTAAGGAAATGTGAAATGACAAAACCAAATGATTACGGTTGAGAATATTTTAATAATGTTTATGAAATCAAGAATATTATAAAAGTGTTATGAGTGAAAATAGTTGTTTGAATGTAAGAATTATTTTATCAATTTTATTTTTAATATTTAATTTTTATCAAAATATTTCTATTTCTTATAACCTTTCTTGAAATAAAATAATTAGTTTATTCATTATCATATTATCGTCCTGCTTAATTCAAATGTCTGTGTATGGTGAACACTTCATAATGTAGTGGGATTGTGTCTCTATCTATATTGGGATCTAGTTAATACATGACAATCATACTTCATGGTTCCATGATGATCAAATAATTTTTCCATTTGATCTTAAAGGAGAAATAAGTTTTATTTTAGGTTATTTATTTATAATAGGTTGTTATCATGATTCCAATATGTGTGTCATACATAAGTCTAGTGTGTACTTGCCTTTATTTTTTCTATGTCTTATCTCGTTACTTTCCTTAGGCATTAGGTGTTGTTTCGTAAGTGTTAGTGTTATTTATTTTGGTGTGTTTCCTTGTGTGTGTTTATTTTTGTAGTCATATATGTGTTATAAAGTGTTAGATGTGATTGACAGTCCAAGAAGATGGTCATCCAAGTCATGATGTCATGTATGATTCTTATCATTGTCATGAAGAGTTAGTGGGTTATCTTCACTAGTGGGTTAAATTTTTTATAAATGAGTATGATTAATGCCACATTATATTTTAATGGGTCTTAAAAGGTCCGCATTGATATTCTAAGTCCTTTTGGGATGGTTTCATATGCATAAAGGTCTATTTTAGGGGTAAAATTCACTTCTTACTCACCAAATGGACCCCACATATTGGAAAGATGCATCCTTACATCTTCCCCAACTATAATATAAGTTTTAAAATGTATATTGACTTCTATTTTACCTCCCTTCATCCTCTAATGGCATTTCAAGACTTGAACCATGAAGAAAATATAGAAAATAAGTTATTCATAGGTGTTTTGTAGGGTTGTATGGAAATGTATGATCAATTTTGTATAATGGGAGATCATATATTACATTAGGGCTCATTATAGTTATTATAGATAAGTTTTATGTCCAAAGGATGTAAAATAGGCCCAAAACTAACCCCTTCTTTCTATCCTCCTTAGCAGTACAAAAAAGCTTTTAAGTTTTTTATCAATTCATATAAGAGAGAGAAAGTGATGATATGATAATTTAGGTAGAGTAAGGGGGTATCTTGATATTACAATTATTTTAATTTGTCTTCAAATTCATGGCCTATAATTTATTAAAAAAACATTAAGAAACTAGGTAGTCAAGTTGTCTCCTTCATTTATGTAAGGGGTCAAAATTGCATTAGTTTTGGCATATTATTAAAATGATTTTGAAATTTTATGATTTAATGTGTGTTAAAAATGTCCTAAAATTCATTCCATGGTATTCCTCACCCATGGTTCACATGTTTGAGGGTGTGGAAACACACAAAGCTTCATGTTTTTACTTTTGTAAATTACAGATAGTGTTGCTTTTTATTGCAGACTCTCCATGGCATAAAATAGAGGTGTTTGATGATGTTTAAATTTTTATTATGGTTTAATTTAATCCATTTAAGTTTAATTTACCTCCCAAGCTTAGCTGAGCCACTATATGATCAAGTGGATCCTTCAAGTCTTGATCCAATGTGATTGTTACATATATAATTTGAGATTCTTACAAGTGTAAATAGGTGTCATTGTAGTGACTATGGGGAAACATAAATAAAATTTATAACATGCAATAGCATTATCTAGTGTTCATGTTCTATGGTGTTTTCATCATTCCCCTCACTACCCTATACTCATAACAACTCTCATCCTTAATCATTAAGAAATTGACCTTCATTCAACCAACTGCAGGGCTAAGGTAGTCCAAGAAAGTGGAAGACTATTGAGATGAGATATAGAGGAACATTGAGGAGACTTTAAATTCATAAGGACATATAAAATTCATGGTAAATTAATTTATTAGGGATATATAGATACCAACACCATCAACCCAACTAGGATAACCTACTCAGTCAAGACTCCTATTGAGCACACACTAACTGTGACTATAGGGTTAGTAAAACATTAAGTTTTGAGGTTCAAAGAGATTAAAAAGGTAAAAATTAATGATGAAAAATCATCATGATATTACTGGAAATCAATAATCAATAAAATACCAACCCATTTCTCCAATGAGACACCCTCATAATCAATAGGCCTAAAAAGACCACCTATAGGCCTGACTATGGATAGAGGGCAAGTTGATCATAAGATCCCACTTAAAGGAGCCTTGAAGGTGTGTGAGATGTAGTGGGTTATAAAATACATATTAAAATTAAGATGTGTGGTGGATCATGTGGATGGTTCCCTTCAAAATAAGACTCACCTCTTAACTCTTACACAAATAGTAGACTATGACTATATTTTACAGATAGTTAGAGACCAAGTGATTAGATTGAAATGGATAATATATTAATAGGGTGTGTGTAAATATTAAGTCATATGCCTCATTATATAGTATTAATAATTATTCCAAAGTATTAACAAAGAAGGGAATTCACACTCACAGTCCTGATAAGATCACCTATAGGTAGAGTCATTAGATAGAATAGAGGAAGACATGAAAAACCATATAAAAATTAAGGTGCAGAGATGAAAATAGAGTCCCTTTATTTTTACCTAAAGGATATAAATGTTTTAATAAAGTGATATAGTCCCTTGATACATCATGGGGGCCTTGACAAGTTAGTCAGGCCTATTAGGCCTAAAAGAGTAGGTAATCAGAGTAAGAGTTAAAGTGTATAACCCTAAGTGGGAGAAAGATAAAGGTTAAAATGAGGGGTTTTCACTTTTTTTCCTAATAATATCTCAAGGTGTCCCATTAATATGTTTCAATCCTTAATAATACAAGATATTAATTTCCTACACAAGCCTATGAGGCCTAAATAGGCCTAAACAGGCCCGTCCATATTAGTTGAGGGATTATACATGTTTTTGGGTGATTTAAGGGTTGAAACCACATAAAAGGAAGTAATATAGAGATATATTAATTTTATAAGGTGATAGGGGCCTCAATTGAGGTAGGAAAAGCACTCAACCAAGTCATTAGGGTTGTACAAACTCAACCACTCATAAACCCTAGGTCCATCTCAAGAAGGTATATAAAGGATAGAATTGAAGGAAGACTTAATCCTAAGTATGTTTTTAAATCCTAGGAACATGATACATAAGTTATAAATCCATAAACATGGTATAAGGGAGATGAAACCACTTAGGTCTCTAGAACCTATTATGAAACACTCAGGCTTAGTAACCATAACACTCAAGGTAGGCTCATATGAGAGAATGGAGATTGATATGGAGTTTGGGCAGTTGGAGATAGTTAAATAAAGGTGAAAACCAATGGATAAATGTGTTATGATGATGATGAGGTCACCAACCTACTTATAATAAGTTAAGACTCAATCTAGGCTTATTAGGCCTAGGATTATTCTTAAGGCCTCAAGACCCCACCTCCACCTTGTGACTGACTCAGACCCTCCCAATAATAATTAACATCAAGAGAAGATGTGGAGATATTTTTAAGGTCATAAAAAAGTTTTTTTAGATATGGTAAAGCTAAAAATTATCAAATTAGTCTTAAGACCCTTCTCAAGCTCTATAGTCCTAAGCAGTCACCTCAAACTAGTAATCTAAAAGCTCATATCTTTCATAGCAGAGAGACTCAGACCTAGGGACCTTAGGGGAAATTGGTAACCCATATGGAATCAAAAAAATGAAGGAAAGACCGAGATTAAAGGTCCCATATTTATGAACAAACACTAAGATTTTAATATGCTTTGAAAGCCTATAAAGGAATGGAGGTTTTCCAACTTGAACTTGTTTCTCTCCATAAAAGTTTCATGTTAAAAAGAGCAATTAGTGGTTTTATGGGGGTATATGGACTCAACATCCTTGGCCATAAGTTTGGGACTAGAGGTTTGTACGTTATGAAGCATCAATAAGATGGTAGATCTGTAAAACCCTCCTTAAACCCTGATACACTTGAATGGAGAAATGTTGATATATTAGAAACTAAAAACCCCAAAATTTCCTAGTAAAGACTTGTATCACATAGTACAGTCATAAGAGACCTCAACTATGGTACTACATTATATGGACTATTATATGAACTTGTCAAGAATAGTACCAAAGTTCATGATCACCTTGAGCCCAGTTAAGTAGGTGCATATTTTATTCTCCATTGATAGATGAAGCTACTTCCCAAGGTAATGTGCCTTATCAAATCTATATAGTGCTGCATATGATCATCTACTTGATAGAGGAAGTCAACTTTTGAATGAGTAGGGGATTTAATAGACATAGACACATAATCATTTAGGACAAACTAAGTTGTTAATGGATGAGTAAATACTAGTTTAGGCCTCAATTATTAAGATGTTTTTAACTATTAATTGAGTAATTATTGTACCTAAGGTTTAGTATGCTCATACAATAAGTTACACTTATCTATGCACAAATATTTTAGGTTTTCCTCAAAGTTTACATTCATCTAGCTAGTTTTTTTTTCACAACATATGGAGAATTTGGTTTAACCAAAATGATGCAAGGTTTGCGCACTCTATTTACAATAATAATTATAACATTATCTCCCTAGTGCACCTCTAGTTGATTCTACACCATGTTAATAGTCATTTAACCATCATATGCCAATTTCTTGCCAATCAACGCATGGTAATGTGTTGTTGCTATCTTCATATCAATGAATTCAAAGTCACCTCACAGGGTTAGTTCTATAACTTTGATCTCAATGTATTATAATTGGCCAATAGGTTCAACTCTTACATAGTCATCTAAGCTTAGAGTTACTAGGCTATAACTTAGACCTTGTCATCCAATAGCCTCCTATGTAGAATTAGGAATCATATTAACTATGATGACAAAATCAAAGACATCATTTGTAATTTCATAACCTATAACCTCAATATCAATTCATGCATCTACATCACTGGGCTTCTTTATTTTGACATACCAAAAAATCTTTTATGTATTTTATTATCCTTGTGCACACTCCAGTAGATTATGTAGCTGGTTTGTTATGTTTTGTAAGATGTCTTCATTGTGTAGTGTGCTTAAAATTTTCAAAAGATGTATCAGTATAGTGACAACTCCATCTTGATGCATAATTCATATTATCTAGCCATACATTTGGGAATCTATTTCTACATCATCTCCTTTAGTAGTGTCTTGTTGTTGAATGTTTTTAAACATATATGAAACTTCATACATGAGACCTTTTTCTATAACTAGGTCTAGGTATTTATCATGTTTTACTTTTTAGATTCCTTAATCTTGAGGCATTTCCAGAGGAGGAAACCCTCTTTCTATGTGTTGATGTCATATGATTTAGGAAGGCATCCTCCTTAGGCTACACATTCACCATATTCACATTTCTAACAACCTTATCCTTTCTTTGCTTTCCCAATACATGATAATCTTCTATCTCTTATTTGTCATATATTCTATAGTATGCATAATAAAACTATCTTTGAGGATTCAAGGGGTAATTTCATTGTACATGATTTTACTCTCCACATAGGTAGCATTATAAATGAGGTCATTGATATTTATTTCCTCTATCACCCTGGTAACCTCTTTTATATCTACCTTGAGCTCCTCCTCTATTGGATTGATATCCTCCTCTATACCCACCTTATTATTACACTATGTTTTAATGTTAATGCTACTAGGTATTATCACCAATAATGAAATATTATTGTGTAACTAGTGGGGTCTAACTCATTTATTTCTATTGCATCATAGATGAACTCTAAGGTGTTGTATATTAGTATTACAGAGATGGTTGTGTCTAACTCGATGAAGGAGGGGTCCAACCGACTGATCCTTGATGCTGGTATTATGGTATGCTAGGAATACATTATGGACCTACTTGGGTTTCGCAACCTTTTTTGACCTCTGAGCTTGGAATCATTTGATTTTTCAAGGACATTTGCTACACAGTGATGGTGAATACATTTTTAGTGATGCCTTCCTTGAGTTATGGCAAAGCCCTACATTTATTTTCGTCATGATTGTGTGACTTATAAAAATTGTAATACAAATTATGTGGGTTATTGATATACTATTGTAAAATATGGCACTACATTTTTGCGTGCCCCATTACTCAGCAAATTTCATAAAACTCTATCTTGATCATAAGATAATCATTCCTATGATGTCCTTCTTTCTTGTACTCCATACACCATAAATTTAATTTAATTTTATCTACCTCATAATATGACTCTATTCTTTTCATAAAATATTACAGTGTGTTTTCAATCTTGGAATTTATGATAGTAGCTTCCCCATAGTCTTTAATAGACTCTACTCACAATGTAGTAGCTCTAACTTCCACTTTAGTAGCATATTGAGTTTACACAGTGGAAAATCTAATTCTTGAGTGTAGTCCTTTGATGAACCAAAAAAATATGTCTTTATTTTTTAAGGTAAATTCTACCTTATTCATCACATTAGAGAATCTATGATCATAGTTGCAAACTGATTCTCCTGACTTCTACCTTATCTCCTTCATGTCCTAAATAGTCTAACTAGTACATTTCTTTATCTTGAACTATATGATGAGCCATTCCTTAATATTTTTTAGAGTTTCCTATTAAATTTATATATAGTATATGAAATTAAATGATATTAAAATTATTTCCCCTACTAAATCACACTTCTAGATAACTTTATCAGTAATGGCCTTAGCTTTCCATCTCATTTCATAGGTTAGTAAATACTATTCAGGGTCCATAGACCCATCATACATTGCTAGGTTGATAAATCGTTCTATATGACCCATTATGTAAAAAAAAATTTAAGGGATATATTGTGCAACTATTATAAGAGGAGGCTATGTTCTAGGTGATCATGCCTGCATACTACTCTACACACTAGGAGAGTTAACATGTGCACTTTATTTTTCTATGTTTCCTTATTTTTTATGCTTTGTTTTAACAAGCCCTATGGCCTTTAAATCTTTTTGAGTTTATTTTTTTTTAATTTTAGTACCCAAAGATGCACTTATTCTAAAAATGGACCTTCTCAACTATTAACTTCCTGTAAACTTGGCTAAAAACTTCTAGAATATAAGAAATTGGGCTACAGGGACATGTTCTTTTCTAGTGAATGATTCTTTCCTATGACTTATTTTTTTGTGATTGAACATATGATTAATCCATGACTATGTTCTAATTCTTTTCTTAATTCTTCATATCCTTCATTTTATAATACTTGTTCTTTTATTTTCACACTACATCTTTCAACTAATTGCTCTACTTCTACACTATTTTTACCTTCTTCAAACATCTCTTCTTCATCTTGTTCTTCATCAATTTTTTCTGTCTACTAGCATTCATCATCTTCTTTATTCATATTTTTTTATTCTTATATTTCATCATGCTAATCACATCTTACTCATTCACCATATAGTTTACTACTACTCTTACCTTTACTCACTACTACCTGGGTATTTTTTTATTTATTCCATCTATTTTGTTATCATAGTTCATGTTTTGAATCCAAACTTTTATTCTAAATTTTATTTCATTATGTCTTCATTATGGATTTAGGTTCAAACCCTATCTAATTATCTACTCATCATTCACTATCATGTCACACACATACCCATAAACCTGAAGTGACTACTCCATATTGGCTAGAGTAGGCACCATGGCCTTGTCCACAACCAACATCATCACAAGGAGAGGTAGTCACTAAAAAAAATTACCTCTACATCCTTGGACAAAAAATTATTTAATAGACTCAAAATATATGTATCCTTGTACTAAAAACTCAGTGATGTATACATATATGGTGGTAGTAACCCAATAATCCATTACCCTCATCTAGTCAGTTTATAGTTTTTGTAACTGATTTATCTTCTCTTTAGTCTAGATAATTATTTATTTCATTTTTGGGTTAAATTAATAGTATTCTAACCTAGCTAACAAATTAGCTATAAAATAGGTAACTCACACCAAAATATTTTATAAATCTATCCATAGATATGTTCTTGAATGATGTCTTGTGTGGTATGACCAGTCTAATTGAATTCTTCTTCTATAAGATTACATAATTTTTGGTCTAACCATGTCTCAATGTATCTATACCCTTGTAACCATATTTTCATATTTTCCTCCAGAAGGAGTTGTTTCTCTCTATTTCCTATTTTTTTAAGTATGAAAAGAAGAAATTATCAATAAGGGTAATCGTTATGAAAACCTGGTATAAAATGTACATGTGATCCAAATGATGGTGGATACTCATATTTGGCTAGGAAGGAATAACCTACAATAAGAAACACTAAGAAAACATGTTTGTTAGACAAGTAACAAAGTGGATTGCCTAGCATGAGCTAGGTCCTAGAAGTGAAATCTTCCTAAGAGGATGTCAATACAATTTATTTAGATAATAAAATTGAAATGATAAAATGAAATATAATTTCTTTAAATGATAAAAAATATAAAATTAAATACAATTAAGATGGATGCTTTGCTAATAAAATGACTAAATAAAGTAAATGCTAAAAGGCTAGTTGAGGTAAGGTTATGGTTTTGGTTTGGCAAATAGTCAAAAGGGAAAGATGGTTTGGTTGAGGTTGATAAATGATTGAAATGATTAAGAAGGTGATGGTAAAAATGATCAATAAGATATAAGGGAAAAGGATAAAAGGGATAAATGGTCAAGTTGGTAAATATGATCAAGAGGCAAAAGGGGTCAAGTGGGTGAATTATGGAAAAGAGGTAAAAAGGGTCAAGTGGATAAATATGGCCAAGGAAATAAATGAAATAAGTGAAAAAGGGAAAAAATAAGAGGTGAAAGGTGAAAGGTATGGAGTTCAAGAGAGAAGAGGCCACATGAGATAATAATTTGAAATGAAATAAACAAATAAGGTTACCTTTGAGATGGTTATTGATGATATTGTTGATGAAATCCTAGAGTGATTCTGGTAGAGATTCAATGATTTGAATATTTTATCATATAATATGAGGATAACCTCATTCTCAAGTGGATAACCTCCTCCAAAATTAGAAAACCTTCAACAAGAGTGCTTTAACCAAAAACTAGCTTCCAACCTCCAACTTAACCTTGGGTGAAGGAGAGAGGGGGAGGGGGTATTTGTAGCATATGTTGTGAAGATTCATGCCAAAATAAGAATAGTATAAGTATGGCAAAATTTTATATGTGGTGAATGAATTAATCAAAATGAGGTGGGTGGGGATTCCCATTTGGGTTGGTGAGTGTCCCATTTGGTTTATGAAGTCAAAAATGGGTGCCCTTTGTCTTTCCCAAAGTACTAAAGAGGTAGGTATCTTATTTTGAAGGTTAATTTCATGTGTGAAGATAAAATAAATGTTGACTAATGGTCCCTTGAGGGGAAATTTACCATATTTTAAGGGGACCCCTTGTGATGCTTAAATGAGGTCATCAAGCACTTTAGGAAGGGTCACAGGTGGGGTATGATATCCCACATCAAGCCACATCACTTCTAAGCCATGTCACTTGCCATATCACCTTACCATGTCACTTACCATGTCACATTCCACGTAACTTGTCATGTCACATGCCATGTCACTTGTCATGTCACATTCCATGTCACTTGCCATGTCATATGCCATGTCATCATGAATAGTGATAGTGGGTCCCACAGTGAATAGTACTTTTGAATAGTAGTTTCAAATAGTGATTTTGAATAATATTATGTGACTAAAATAATAGTGATTTGGTTAGGTTAATATGGGTTTGTTAAGGTTTAAGAAGGTTTAGGGGGTCTCAAAGTATTTAGTCATCAAAAACTATAAGTGTGTAGTTTTCTAGTGTCTACATTTTGCCGCTTTTTGTTATGTAACTTTGAATTAACAAGATAAAAAATAAAAAAAATAACTTGGTCAAAGTTTAGGGTGCCTCAAGTATGGGAGGAGGTGTTCCCCTCAAATTGAGAGTTGATGAAGAAAGGCCAAATCAGGTGTAGGTTTGATAAGTAGTTAGTGGGGAGGCACTGGGTGGTGCCACAAGGTAGCTAGGCATGTGAAATGCCAATGGGTGAAAGGTGACTAAGCATGGTAGTCAATATTACACAAATACAAAAGTCATCAATGTTGGTAAAAATAAGGTCAATCCTATAAGGACACATGATAGGGATAAATGATCCATAGTGTTGGTCATAACTTATCGAGTTAGGCCTATTAAGTCATCTAGACAAGCTCGATATTGGTCGCAAGTATCCAGGGTAGGAAGTGATCCTAAAAACAACATAATTGGTCAAGGCATGCACAAGGTGGTGTAAAAATTTAAAATTTAAACATGGCAAGGTTGGTTATTGTAGTCAAAAGTTACTGCAAAACATGCTAATGTTCTAGGTCAAAAACAACTAATGTCAAGGTAGATGTGGTGAAAGCATGGGTGGATTTGGTATGGGTTGGAATGGGATGGTTGAGTTGACTCTAGATGCACTCAGAAATTGGATGCTACCTACATAGTTCCATGGATAGGTATCCAAAAAGAACATCAGGCCAAATGTAGTTCTTTTGAGGTGAAGAGTGTTGGTTAACTTGATTGCCCCAATTTGATATCATGTAGTTAGGTCCAATTGAAGGATTTTGGAGAAATGGAAGTGTCAAAGGGTGGAAAATATCAAATATTTTTTTGATTGGTTTGGTAAAAATAATGGATGAGATTATGTAGGAGGCAATTAGATGATTGCTTCAACTATAAAAAATGAATTTATAGCTAGAGATAAACAGGTTTAAACGTGAAATTTATACCACCATTTTAAAGAAAAGAAAAAGGAGAAATATGTTTTACATGCTTTAGAAAACTTGGCACTAATTGAACTACCATGGTGATCAATCAGGTTCTTTCATCACTATCCAAATAAGTCAACATTGTGCACACTCCACAATAATATTGTTAATAGGCTATAGAAGGGTATTATTCAATGATTTGGGGAAGAAAAGTATCATAGTGGGTAAATGAGAAGTGGTGAAGATTATAACCCTTAACCCTTGAGCTAGTGGGGCCCCAAAATAAGTAAACATTGAGTTTTAAGGGAATTTAGAGAAAGACTTTGAGGAGTTTTAGAATATGGATTAAGGTGAATAATAAAAATATTAATTAAATGAGGGAGCAAGTTATGGATTTCATGCATTAAAGTAAGGGTTAGGAAGTAGACAAGGAAATGTAGAAGTGACACAATTAGTGACCATAATATAAAGAGGTGGAGGTTGAGTTGGAGAACATAAGGGAGATCCAACAATGGATTAGGTGAAGGCATACTAGGAGATGGATGAAGAGATAAGTAGAGGGAAAAATGAGGTCACATATAAAGATGAAGGTGGAGAAGGATGGAAGGAGCCACACATGGACATATAGGAGGAAAAAAAGAAGGTTGGGAAGAGTAAGGAATGTCTTCAAGATGATAAAAATGAAAGGAAATGGAGAGAAGGGAGAGGATGGTGGAAAAAAATGAAAGGGAATGAGATGAAGATAAATGATCAAGGTCATGGATGATAAAAATAAAAAAGAAAGACTTGAAGTAGGGATACAAAGTAAGGATACTCACACAGATGCAAAATACAAGTGAGTACCAAGATGGAAAGAGGAAAAGGTGAATGCAAAAGGTAAGAACTGAGAAGAAGAAAAGAGGAAATTATGGAAGGCTTCTCAAAGGATAAATACCTAGGTAAAAACTAGTCTTGGAGGAAAAAATAATCAAAAAGGATGAAAGTATGGAAAAAAACCAAACAAGAAGAATGGAAAATTGGTATGGTGGGAAAAATGGTGAAATGGTAGAGAGTAGTGGTACACATAAAGAAAAAGTATATCAATACAAGAAACAAAAAGCTTTCAATATGCATAGTATGATGTGGAATTGGTGAGGAAAAGAGAGTGATAAAGAGGGCACAAAAAATATCCAAGGGCGAGGGGAGATGATGAGGATGGTGAAAGAAGTTGAAGGGGATAAAATAAAAGGTTAGTAATAAGTGGAAAGAGAGACCAAAAACATGAAAAGTAGTTGAGGGAGTGAGCTATGATGTATGAATAAGGAAAGGTGATGGGGAGGTTAGCAAGGTAGAGTAGGTGGTGGTTTTGTGGAAGATAAGAGGGGATAATGAGGAAGGTTGTCAACTCTTGTGTTAAAAGAGATTAACAAGCTAGAAAAGTGGTTAAAAGAGATTGACAAACTAAAGGGAGGGAGGTGGTGAGGGGATAGGTAGAGAAGTGGAGGAATATATTTTAGGTGATAAGGGAAAATAAAATAAAGGATGTGTTTGAGTTGACCTCAGTAACTAAGCACTACCTACATAGTCTAAAAATACCTTAGGCTGATGTAGTTCTCCCAACAATAGGGAAAACCATAGGAGGAAGTGTTAGATGGTGTTAAAACATAATGATGATTAAGAAATAATTAAAAACTTTCTTGATGTAGGATTCCCTAAGTAAGAGGGCATTGTTAGCAATGGAAATGAGTGAGAAGAAAAAGGGGATGGGGATTAGTCTTTAGTGGTTGAGTTACTCATAGAAGTGAAGCAGTGCCTACATAGTCCATAAACATCAGGCCAATGTAGTTTGACAAGGTTAGGTGAGTGGTGATAAGATTGGATGCCCAAATTTTATGGACCACATGGGTTGGTTTGGGATAATGGAGAAGGAATGTTTTTTTAAAATAGAGGTTATAAGTTTTAGTGATGGTGATGGTGAAGGTACATGGTGTAGATCGGTGAATAACTATCCTAATTATCCTACATTTAGTAGGATAATAGACACAAATGAGTAAGGTACGATAAATAAGTAGGGGAAATATTTATAAACACCAAAAACAAACTTTAATGGAGTTAATCCATAGAATAGGTGCCTTTGTGAGGAGGTTGCATCTTCTAAAATTATGCAAGGGTAGAAGCTAAGAGATAATGTCTACTACTATGAGCTAAGTTTTAGGAAGTGGGATTCTATTAGGATTTACATAGTCATTTTGACCAAGTTTCATCACCACTATGAGCTGAGTTTTAAGGGAAGTAGCGAAGTGATGAATTGCAAAGATTTTATTTGATGACTAAGTAGATTCTATGAGTAAGAAAATTGGTGGCATGGTGAGTGATAAAGGATGGATTTTTCCTGACCTAAGAGCTACATGGGTAGGTAAGACAAATTGTGGTCATGTCTATATCCTCTATCCCAAATCCATTAAATCAATGACTTATTAGTTTCAATAAGTTATCCCTAACCAATAAGAATCTACATGGTCAGGAGAAGATAGTGGTTCCCTTGCTACGGATGAATGTTCAACTGGCACAAAATAAAAGACTACCATGTTGGAGAAGGTACTACCAATGGTTTGGGTATGATCAAATCTTGTGGCAATGGGATGGTAGTAAGAGGATGATAGAGGGTAAAATAAGGTGAATTTATTATTGTTAATTCATGGTGGCCTACCTCTAATGGAAGAGTTTCTATAGTGGTAAGGATTTGGGAGTTACCACCACTAACAATAATGGCAATTTTGAAGGCATGTTCATTATAGTGGACCATGGTTGAAAGCCAATTTACATCAACTAGGCCAAAGGTGATAATGATGTAAATAAACAATAGGTTTACAAGGTTCATGAGATGATAAAGTAAGGAAAGATGTCAAATATGAATCAGATGATAAGGGCAACAAAAAGATATCATGATAGTACATAATGGCTTTATCGAGATGACTAATCATATTGAGGGTGATGTGTCCATGTGAAAAGGTAGGTATACATGACCATTTATAGTGGGAAGATTTTTCAAGGGAATTAATGACATCATATCACCTTTTTGGTTGGCAGAATGGAGAACCAGGTCGATGAGGAAGAATGGGCAGGTATTTTATTTAAAAAATTATGATAAGGACTAATACTAGGATTAAATCATGTCCTTCATGTGAGCACATCTACCTTCACACAATCATCATTAAAATTTAGTTGTAAATGACAGTGTATGCCCCTCCATGTAATAATACTACTGTCTTTGACACATTCATCATCAATAACTATAACAATAATGAATAGGAGTGCCATCCCCTTATCCCACACTATTGCTACCATAACTCATGAAGCAAACTTTACTAAATAAATGATGCCATCTTCATAAGGTATGTCGATGTATGTATGTAAACATAAATCCTAGGAGTAATCAAGTAGAAATATGGCTGAACACAAATCCAAAGTCATCAAATAATCAATCTAATACTTAAGTAGGAAAATAATGTACACGTGCTTTATGTAATGTGTAATTTGATGACTATGCATGTGTCATGAAATTCCTCACACCCTAAATAAAATATTACACATTTTATTAGATACAAAATGTGTTGGATGTCACTGGTTGAATGGTATCATACTTAAGGTTGTGTGGATACTTATGAATGTTATGTTTATGGTTATGATTGGTATAGTTGTGGTTGTTATAATCTCATTGACATATAAAAATAATGATTATTGTTGTTGCAACATTGGATGGTAAAATTTATGAGGAAAACACCAACTAAGAAAATTAAGAATAGGCCATAATGCTTTATTTTTGACAAGGACTAAAAATAGACCCAAAGTGGGATTGGCTTAATGACTACAAGCCCCTCAAACACTGCATAAGTTAGTTGATAAAAAAGGTTTCTTGATCACAAGGTGTGAAGTAAGCTCTAAATCCCTTGATTTATAGATAGTCTAAAGGGAAGATGGGTGATGGGTGGTGTGAAGGGTAATGGGTGATATGTATGATAACTACATGTGAATTAGTTTTGGCCCTTCTATGGGTGGCTTAAAGATGGTAATAAATAAGTCCATATAGTATGCTAGATATAGACTAAACAATATAGTAAGTCTACATGGGAAAGCCTATTTCAGCTTCCAACTTAATATGTTGTTTGAGAGATATTTGTGGCTTTAGAATTTGTTGTGATAGTGGGTCTTTTGATTTATTGCTATATATGAAAAGCTAGTTGATGATGGAAGCTTCCAAGAAATTCCTTTATTTTTGATAAAGTCAACTTAGCCATCCTTCAAGGGAGTGGTCTAAGCTTATTGGCTTTGTTTAATGTTCTTGATAGCTATCCTTCAAGGGAGTAGACTACCTTACATTTGGAAATTTTTATTTTGTTTTTGGGCAATTGTCCTTCAAGGGATCAATCTACAATGCTTAAGATATTTTGGCATCCAAATTATTTTGGTATGTGATGTGTTTAGACATGGACCAATCTAATTAAGTTCAAAGGTTTACCTTTATGAGGGAAAAACTTTAACACAATAAGGTCAATGATATGTGAAAGGATGTGGTTTTGAGAGATAATGACCATGTGATTCCATCTTGTTAGAGACAAAACGTATCCATGAGAACCATGCTATGGGTAGAGTCATGGTAGCCATATTTAGGATTAGGCTATGATTGTGGTGTTTACTCACATGGTTCTATGTTGTAATAAATTGTCCTCAAAAGGGGAATAGGAAGATGGGTAAAGGTTAAAGTCTCATAATCAAGGAATGAGATGAAGTTAGACAAATAGGTGAGCTTGATCCTTCTTTAACAGATAAATGGACATAAATGTGAAGCATTGAGAGGCTCAGGTTTTATTTTGCCTTAAAGAGAGGATGAATGATAAGCTCCTAATCCATACTTATGGGTAATGATGTAGGGTCCAATCTCATTGAAAGAAAACTTGCATCATTTACTCTTCTCCATGTTGGTCATGTGTTGGTTTTCTTTTATGATGAGATCTCTGATATTGAATTCATGTTGTTTGAGGTGCTTGTTATAAGCATAGGTAATATGTTCTTGATAGATGCAAATATGGTTAAGGTTAGCAAGGAAATGTTCATCAAGTAATTCAAGGTGTGTGAGGCATTTTTGACAATAATCCTCTTCAAAAATGATGTCGTGTAAAGAAATATGAAGATAGGGAATCTAGACTTCAAGAGGTAGAACAATCTCTACACCAAAGACTAGGGAAAAAGGTGTAGCACATATTATGGTCCAGATACTAGTGTGATAGGCCCATAAAATAAATGGGATGTGTATGTGCCAATCCCATCCTAAAGCACTTACAACTTTTGTCAACATTTTGATGAGATTTTTGTTAGAGGCTTCTGCCTATCCATTTGCCTATGGAAGGTAAGGCGAGGAATGGCTGAGTTTGAGTCCAAAAGCATTATAGAGGGCTTAAACTATTTTGTTTTTGAATGATTTGCCATTATATATTATGATTTTGTGAGCAACCCCAAAATGATAGATAATGTGATGATTGATAAAATCTATAATTTTTTTGGCTTTGATAGAGATAAGGGGGATGGCCTTCACCCATTTAGTGAAATATTCTATAGTAGTGATGATATATTAGTGTCACTAAGAAGAGTGAGGATTGATTTCTCTAATGAGATCTAGCCCCCACTATGAGAACGGATAATAATCCATGGATACCTAAAGGTCATGAGTGGCCATGTGATGTAGTTTAGTGTGTTGTTATCATTTAACATACTTATTTAGATATTCATAGTAGTCCTGATTGAGGGTAGGCCAATAGTAACCCATGCATAGGATTCTTTTGGTGATAGAAAGGCTACTAAAATGTCCCCCACAAACTCCATCTTGGGTTTCTTTGATGGCATGAGACATCTCATAACTACGTAAACAACGGAGGAGAATACCATCAAAGCCATGTTTATATAGGATTCCCCCAAGTATGGTATAATGAGAGGTGCCTTGCACAAATGCCTTCTAGGCATTTTTTGAGAGGTCAGGTGGAATGATGCTTTGGTTTAGGTAATTAAAGGTTTGGTCATATTAGACACCAAAAGGAGATGCCTCCACACTACAAATGGTTGGAAGGTCTGAACTGATATATGAGGGCCTAATGAAATAGTGGATGGTGATAATTTTTTTGGATTCCATAGGTTGAGAGGGTATTCAAGATCCAAGAGAGGCCATTGTGTCTATAACTTTGTTAGTAGGTTTGATAATGGTCAAAATATGTTAAGATCTCATCAATGAGGAGCTTATACTTTTATAAAATGTCATTTTTACACTGATAAGACCCATTGACTTGGTTAATCATGAGTTGAGAATCACTGGAGATAGAAATGGTTTGATTTTTAAGGTGAGAGTAGTTTGGAGATTGATGACCAAAACTTCATATTCTACCATACTATTAGTACATTCGAAGTCATGTTTAAAGGATAGTGGAAGAGGTTCACCAGGAAGGGGTATGAAAATTATGCCTACACCCCCACCATGTTGGCATTTAGATCCATCAAAAAAATGGTCATTTGGTAAATGGGTTCTCCTTGAGAAATTGTTGCAATATACTCATCAAGAAATTTTAATGGAATGGGTTGGTTATCTGGGAGAGGGGATTAAGCTAATTGATCAACAATGACCTACCATTTAATGGATTTTTGGTGAAGAAAATCAAGATCAAACTCAGCTAGAAGCATGATCCACTTAGCCATACACTACTTTTGGTATGGCCTAGAGTACATATACTTGAGTGGGTCAGTGTTAGTGATAACATATGTTTTGTGATTAAGAAGGTAGTGACAAAGCTTAGAGGCAATAAAAATGAGAGCTACACAAAGCTTTTTAGGATGTGTAAATCATGTCTCATACTCTAGAAGCATGCTACTAATATAGTAAATGGCTTGCTCCATGTTTTATTCATCTCGATGAGCTAGCATGGCACCTAAAGAGTGATTAGTGGTAGATATGTAAAGGTAGAAAGGCTGGTCATCCCTAGGTGGGATAAGAATAGGTGGAAAAAGAAAGTACTCTTTGAGTGAGTCAAAGGCTTTTTTAAAATATTTGGTCCATCTAAAAGGATGTGTCTTTATTCAAGAGGTAGTGAAAGGGTTGGCATCTGTCTGATAATTGAGAAATGAAGTGATGTATAGATTGGAGATTTCCCTATGGATTGGAAAGTTGATTAATCTTTATTGGGGGAGGCATTTCTAGGATGACCTTGACTTTAGTAGGGTCAATCTCAATTTTATAGAGGGAGATGATAAATCCTAGAAGCTTTCTAAACTAAACCCCAAAAATGCATTTTTTAGGATTATGTTGAACATGAAATCAGATCAGTCAGTCAAAAATAATAGTAAGAATAGATAAATGGTCCTTGTGGTGTTTAGATTTTTTGAGGAGATCATCCGCATAATCCTCTACGATTTTATGAATAAGATCATAGAAGACATAGGTCATGGCCTGTTGATAAGTTGCTCCTACATTTTTTAAGCCAAAAGGCATGACCTAATAGTAGAAAGTTCTTTAAGGAGTAATGAAGGTGGTTTTATGTTGGTCTAAGGGGGTGATCAGGATTTGATTGTATCTTGAAAAACCATCCATGAGGGATAACATCTCATGACCTATGGTAATGCCAACTAGTTGGCCGATGTTGGGTAAAATAAATTCATCTTTAGGGCATGCAAGGTTAAGTTATTGAAAATCCACACAAAGGTGGAATCCCCCATTGGGGTTGGTAAAGGGAATAATATTAGAGACCCAATGTGGGTAGTCAATGGGTTGAATAAAGTTGATGGATAAAATACGTTAAATTTCTTCTTTGATGATAAGAGCTATATGAGGGTGCATTTTTTGAATCTTTTGTCATACCAACTTAGCCCCTATATGGGTAATGGTGTTATGAAGGGTGATGGAGGGGTCAGTCTCAGGCATATCTTGATAAGACCAAGTGAATGCAATGCTATGGTCTTAAAGGAAGGCAAAATAATCATGTTGCTTGTTTGAGTCTAAGGATTGGCCCAATTTAATGATACTCAAATTCTCCTAGGTTTCTAAGTTAACATCAATAGTTGATTCATTGAGCATGGTTTGGTTTTATAGAGGGAAGGATTTATGGATGGGAGAGTCTCCTACACCAAGATAGGTGAGGATAGAATTTTTGTCTTGGCATTGAATGGCATAGATGGTGGGTGAATCGTGGTCTATCATTTTAGGGTAGATGAGAGGTAAGGTTTTAGTTTAGCCACCATGTTGATAGGTTAGTGTGCCTAAACTAATGGTATTGATAAAAAAAAGTTGGATGGGATGATGTCAGAGTCTCTAGATTGAGAAGATAAAATCTCTTTTATGGGGATATCAATAGGTTTTGGTAAGGTGGGTTCTTCTAATGGTTCAATCCCAATCCCAAAGAACTCATAAGGTTTTTGAGTCTTGATAATAGGTAATTCATGAGGTTATTATTCATATAGCCCATACTAATTCCTTTCCAAGCATATAGGTGAAGATATGTTATTTCAAAGTTTAGTTGCTTAGATAGGAGAAATTAGAAGTGAAAGGTTGATTATATGGAGTGGTGATAGGAACAAGGAGTGGTTGATCAAGTCCCCCATAGATAAAGTATGGTTGATTAAGTCTAAAGGGGATGATGGTACCTATGTTGGGGTCATACGAAGGGTCATTTTGAAGGTTCCCATATTCTTGGGGAGTGGGAAAGGCATCTAAGTCTAAAAGTCAGTACTCCCCAAGAGAAAGGCATTGGAAAGTTTGTGTCAAGGAGTCCTCAATAGGAATCTGGGAAGAAGGGATATATGCACTATATGAGGATTCATCATTATTAAGGGTAGAAGCATTGTGGGTGGTGGTTGATGGTGCAGTTGTGTTAATGGGATTGGTTGATTGTGAGGGAGATGAAGGTGGAAGAAGGACATCATTAGGCCTAGAGGTCATGTTATAACATGTAAAAGGACTTAGATTGGCCTTGATGGTTATGACTTTCCCTTCAAGTTTGAATTTAACACAATGGTGTAAAGTGGAGGGGATGTAACTAATAGCCTAGATCAAAGGGCATTTAAGTAAAATGTTATATTTTAATTCACCCTCTACAACATAAAATAGCTCAGGGATGGTGCGAGGTCCCAAAAATATTTGAAGAACAATGGTCCCTAACGTAGTGGCCATGGTGTCATTAAAGGAGTGAAGAGTCACTATGCTTTCAGCCATGATATCCTTTGGTAAATGTAGCTAATCAAAAGCATGGGAGGAGATTATTGTGATGTTGGCTCCTCCTTCAATCATCTCCCTTTTGATGTGGATGTGATTGATATATATGGTGATAAATAGAGGTGGGTCAGATTCTTTGAAGTGTGCTATAGGTATATTAGAATCTTGGAAGGTGACAATGATAGAATGTTGGAGGGTCCCAATAAAAGAGGTAAAGGGTTGAGGGTCATTTGGCTAAACCTTAATGGATTATAGGGCATCTATTAATTTTTGATGATGATGAGGTGATTTATTGATCATGTCATAAATGCTCATCTTCATTGATGCTTGATGAAGTTGCTTCAACATAGTTTTTTGAATATATGTAGAGGAATTATTGGGAGGTACACCTAGGATGGATACTCTAGATCTAGGTGATGGCTTAGGTGGTGGTGTTGGTATTTGGTCCTAGTTAGAAGGCTAAGAATCTGAAGGATATGTCCATGGAATGGACACATTGGATCTTCCTTTACCCCTTTATTCTACTCAAGATTGGGTAATCATGGGGATTGTTTCAACTCCTCACCCTTGCTTGTAGATGAGAGTGAGGAAGTTAATGTAGGTTGGGATAGTGGTTGGATTGGAAGTTGGGTTAGTGAGGTAGGTGAAAGTGGTTTATCTGATGATAGATCATCATCCTCATATAAGTGATGAACAAGATCTTGGAGATCTTTACAACTCCTTGTGTTATGTCCTGGTGTCCTATGGTATGTATAGATCTGAGCATCATTGAACCAAGAGGGTTTGGTGTTAGAATGGGTGAATGGTTTCATAGGTGATAGTTTAATGAAGGATGTTTGAAACAAAATCTATAAAATAATAGAGTAATATTCCTTCAGAGGTGTTGAGGGTGTTGAGATGCTTGTTGGGGAAATAAGAACCTTCTTAGGTGTGGTCTTGACCTTAGATAGGGTTGATGGTTGGGTAATTTTTGTAGATGGTTTAGATTGGGTTGGATTAGCTATGATCAAGTTAATGGTAGATGGTTTTAAAGTAGAGGATGAGGGGTTGATAATAGGTGGAAAAGTAGAGGGGGTTAAATTAGCTAAGAACAATGAAAATTTGATGGTGTAGGTGATGGAGGGTAGGTATAGAAAAGGGTGTTGGTTTAATTGAAGCATAATAAGTTACTAGGATGGTAGAAGGGTGGGGTCCTAAAATAGATGGTAAATGAGCAAGAGGTGACATAGGTCTAACTTGAGGATGAGGTTTAAGTAATTATACCCTTCAGTCCATCTCAGTTGGTGGTTTTTTAGGTGGCTTAAAGGGGGTTAGGCCTGATTTGATGGGGGGATGGGTGATGATAGGTGTGGGAAGGATACCCAAATTCTTGGCTGGTTTAGATAGAAGATTATGAGATGATCTAGGTGGAGGTGGGTGATATGGTTCCCTCACATCTTGGGGGAAAGAAATGTTTGATGATGGGGTGGTAATAGGTTGGAAAGTGGATGCTAATGAAGTTGAGGGTTCAATTTTGTTTTGGTATGGGAGACCCAAATGATGGTAGGAAGTGGTTCTCTCTAAGTTGGGTTGTGAGGCAAAATCCAAACTTTGCACTAATTGAGAAAAGGGATTATAAATGGGTTTTGTTCCTTGATCTATTGTTTGAAATGTCAAGCCCTTGGGTGAATAAGGGGGGATGGTTCATCTCTACTTAAGCTAGAAGGTTTCAAAATAATGGTTGCTTGTGGGGTGATTAAGAGAGGGGATGTTTGTTTGATTAAGGATGTAGGTATGGTCTTGGCTTTATCCTTTGGTAGGGTATCCAAAGGAGAAGATGGGAGTTATACCATTTCACTTGGTGTGGTAGAGGAAGGGGTGGTTAGATCAATAATTGGTTCTATGAAAGGAGAGGTGTGCATGGATATGGTTTGATCAAATGGAGAAGCAGGGGAAATAGATCCTTCTACTTGGGTCTTTAAAAGGGTAAGAGGTGAATTTGATTCTTTCATAGGTGAGGTTGGTGAAGAGGAAATGGGAAAATGAGACTCATCCTCCATGGGAAAATTTATGATGAGGTTGATTGTGTGTGCCTCACGAGATGAAGATGGTTCAAATTGATTGTCATGGGTTTGGGTAGCTAGAGGATGGTTAGCAAATGGTTTGCAAAAAATATTGAGAAAATGATTCAAGGATGTGTTAGGGTTGTCAAACATCAATTCACCATTATCAATAAGGTTTTGGATAAGAATTTTAAAAGTGTTACACTAGTTTATGCCATGTTTGATGACTCAATGGAAAGCACAATGGTCATTTACATTATACCACCTAGGCATAGGGTGAGAGGGGTCAAATTATTGAGGTGGCTTGATTGGTGGAAGTTGAATAACATTATATTTTAGAAATTTATCTAACATAGAGGCATAAGTTTCCCCTATATGAGTGATTTTTTTAGGGGGAACCTAACTTTAATTTTAGTTTGGTGGGTAAGAAGAATTGGAAGGTGTGTTTTAAAGTGGCTGGTTAATAGATGGAGGTGGGGTAGTTTTCAAGATAATTACATTTGTAGATGTTTTGGATTTAGAATTGGGTTGGTTAGTTATTTTAGAGGAAGAGGAGTCATTGGATTCAAAAGTGGAATTCTTATTTCATAATTTCAATTTACTCTCATCTATGGATAGGTTCTTAAGTTTGTGTGCCATTGTGAATGCTTTGTCAAAGGTTCTACATGTTTTCACCTGAAGGGTAGGAGTGATGTGTTTTATGAATCTCTGAGAGAAAATTTCAATGAGTTCCATTTTGGGTAGTGAAAAGGATAATTGATTAATAAGGCCTTACCATCATGCAAAAAAGTCAACAATTGATTCATCATTAAACTGCCTGATAGAATAGATGTTAGTTATGGAGACCTTCTTGGATATATTAATAGAAAAATATTCTAAGAAAATTTGGGTGAGTTGGGAAAATGAGAATATAGAATGTATAGGAAGGGCACTATACCAATGCAAGGTGGGCCCTAATAAAGACATAGGGAAGGTTCAGAGAAGGAGGGCATCATCATAGGTAATCAAGTAACAAGAATGGTGAAGCACCCTCAAATGTTGTTGAGGATCCTCCTTCACTTGAAACTTAAAGAATTTAGGAAGCTCCCATTAAGGAGGATAAACATGAATAAGGATAAAAGGGTTGATAGGTTCATTATAGTTTTGGTTGTAGGATAAAATGTTATGGGACCTAGAGATAGATGATTCAAGTTGGGTCATCTTATCTACAAGAATCTTGATTAGGTCAGGTTGGGGTTGGGTAGCTGCATAATTCAATGGAAAGTTTTACTGAGGTTGGGTTGTAGCTATGAATTGGTATATGGTAGGAGGTATGGAAGTGAGCACATATTGGTATGTGGTAATTTGAGGTTGGGATAGTGTCCACACAATATTGATAGGCATTAAGGGTTGGGTGAAAGGTGCAGTATATCCCAATGAGTTGGGGATATACTAATAGGAGGCTATGGGGGATTGTAGAGGAACTGATAGTGATTGGTTTAGGGGTACATTTGGGTTGGTTGATGGGGGCATAGTTTGGGTTGGTAATGTTAAAGTGTTTATGGTTTGTTGAAGGATAATGATCCTAGTGCTAATAAGGGGAAGTGTTTTTGGTATGGAGAGTATTAGGTTCTAAAAGGGGGTTGAGGTTTGTGTATTGGTTAAACTAAAGGGAATGGTATAAATGGGTGTGGAAGACATCATGCCAACAAAAGGGGTAGAAGTGACAAGGGGTAAAGTTGAGCCAATGTTAGAGGTATTGGTTGGGGTAATAGGTGTTTGGGTGGTGGTGGTAGATAAACTAACAGTAGAAGATGAAGCTTGGCTAATAGAAGGGTGGGATGATGCAACACCAAACATGAGGTGGTGTGGCATACCATAGGGTAGATCTATAGGAGGATCAAAGCCATTGAAGTTTGATAGGCTAAGGTATTAAGATAGTGTTGTAAAACAACTAGATTGTTGTCTAGAAAGGTGGTAAAATTTGAATTTCCTTCAGGGATTGTTGAAGGCATAGTAGGTGGGGGAGAATGGTACAATGAAGCATGGGGTAATCTATCAACGTCTGAGGTATAATCCATAAATGAGGATGAAGAAGAAGATGGTGGAGGGTTATTTTGGTTTTTCACTTGTTGTTTGGTTAAGACCATATGATAAATTCAGAAATGGATAATGAACCTCTCACTTCACATAATGAGCAAACAAAGCACACACTAAAAGTTTATTTAATCCTAGAATTTATTTTAAATTAGTTTTGGCTTATGCCTTAAAGAGTGTGAAAGGGGAAATTGGCTTATGAGTCAGGTACTAGAAAATCCATCTAATGATGGTTTTTGGTTGAATTTTGGTGCTCAAATAATCTACACTAGATTGGGTATATGGCCTGGTACTAGGGTCTTGCTCCCCTTACTTCATGATCCCATAGCTGGTGTAGGCACTTAGCCAATATATACCATTTGTATAGAGTTTATACTCTACTAGAGAATGCAGTGGGTCCTCCCCTTGGTGATGAAATCTAAGTGGGATCCCTAGGTAGGGTAAGGTGATCCAAATGGTGATGAAATATCAATGGGCCTTGTCTCAAATAAGTTTTGATGTTTATTTTGTGCATGTGGTTTGGTAGTGTAACATATGTGTGCTATAATTAATTCATAATGCATTTAAATAATATAGGTGAGCTAACCATTAAGTAAGCAATACAATGAATACACTCAATTTTAACTCAAAATAAGAGTTTGGTTTCTTTTCATGCAAATAAGGAATAACTAAAATGCATTTAAATGCAAGATGTAAAATGCAACCTATCCCTACGATGAATTTCTTTTTTATAGATTTTTGGAAAAGAAGAGAGGGAAGAATTTTTTATTTTTCATAATTTAGAAATAATAGAAATGTAATAGCATTGAAATTTCACTAAATTCAACTATATTCCTAGAAAACTATGAACCCATAAGAGGTCCCACCAGGCGTGCCAAAATGTTTCTCTCTATTTTCTACTTTTTTCTAATTATGAAAAGAAGAAACTATCATTAAGGTTAATGGTTATGAGAACCTGGTATAAAATTCACATATGATTTAGATGATGGTGGATACTCCTCTTTGGCTAGGATGGAATAACCTGCAATAAGAAAACACTAAGAAAAATTGTTTGTTAGACAAGTAGCAAAGTGGATTGCCTAGCGTGAGTAGGTCCTAAAAGTAAGCTTCCTAGGAGGTTATCAATCCACCTTATTTAGATAATTAAATTGAAATGATAAACTAAAATATAATTTCATTAAATGATACAAAATCTGAAATTAAATATAATTAAGATGGGTGCTTTGCTAAGAAAATGACTAAATAAAGCAAATGCTAAAAGGCTAGTCAAGGCAAGGTTATGGTTCTAGTTTGGCAAATGGTCAAACAGGAAAGATAGTTTAGTTGAGGTTGATAAATGATTTAAATGATCAAGAATGTGATATTCAAAATGATAAGAAGATATACGGGAAAATGGTAAAAGGGATAAATGGTCAAGTTGGTAAATATGGCCAAGAGGCAAAAAGGGTCAAGTGGGTGAATTATGGCAAAGAGGTAAAAAGGGTCAAGTGGGTTAATATGTTCAAGGAAATAAATGAAGTGAAAAAGGGAAAAAAAAAAGGTGAAACGTATGGAGGTCAAGAGAGAAGAGGCCAAAGGAGATAATAAGTTGAAATGAAATAAACAAACATGGTTACCTTTGAGATGGTTGTTGATGATGGTGTTGTTCATGATATTGTTGATGAAATCTTGGAGTGATTCTAGTACAGTTTGTATGATTTGAATATTTTATCCTCTAATATGAGGATGAAATCCTTTTCAAGTGGATAACCTCCTCCAAAATTATAAAACTTGCAACAAGAGTGCTTTAACTAAAAACTAGCTTCCAACCTCTAATTTAACCTTGGGTGAAGGAGGGGGGGTATTTATAGCATATGTTGTGAAGAGTCATTCAAAAATAAAAATAGTATAAGTATGGCACCATTTTATATATGTTGGATTAATTATTCAAAATGAGGTGGGTGGGGATTCCCATTTGGGTTGGTGAGTGTCCCATTTGGGTTATGGAGTCAAAAATGGGTGCCCTTTGTCTTTCCCAAAGTATTAAAGAGGTAGGTATCTTATTTTGAAGTTTAATTTCATGTGTGAAGGTAAAATACATGTTTACTAATGGTACCTTGAAGGTAAATTCACCATATTTCAAGGGGGGCCTGTGTGATGCTTAAATGAGGTCATCAAGCACTTTGAGAAGGGTCCTAGGTGGGGTATGATGTCCCACATCAAGCCACATCACTTCTAAGCCATGTCACTTGCCATATCACCTTACCATGTCACATGCCATCTCACTTTCCATGTCATATTCCATGTCATCATGAATAGTGATAGTGGGTCCCACAGTGAATAGTGATAGTGAATAGTACTTTCAAATAGTGATTTTGAATAATATTATGTGACTAGAATAATAGTGATTTGGTTAGGTTAAGATGGGTTTGTTAAGTTTTAAGAAGGTTTAGGGGATAGTTAGGGGGTCTCTAGGCATTTAGTCATAAAAAACTATAAGTGGACAATTTTTTATTATCTACAAGAGTGTTTCCATGTTCATCACACCATTGTTAGTAGAGGTTCCTAAAGGATCAAAACATGCTAAGGATGATAATAGCTTAGGTTTTACTTTGTTTTACAAGATAGTGAAGAAAATTCATATATAAGGTGGGAAAATAAAAGCATAGAAAAGATGAATTATAGTTAATTAGGTAGGAATTAGGAACAACCAGTATGTCATTAATATTTATAGAACATTCATATTAAATTAGACAAAAAGTAAGCAAAACATTATACATGAGAATGCACATAATGAAAAAAGTAAGAAAAACAAAAAATAACCATAATCAAGATAGTCTCTATTGATATTTTTGAAGGTGGAACTCTCTTCTTCAGACAAATATAAGTATATATAGATGGTTGTAGTCTATGACTATTCACATTCTTCTCATAATTCTTGTCAAAAGTGGAGTCTATTCATATTATAACCTATTAAAAGTATGGAGATATGAAAAAATATACATATATCCAATAAACTAAATACATAACACACAAATACAGACAAATATCTTGCACATATTTACTATCTAATTTCTTCTCCCAACAATAATATAATGGATGAAATGAATAAAAATAAGGCAAACATTACCATTCATGAGTTGACTCAAATCACAAAAAAAGGGATTTGTTGCTTGCAACTATGAATTGTAAACTTTCTTCTAACAAATCAAAGATTGCGTATGTGAATACGGTCATGTATAAAGAGAAACATGAGGTCCCATATTTCATATTGAATATTAAAATCTTTGGGAAGAATGTGCATAAATTACTAGTTGAATTAGGTACTTCAACTAATGTAATGCCCACTAGAATATGTAAAATACTAGGGCTGTCTTAAGACAATTCCAAAAGAATAGTATTATAGTTAAATAAATATTCATTCTCAATTGTGGGATAATTACTACATGTCCACACGTAACTCACCTATGAACCATACATCTAATAGTACATTGATATTGTCCTAGTTAACATCCTCGATGCTTACGGTTTAATCTTAAGATGTGACTAGTAAAAAACACTAAATGGGTAAATGAAAACAAAATTTTCACACATTGGCTTTCCCTAGAAAGGAGTAGCTAATCAAATCAAAGTTGACATATAACTGAAAATGAAGCATGTGATCATAGAATACAATGCTCAAAATGAAAGAATTGATTTTGTTTCATATAATTTAAGGGTTTACACTTTCACAACAAAACCTAAGAATCATGAATGAGAATTTGAAGACCCTTCAAAGTTGTGGACATTATTTTTTGATGGTGCTTGGTCCAAAAATGGCAATGTGTTGGCATAACATTGATTGATCCCGATGGAGAGTAGTAACTTAATGCTTTTTTATTAAAATTTCCTTTCACTAACAATCAGGTAGAATACAAAGCTCTAATTTTTAGAATCTAATTCATATTAAAACATAATTTCAAACATATTATGTTGTTTGGAGACTCATAAATGGATGTTGACCATATCAGGAGTTGATATCAATGAAAATGTCATATTCAAAGAAATATAAGCACAAATCCTAGTGGTTTATATTAATTTGAATCTATCAATATAAATTTAACCCCAAGATAATAGAATCAAAAAATTGATTCCCTAGTTTCCTTTGCAACAAATCTACCCCCATTGTATAAGTTTTCTATGGAATTAGTGTCATGTTCTTCATTTTCTGAGAATGTTGATCACTTTCAATTATTCGATGATGATTAATAGATCATTAAATTTATAATAAGTTTTGGTGCCTTTAAATTTCAACTTATTAATGAAAATGATTTCAACCTAATAAATAAATAAGATAATTAAAATTATGGCATTCTCCAATTAAATAACAACAATATACTCAAAAGAATGGTCTCCTTAGAGTGGGTCTTTGACATGGACCACCAAGTTGAATATATATATATATATATATATATATATATAAGACCAATGAACCTAATTTTCCTAGGATAAATCTAGGGACAAATGAACATGCCCAAATAGATAACATTGGATTGAGGTGTATGGTACAAGAGAAGAAAACACTTAGGGTTTTATTGACTAAATATAAAGATGTGATTACTTGGAATTATGAAGATATATATATATATATATATATATATATATATATATATGTATATATATATATATATATGTATATATATATATGTATATATATATATATATATGTATATATATATATATGTATATATATATATATATGTATATATATATATATGTATATATATATATATGTATATATATATATGTATATATATATATGTATATATATATATGTATATGTATATATATATGTATATATATATGTATATGTATATGTATATATATATATATATATATACATATACATATATATACATATACATATATATATATATATATATATATATATATATATATATATATATATATATATATATATATATATATATATATATATATATATATATATATATATATATATAAGACCAATGAACCTAATTTACCTAGGATAAATCTAGGGACAAATGAACATGCCCAAATAGATAACATTGGATTGAGGTGTATGGTACAAGAAAAGAAAACACTTAGGGTTTTATTGACTAAATATAAAGATGTGATTACTTGGAATTATGAAGATAAATTTTTTTCATCCTAGAGTTATCACAATACTATATAATTTAAATAGGATCACAAAATTTTCAAATAAAGGCAAATATTAGTATATTCAATTATATAACTCCTCATTCAAGAAGAAGTCCATAAATTGTTGGATGATGTAATCATATTTCCTATCATACATTCTAGTTGGGTGGCCAATTTAGTCCTTATAAAAAATAAGAATCATGAAATTAGATTATTTGTATTTTAGAAACCATAACCGAGCTTAAGAAAAGGATAATTATCCTTTACTCTCCATAGATGAAGTGATTCATATATTAAGTGGGTCAGAGATGATGTCCTTTCTGGATATTTTTTCAAGATAAAATTAAGTATTAATAGAAAATAATGATTTTATGAAAATTAATTTCATAGCTAAATGGGTAACTTTTGAATATAAGATAATGCCATTTGAATTGATCAATGCAAGTGATACCTTCTAGCATGCCATGGATTTTTTCCAAGGACTTATTAGTAAGTGCATCAATATATACATGTATGAAATAACAATCTTTTGTAAAGACAATAGATAATACATACCACTTTTAGAGAGTATTTGATATATGTAGAAGGTATGGTGTTTACCTGAACCCAAGGAAGGAATTTAAATTTATCTTAAAAGAGTTTAATCTATCTCAAACATTCCATGTCCTAAAAACAAAAGGAATCTTAAGTCATTCTATGACAAGGTAAATTGTGTTCACAAATTTATTTTAGGATTTACAAAGATTGTCAAGCCACTAAATGTTATGCTAAATTAGGATACAAAAATAGAATAGATAGAAAAAGCAAAGAAATAATTTCAAGATGTCAAAAATTCCATTATCTAGGCTCAAGTTTTAATCAGATCTTATTTTGAGAAGGATTTTTTATTGTATTCATTTGCATTAGAGCATACTATAGTAGTGGTTTTCACCTAAAAGGTCAAAGATAATAAACATAATATTACCTTTATGAGTACTAATATGAAAGATGAAAAAATAAGGTATTTTATGATAAGAAATAAAATTTATGATTTATTCCAACTGGTGTAAAGATTTATAAATTATGTTCCTTTCAATAAGACATATGCCATCATTCTAGACCCATCAATCAAATTTACACTTTAGTAGAATGAGTTGGGTGAAATGAAGGGTAATTTCATGGACAAGTTACATGATTTTTATATTGAAATCAAACCTAAAAAGATGGTTCATAGATAAGGTATTATTAAATTAATGGTAGAGACTAATCCACACATATATATTGAATAAATTACCCAGTCATAGGTAGTTGAATATGACTGGTATGCCCAAATCAATCGCTATCTCCTCATAGGCATATGTCCTCTTTAATTAAATAGATAACAAAGGTGAGCACTTAGGCTTAATTAAACATAATATATGATAAATAAATGATTCTTTTATCAAAAAAAATATTAAGGGATTTATTTAATAGGCATTTTGGTTTAACGCTTAAGGGAGTTATGGAATGTAAAATCATAGGTTGTTAGAGTGCTAGAATAATAAATCAGGGAATAAATATAGAAATATCAATAGCCTCTGATTTTTAAAATAATTGATTTAACTGATTATTATATAAATAATAATGAGCTATAAAGGATATACTTAGCTAGAAACTAAGATAGATAAATGATAGGCTAAAAACTAGTATAAGAACTATGCAAGGTGTTGTGAATAACAATTAGTAGTTAAAAACCCTCCTAGATAATAGAATGGTCCTCCAGAGAGTAGCCCAATGTGATAGTGTATTTTATGCATCATTAGTGTCCTTTGATAATAGGGATAATGGGCTTCTCGGTGGACCTTCACCTAGTTTTAAGAAGCATGTGCTTATGTGAATGAATGCTAATTCACTATTTGTTTTCTATTTTGACTAATTCTAATGTAAAACCATAATCCTCCATGTTTACTAGGGTATTTTAGGAGCACAAGTAGAAAAAGAGTGGTGTTAACAAGGTAGGTTGGATGTGACCTTAACACCCCATGTACTAAGCATTACCTACATACTAATACCTTGAAAGGGGATCAAGAAAGATGTAGTTCTCTCAATCAAAGTGCTGGTACAAGTGCAAGTGAAGGCTCATATGAGTGTTAGTTTGAGTGTGACTTGAGTTAGGAAACTTGAGTAATCTAAGATCTAAGATGCTATAGATGGGTGTATGTAGAAGTAGGGTAGAATAGGGATCAAATGAACTTGCTTTAAATTTTTTTTTATGAGTTTATTTATGAGTATTTGAATATGATTTCTATCTAGTAGATAAATTAATGAAAGTGGTCTATATATAGCATTTTTTTTGTCAAGATGTGAAATAGGTCTAGGCTGACCATAAGTTTCCTTTGAGGAATGGAAATATATCCATTGGAATACTAAAGATCAAGGAGACATTAGTGTTGGCATTTAGTCAATAGTGCAATGTGTTATAGTCCAAATGACCATGCTACCTTCCAAATGGTAGGAATAGGGAAAAAAATAGACTTGGGCACCTAGGGGTGGCTTACTACTGCTTTTGGTATATTTAGGAATGGGTTGGATTCAAATGAAAGATGGAAAAGGATCAAAAGAGGCCCTAATATAGGTCTAGGTCTAAGATAAGGATAAGGTGGTCTCAAGTGACACTAATTACATTGAAATGACATTTTATATGACTACATTTCCTCCCCATTTATTCTAAAATGCAATAAAGTGAAATGACTAGGATAAAGGAAAAGAAACATACTTGGAATTACCTAAGAGGCAAAGCCCATGAATATAGGTATGTGTAGACACTCAAAAATTGCACATGATAACTTTTAATGTCAAACTACCTTTTGACCCTCATTCAACCTCATGTTTAGTAAACCACCTAGTTAATTAGATTCATTTACTAAATTAAACCTATAAAACCCATAACTTAACACATTTAGCTAAACTATTTAATTTACCCCTTTTTAATTTTATTTAACCCATTTTATTCTAGCCCCTTGACCACTAACAGTTAGCCTGACTATTAGTGGTTGGGGTTTGATCATTGGTAGTTGATTGTGGAATTTTGGGTTTAACAAATAGATGAATTATGGGATCCCATAAATGGATTTTGAGAGTTAGAGAAGGGATGGGTTGATTGTGAAATGGTATTAAAGCATGTGACTTGTTAGTTGTCAGTTGTACACCCCCCTAATTTGGCTTTGCTTACTTTGAAATAAATGGTAAATAGTGATGAGAAACCCTTTAGAGTGTCATTGTAGTTGGGGGAGGTCTTGGCATAAATAATGGACTATATTAGAGAAAATGACTGAGGGGCACCTAAAAAGGGTATGGTCAGTTCCCTACTACTTTTAGCTTTACCTAAACCAAGGTGAGAGGACCTATGGGGTAGCTAGCTCACATGGAGAGATTATGCAATTTAGCCTCCATGGGGTTTATTGGCACAAAGGAAAACAAATATAACCATAGCACAACCAAACTTTCTCAATCCACTTGGGAAAGGTTGTCACATGGACTAGGAAAATTTTCTAAGCTAGGCACAAGCTACTAAAGATAGATATGAACATATGATTGTAACTTTCATCTAAAAATCATTTTCATAATATAGGGTATGAATAAGAGATTGATATATTGGGATTTAAATCAAAAAGAACAAACACCTGATAAATACATTATGTTTATGCATATATAGGCAAATAAGACTTTAGATATGGAAAGGGTGTGTTATATGCATGGTAGGATGGGGCAAAATCAAGTTAATCTAAAATATGAATAAGGATGATTAGAAAATGAGCATTGAGATGTTAACAGATATGTTATATTCACTTAAAAAATTCTTTTAATTTAAAAATAGATAAGATGAAATAATGCAAAAATGATCCTTGAGAATTTACCTGTAACTTTGCAAACAACTATTCAAAATCTCCTACTAGTTGAATTCATAAAACTAGGACTACCCTTAAGAAGGCTATAAATTCCCTATTTTCACATATCAAAATGAAAAGGATTTATATTCTATATTCAAACCCTAAATGACTACCATGAAGAGGCATATATCAAATAACTAATCCACTATGCATGTAAAATAGAGCATTGTATTTCAACAACAGGAAGAAATAATGAACCCTACATAGATTTCATATATTAACTGAATCAAATATGATTACAATGCATCTTGATGATTACATATCAAAACACCATGCAAAACATTTTTGTAACAAGGGAGACATTTTTGATGCTCTCAAATATTGATAATGATTTTACAAGAGGAATCAATTTGGCATCATAAAATTACATGGGGAGAACTCTCCTAATCTATAAATATGTACCCAAGAATTAACTGACCTCTGTAGAGGGACAAAACCTCTTTACTATACAAAATTAAACATACATGACATCTCAAAAAAATGTCCTCTAGATGGAAAAATCATTCACGAGCCTACAGCTTGTCAATTATAACAAGAATGATTCCTGGGATTATGCACACACTACGATGAAAGTGATAGATCTGATAGTTCACCTAGGTGTGATTCCTTCCATCAACCACATGAAATACAACCTATAAAAGTACAAAAAAACCTTTTTCCATTTGTATAACCAGCCCAAAATGTTCCCCTTATTTTACAAACAAACTTAAAAAGAATATTCTAAGGGAGAACATGCCTCTAATGGGTGTCATACAATGAATAAAATAAAGGGAGAAAAAGAGAAAGAGAAAGGAGAAGAAAAAGAAATAATCTATATGCTAGCCAGGAAGAAATAGAAATGGATTGGTCATGTTATAGAATCAACATTGATGATCGAGCCTTGTGCCAACTTGTTCTTATATGCAACATAATTTGCAATCATAGTAGTGAGGATTTTCCTATTCAAGACCACTTGATACTTTAATTTAGCATTATATTCCTCTAGCTAGTTGGTGGTTTTCTAGATCACTCCCTAATTATTATGTACCAATGCCTTTAACTAGTCGTAAGACTTTTCAATTGATACAAGGTCCCTTATTTTTTGGCTATTGAAAGCTCCATGGGGTGTATCATGGAGGTTCTTCAAGGTGTCCTCCAATAATCCTTTTGTCAAGTCCACCATGCCATTAAGCTTCACCATTGTTCTCATAGTGGCCTCAGTTTCTATCCTCACAGTCTTAAGAGACTACTCTTATCCTATTATATCAAAGGCACCATCTTGGATCATTGTTATCCTATGCTTTATAGCTAACTAACATTCTTTAAGCATTTTAAGATCATTTGAAGAGACAATATTTTATACTACTAA
Source organism: Torreya grandis (assembly GCA_037957365.1). Taxonomy (NCBI): domain Eukaryota; kingdom Viridiplantae; phylum Streptophyta; class Pinopsida; order Cupressales; family Taxaceae; genus Torreya; species Torreya grandis. Next base: position 1,248,795 of record JARHVA010003641.1, read on the forward strand.
AGCTTCTTTGGCCATATTATATATCTCATCTACTTTAGGTTTGAGTGCCTCCAAAATCTTGTTATTAACATCATAGATAAATTCTAGGGAGTTACACTCTCCTCATCTATCTATATCATTATCAAACCATTCCATGGTTGTATGAATGACTTCCTTGGCTTGGTCTGTCAAGTCCTATTACCAATCTTTTATTTCCCATCCTCTGGTCATCAAATCCTTATCAAGGTCAAAGTCAAGTGTATTCCAAGAAAGAATGGGTGTGCTTGAGGCCCTGATAGTAGTTGGAGTCACTGCCTTAGGCTCACTCAAAAACTTTTATAAGTATTGGATAACTGCCTAGTTCTACATCTTCAACTCCTCTATCGATGCTTTGTCTCTATCTATTTGATGAGTCACTATGCTCACTAAAAATTATGAGCTATGATTGATCTCATTCCTTGATGATTCACCCAAATCATATATATATATATATTGCATAGCTTTCAAGGGGAGTATCTTTCTTTGTAACACCTTGTGGGGGGACAACTATCTCTTGTGTTCTTTCCTCAATACTAGTGAAAGTGGTCTAGAAGAGTGCTTTAGTTTTATTGGGAGGTTTTTCTCTATATGACTAAGAAATATTCATTACATATATATCTCCCAATTTACTTTCAACATCCCATTTCTCCTTGATATGTTTGTCAACCCATAAGAAGGGCCTAGTCTAAAAACCCATTGGATTCGTGAACCTTGAAATTAGCTTGGATGCGCTAAACGATGGTGTGATTGGAACATTAACTAGAGGGAGAATGATAGGATTTGGGTGTGAGCCTATTATTATATTTCTCTATATCTTCATTTCTCTCTAAATTAGCCTATTTCCTTCCATCTTCTTACTCTCCTCCCTTGTTTGGTTTAAACTATTCCAGGACTTCAATATTTGACCCAATTTATTGTTGGGAGCCCAGGAGAAATCCATAAATTGATCTCTCTTTTCCTACATGCAAAAGAGGTGGTTTCACAACCAAATTTATTTTTTCAATTGGTTAAGGGAGTTGGCAAGAGGTTATGGTGTCTTCCTTGTGCTATGCCCCTAACCTATCACATGTATTAGGATAGAAATAACTAACTTGTGGCTTACTTATCCATATTTTATGGTATTTAACATTTCTCTATTCATTCATTTGGTTAGTAGGTCAGCCTATGGAGTAACCATGGCCTAGATAGACTATACATAGGAGGTAGTGGGCAACTATTTATCATCATATTGTGAATTTTGCTTTTATTGAAGCTTGTGGAGGTTTCCCCCTCAAAGTGGCTTGTCTATTATCATATATTTTGATATATTTCAGTCATATTTGGATATATTTATTATATTCTACTTTATTTTTGAAGTAATTTCATTACAAGTGGTATCAGAGCTGCGATTTGGGCAATCTTGTGGGTGAAATCCTGATTTCTTAAATTTTTCTATATCTAAAAAAAGTTTGAGAATTTATCTTAAATTTATTTACTAGAGGTGAGAAAACATTAAATTAAGCTTCCATTAAAATTTCAAATCATTTGGATTTGTTTCACAAAAGTTATCGCCATTTTAAGTTTTTTCATAAAATTGCTCTATAGTGTGCAATTCAAAGAATTTTTCTAAGTTATTTACATTTTTGGTAAGATTAGAAAAATTTGGATAGGGTATGTTCTTTGTATGTTTTGATTTGAGGCCAACATAAGTCCAAAATCACTTGGTCAAAGTTGGGTCAAAAGTGCCAATCAGGGTCAACATCGTAAAGCCCTTTTATGGCAAGTCCACAAACTCAGGGCTGAGGAAAGGGTGCTAAAAATCTAGGTAAAACTCCTAACAAGGAAGATATGGAGTCAGAATGGGGATGTACTAGATCCTTTGTACCAAGGTTCTCTGACATAGATCACAAAGTGAGCCAACTTAACTATTATGTGCAAGGCATTCAAAATAAGGTGCAAGGCATACAATCTAATATGAGATCCATATACGATAGTTTGGTAGATATCATAATGAATTTGAAAAATAATTAGTCAAATCATCCACCTATCACCATTGCACAACCCCACTAGGGTGGTTCTCCCAACCAGTCTACTTCAAAGCCAACTACATGGCCATAGAGGAACCTGTTACCAAAGGTGGATATGCACAAATTTAATGGAAAAAATCCACTCAATTGGATCAACCAAATGGAGAATTTTTTCAATTTGCATCAGATCCTAGGTGGATAGAAAGTTTCATCCCAAATAGAGATCCTAGAACTAGATGAAGAAGAATGTGTCATTTTGGAACTAGAGAAGATCCTCCAAACACATACTAAGAAGTTGAGAACTAGAGATATTCAGGAATATTTGATCAAGTGGAAGAACCTGAGTAGTGAAGATGCAACTTGGGAAGGTGAATATTTTTTGCAACAACATCCAAAGTTGTTCAACACTGAGGACAATGTTGGTCTAAAGGGGAAGGGCATGTTACGCCCCTAACCTATCACATGTATTAGGCTAGGAATAGCTGAATTATGGCTTACTTATCCCTCTTTGATGGTATTTCACATTTCTCTATGAATTCATTTGGTTAGTAGGTTAGCCTATGGAGTAACCATGGCCTAGATAGACTATATATATGAGGTAATGGGTAACTATTTATCATCATATTGTGAATTCTGCTCTTATTAAAGCTTGTGGAGGTTGCCCCCTCGAAGTGGCTTATTTATTATCATATATTTTGATATATTTTAGTCATATTTAGATCTATTTATGCTATTCTACTTTATTTTTGAAGTAATTTCATTACACCTTATCACCCTTAGGTGGCTCATTACTAATCATGGCCTCGAAACTCTTATGCTCAGCAGGATCATGGACCTTTATTTGGGGAAAGGAGCCCCTAGGGTACTTCAATATAAGTAGTACTTATTGAAGGTCCCTCCTTTGCAACTTTACCACCTTGGTTTGCCTCCTTATTTATACTTGAAGGCATAGGGGTACCCATTTTTAGGCTTGAACCCTTATCTCCTTCAGATGTAGCCTTTTCTTCTTGTATTGAACTTGTATGTACTAGAGAGGGATGGTCTTATGGGGATGTCTCCATAAGCACTATAACATCTAGTTGTTGATTTATTTGAGCCTCCACATTTTCAATACTAGTGGGGGATTTCTCCTCCCACCCTAGCTCTTTTTCAATTCCCTTCTTGGACTCTTGCACACTCCTCATTTCACTTCCTTCATCTTGTCTTAGTGGCTGAGTGAGAATATTTTGGACAAATGCTTCTATGTCTAGGGAGGTAGATTCATTTTCAAGTAGAGCCTTAGTATACATGACCACCTTGATACCAAATTGTGTCACATCTTTGATGGTGCTTCCCTTTTCAGCCAAATACTTATCTTGTGACACATGGCTTCATACAACTAGAAGGGCCTTTAGGAATAGTTTCACCTCCTCACCCTTCATGTTATTTAATGTAGATATGAAATATACATTGAATTATCCCTTGGGATACATAGCTTGACATGTGTCAAAGATATAGGCATTTTTGGATGTTGGGGACATTTGTAATTCCTCACCTCATTTAGATGAGGCATACTTTAAAAAGGGCCCAAAAACTGAAACCCTTGAGTGAATGCCATGTGGCATGATTTGAGTGGTTTGGCCCTTATAAATTATTTGTACCTTTCCTACCCAAAGGCAAGTGACACATCTTTTGAAAAAAGGACTAAAACCAAAATAATTTTAGGACATTGCCATGTGTCAGTTTGAGATGCTTGCTCAGGCTTTCATCCATCCTTTTACCTTTTGCATCATTAATCAACTTGAGGAGGAGTGAAATACTCTTCCATCCCTTGAAAAGGATTCATTACATTATAAGAGAATTTAACTTAAAGGAAAAATTTAGAAGATGCTCATGTGTCGCTCATCTGGTTTATAGGACAATTCTTCCCTTTCGTAACTGAGATATTTTAAGGGTGCAAGATGTATGGCCTAGGGATCTAGACTTCTTACCACCCAAGTTTGGATCAGATCTTGCACCCTTTTCACATGATCTATAATGAAATTATACCTTTCAATATAAACTTCAGACATCTTGGGGAATGAATTTTTACTGTTACAACAAATCAACATAGGGAATTTAATTATACTTTCATGAGTCTCACTACTTCAGAAAAGGGGTTGCCAGAACAAAGGGTGAGACCTCAACATAGAACATCATATACACATTTAGGCCAAATTATGATAGTTTTACTGATAGGGGCCTAATTTCTCCAGTCCAATTTTAGGCAATAACATTAGGCTCTTTCTTGGGGATGAGTACCCCCAGTGGGTACACAGATAACACTAGATAGGTCACCTATCTTGTGGGTCATGGAGTCAAAGGATTTCAATACAAAGTTATAATAGGTAACCCAAGATAATTAATAAATAAAAAGGGAAGTCAAGAAACTATACAAACATAGAGAACAACTAGACTACAAAGATGAGAAAGGAAAACAAATTATGTACATACTTATAAAGGCAACCACAGACTCAATCCAAGAAATACTTGAGGTGTCTACCATTAACTAGCAATTTTAGAATTTCTCCATAAATATCTCTAAGATAAAATGTATGGTTCCATATTTGATAATAAATAGTATAAGGGCCTATCCATAGGGAATCAAACTTACCATGCTTTCCTTTATCTTCATGCCTGCTATCCCACAATAAAAATAGATCATCGACCTAGAAGGTTCTTGGGGTGAATTTATTATCAAAGATAATTTTGAGGTGTTCCTTAAAATTTACATGACTTTCATGATATTTTTATTGAGACTCATTTATCTCAATGATTTGATCAATCCTATCTCTATAGTGGTTCATTTCCTCTTCATTCTTAGCCATTTGTTGCATGAATTAGTAGGTTAGAAATTATACATTCATGGGAAAGATAACTTGAGTTTCATAAACAAGCTCAAAAAGGCTCTTCCCAATAGATCTCTTCAGAGTCAACCTATCCACCTAGATGGAAAACTTCAACTTCTCACCCCATTTTATTTTGTTAGCATCCAAGGTTCTTTTCATGATTTTTAATAGGTTCTTATTACTAGACTTAGCCTATCCATTTCCTTATAGGTTATGATTGGATGCATATGTTAAATCAATCCCATAGTCCTCACAAAATGCACTTAGTATTTTGGCTCTAAAGAACATAGCATTTTCACATACAACTTTGACTGGCACTCTAAATCAATAAATTATGTTATTCAAAAAGAAATTGATGACCACTTGGTGAGTCAATATTTTAATAAGGATTGCTTCAACCCATTTTTTAAAGTAATTAGTAGCCACTAAAATCCATTTGTGACTAGAACTTGAGGCATCTAATATTTCACCTATGAAATCCATCCGCTATTTCCTGAAAGGTCCCTCAATAGAGATTATTTGTAGGGAGAGTGATCTAGATACTTTCATTCTTCTATAAAATCATTGATATTCCTCACATCTTCTTACCATGGCATCGACATCCCTAAATAAGGTTCCACCAATACCCAGCCCTCAAAATCTTGTGTCTAGTGACTTTATGAGTGAAATGACCACCACATACACCATTATTGAATTACTAAAGAAATATCATTTTCCACTAAACATCTCAAGATCATACCATATGGGTTTCTCCATGATAAATCATCTTTCAACATAATAAATTTTTGAGATAGTAACTTCAGTGTCCTTTGATTTTTGTCTAAATGGGATGGGTAATTTAGATTCTTTAGATAATATACTATATATTTATACCATAGAGATTGGTTGTATTTAGACTCAGGGTTATCAACCACCCTTTCTACATTGTTCATTTCCACTACCTATAGATTTTCTTCAGTCATCAGCTTAGCCAGAGCCATACCTCTAACTAACTTAGTAGTCTATATCTCTAGGTCATATTATTGAATCTTGTTGACCCATCAACATCTTTTTTTAGTGGATTCATTTTGGGTCAATATGTCCTTCACCATGGTATGAGTAACATAGGCCATAATCTTTGAATTCAAAACATATGGTTTAAACTACTTGATAGCCTTCAAAAAGGTGAAGGGTTATTTTATAATTATGGTATATCTAAAATTAGATCCTTGTAGTGCCTTAATTCAAAATAAAACTGGTTACTCATGGCCTTCATCATTATTTTACAACAATACTATGACAATAGTATGCATGGAGGCAAATGAAAAGATTTGGAAATCTTTCCTATAATCTGGACTAACAACCAATGGGGCAATTTTCAAAGCTACCTTGATATCTTGAATAGACTAGGTGGCCTTCTCTTCCCACTTTATTTTTTGATCCATTTTCATCATAGAATTTATAGGCAATGTAATCTCTACAAAGTTGGAAACAAATCTTCTTACAAAATTAATCCGGCTAAAGAAAGATTAAATACCTTTCTTGGTCTATGGGATGGGTACTTTGTCGATGGCCTGCACCCTCTCAAGATCTATCATGACACCTTATTGGGACATAATATGTCCTAATAAATTCACGTTTTTAATCCCAAAGTGGCACTTTTTAGGATGAAGGGAAATCCCAAACTCTCTGTACCTAACTAGCATTTGTTCTAAATGTGCCAAGTGGTCACTCCTTTTAGAGTACACTGTAACATCATCCTAATATACAACAATGAATTAGTTGATTAATTTAGTGAAGGATACGTCCATACATCTCTATAAAGTGGTTCCTACATTCATCAAACTAAAAGGCATTTGGATAGACACGTAGGAACCCCATGGGGGTGGTGAAAGCAGTATTGGACATTTCAAACTCCTTTACCACTACGTGGTTGTAACCAAAAAAACTATCTAGAGTTGATAGTAGCTTAGATCCAATGACTTCTTGAAACATTTTATCCATGTTAGGAAATGGATAATTATCTTTTAGAGATGCCTTGTTTAAATTTTTGAAATCAACACAAAGCTAGATGTCTCAGTTCTTCTTCCTAATAGGGACTAGGTTTACCACCCAAGATGAATATCTGATGGGTTGAATGATCCCACCATCTCTTAATTTCTTCAATTTATCCTACATCTTAATGGACAAGATGGGGTTAAAGGGTCATTTATTTTGGCAGAATGGTTTTGCATTAGGGTGAAGAGGAATAACATGTTGGAATAAATCTTCTCAATAAGCTTTCAGCTTTGAATATGACCATGTTAGGAAATATTGGTACTTCTTTAGTAACACAATAAATTGTCCCTTTTCTTTGTCACTTAAATGGGTGCCTAAGAAAATATTCCTTGGCTTTTCTTCTATCCTAATGTTAACCTTAGTTACATCCCTTGACGTGGAAATGTTTCTGGATTTGACTCTATCAGCTCCATTGAAGGTTACTTCTAGGATAACCAATCCTCTTGGGATAGTATTAATATTTAACTAGATTATTTCCTTCCCATACAAGGTTTATTTTTCATCACAGACTTGTACCATATATTTTTACTCCATGAAATTTCATTCAAATTCATTCATGTAACACATAAACCTCTTTATTTGCTCATCATTTTCAAAAACTTGCCAATGATCGATGTTATCTAGGATAGAGGGCCTCACCAACATCTCAACATCATATTCACAAGAAAAACCCTCATTTTCAACTTCAAATTCTATATCCCTCTTTGCCAACATATCTTCCAAGTGATTAAGCTCTTGAGTATGGTACTAAATATTGAAAGATTTGAACCATTCCAAGTAGTCCCATATAACATTATGGTATTCCTTCAATCTCTTATGCTTTGTGCTGTAAACACTTTGGACTTGTTTCACCACTAGTTCTAAGTCACCCTTGACCAAAAAATTCTTGAATCCATATTCTCTAGTGTTTTAAATACCAATCAAGAGTACTTCATATTCTGTAACGTTGTTAGTGCACTCAAAAGCCAGTTGAAAAGAATACTTATAAACTTGACCATTAGGGGCATAAAAACAACCTCCACCCCATTTTTGACACTTGAACATGCTCCATAAAAATGCATGATCCAGATGGATTCTTCATCAGTGGTACCAAAGTTTGGAGGCATTTTAATGTATTCAATATTTCCCATAAAACCACTAATGTCTATATCTAGATATAATACTTCTTTCAATTGATGCTTGGGATCTTCTAAAACATGGAACATCTATAGCTTATAGTTTAAATGAACCATCTTGCCATCTAGGGAGATAGTTTCATAAGATAAATCCATCTAAAAACTTCCTCCAATACTAGCTACCCATTTTCTAGATAGAAACATACGCCATTTTAGTGGACAATCTACAACAACAATGTCCATGCTCAAATTTTTTTTGGGGTATTATGCGAGTTGTACCACCAATCCTTTGACTATGCTAACAATAGGTACTTATCTAGAATCCATAGCAAGGAATCATCCATCTACTATAGTTATCCTTATACAAAGCTCATTCAACACTACTAATGGCATGATATTACAAGATACACCAGAGTCAAACATGTAATTATGGAAAACTAGACCATTAATTAGCAAGGTGGTGTAGAAAGGATCAACATCCATTTTACTTACTACTAGTTTTTTTCCCAAGTATACTTCCAAGTGGTGCTTAGGAGACCTTAATATGCTCTCTTTTCTCATAGAGAGAGTGAGAGAAGGCTCAGCTTCAAAAACCACATTGGTAATGATATTCTTAGTGAACCCCAAATATTCAAAAGTTCTTTCCTATGTTCAAGGATTATAATTAATTCCACAAATTTTATGGTGAATTTCAACTAAAAAATACTTGAGCCACATCACAAATATTATATTTGGGTAATAGAGTATTAACAGGTAGGCTTGTAACTTTCACACTCAAGACATATCCTTCAAGAGTCATGGGAACAGATGTAAGGGAACCAACATTCTTAACTTCACTTTTCAAGGGAGACCTCTTGGGTTTATCCTTATTTAGGATATTATAAAATAAAAGATTTTGGATTTGGCCTAGATATTTCTTAGTTTGGTACTATAAGGTACATATCTAGGCCTAGTGGAACCCTGGATTTATTTACTCCCCACAGTCCCCTTTTCTTTAGTCTCTACTCTAGAGGGGGTAGATTCCTTTTCCTTTGGATGAACATCTTGGTCCTTACTCTTCAAATTGAATTACTTTTTTTCTTGGGTAATTTTAGCATTGATCATCAATTACTAATCCTCAATTGATTGAGGGGAATCCCCATATTTTTCTTTCATCATCGATCTTAGGAACTCAAAATCATGAACTAGTAATTCATATTCATGTATCATGTTTATTTCACAAATAAAATATAGAAGAGGTACCCCTACCTTTTCAAACACTATCTAGAATACATGAACAGTGCTAGCACTCATCAACTTCATTGATGGAGATTTCACCATCATAATTGGTTCACCAACTTGGAACACAAAATGTTCATATGCCGGAGTATCCTCTAAACTAGAGACCTTTTAGGTATTCATATCCTCCTCTTTGAAAATATAGATTTCCATATCATAGAAGTCAACCATGTAGATGTCATATTCATCAGACACAACCTTGAAATGATTTTCATCTTGACTAGAATCATTAATTACATCATAAGGGGGATGAGGAAGGAAGTACTTGTCACACCATTCAATGTCGCAATCGACTATGTTAATTTTTTTAGTTAAAATATTAGATAATTCCTTTCCACCTCCCCTATTCTAATTTCTTTCATGCCTATCATACCTTAGAAGGCCTTTTCACTTATCATTATTTTTGTCTTAAAATTATGGCCTACCTTGAACTTGATCTTGGGGATGATTCCTTTCATCTCTCTTAATATCTCTTTTATCATCATGGTTACCTAGTCCTTGAGACAATCCCTTCTCAACTCTAGCCAATTTTTAAGAAATTTATTTTACTATAGTGGCCAAAGTCTTCACCATCTCCTCTAAGTCTACACTCTTGTGAGATGACTAAGGCTTCTCAGGATTCACCAATTTGACATCATCCCTTTTATTCAAAGGCTTACCCACAACTTTTATATTATTTTCTATCTAGATAGCTAGATTGAAAGCCATTCTTAAATTCATGGAATCCTTGTCTTAGAGATAATAGATTACCTTTTTATCAAATGCATCACAATACTTAATCGAAAAAGTAGTAACACTAGGCCTAATATCCTCTGGCAGTCTCCTTAATACCTTACTGAACTTGGAATTGAAATCCTTCACACATTCATTTGGATTCTTCTTTAGCTTCTCAAACTTAGCAAGAAGGAAACTAGGATCAATGCTATCACCATATTGCTTCTTAAAAGCATCAATCATAGCTTTCCAAGTGTCTATGGATCCATCGAAGAGGGATTTGAACCATTCCTAAGAATCATCCTCAAGTGTGTTCACAAAGAGTTTAATACATACATCTTCAAGATCTATCTCATAATCCTCAATGATATTTAAGAAAGCTTCAAATGTTATTCCCCAAACATTGCATTGTTCCCTTAGAACTTAGGTATTATAGTTCTAACCTTTATAGGGACCTCATTGGGAAAACTAGCATACCATTAAAGTGATAGGTTGAAACCTCAGAATCAGAAAAGGTCTGTGTTTATTAGCCAAATATTGATCTTCCTCTCCATCATTATCATTGTCAACATTAGACCTTTTTTCTCCCCAAGTCATAATCCCCCATTTTTGAATATACAGATGAAGATGAACTAGGGGATGGTTGGGGATAAACACTATGTGAAGGGCCCAAAAAAGGGGAAATGAAGTGAATCTTGAATGGTCTAGTAGGAGGAAAAAAACTCTTTGCAAAGAAGGAGCTTGACTCATGGGGAATTTTGATTTGTGTAAGGTGCTTTAGTATCCTTCAACTAGAGGGATATTAGAAAAAGGGGGGAAATACAATTGGGAATAAACTGATCCAGTCTTACTTGACTATCTGAGAGTTGTCCCACAATAGGCTTCCACACTTGCCTTCTTTTGGATGGTATTTTTAATTCTTAGATAATTTCTTTTGATGGATTCCTCTGAAAGGAAGATCTAGTACCCTCTATCTTTGTAGATCTAAAGAGAATTTTTAATTCAAATAAGGGAACATATAATAGGAACTAATCTTTAAACCTTGACCCAATGGAGTCACCACTAGAAGCAAGACTTCTAGACTAGAAAATAAAGCTACATAGTAATTGATGAAACATCACCCCGAAATATTGAAAACAACATCAAGGATATAAAGTATTTTAGTGAAATAGGAATGAATATCTTCATTAAATTTTCCCAAAAGTTGTAAGGACACCAATGAACTCAACATAAATAGTCTATTGTAGTGATAACACAAATCACTTATAGCTCTCTACAAGAGTCCTTGTTAATCATAGGTGACTAGAACGGTCCCTAGCAATGGCACTAAAAAAGTGTTGGTTCTTAGTTGTACACCCCCCCTAATCTATCTTTTCATACTTTGAAAGAAATGGCAAACAATGATGAGAAACTCTCTAGAGTGTCATTGTAGCTATGGGAGGGGTTGGCATCAAGAATGGACCATACTAGATAAAATGACTGAGGGGAACCTGGAAAGGGTATAGTTAGTTCCCTACTACTTCTGGCTCTACCTAAACTAAGTGAGATAACCTATGGGGTAGCTAATTCACATGGAGATATTATGTAATTTAGCATCTATGTGGGTTATTAGCAAAAAGGAACACAAATCCAACCAGAACACAACGAAATTTGCTCACTCCACTAGGGAAGGGTTGTCACATAGAATAGGCAAATTTTCTAAGCTAGGAATAAGCTACTAAAGATAGATATGAATATATGATTATAAATTTCATTTGAAAAGAATTTTCACAATACAAGGGCTGAATAAGAGATTGTAGTACTAGGATTTAAAGCACAAAGAGTAAACACATGCTAAATACACAATGTTTATGCATCTACATGCAAATAACACTTTAGATATGTAAAGGGCATGTTATATGTAGGGTATGATGGGGCAAAACCAAGTTAATTTAAAATATAAATATGTTAAAAGCTATGTTATATTCACTTAACAAATTATTTTCATTTTAAAATAGATAAGATGAAATCATGCACAAATGATCCTTAAAAATTTACCTGCAACTTTGTAAATAACTATTTAAAAGCTCCTACCAATTGAATTCATAAACCTAGGACTACCCTTAAGAAGGCTATCAATTCCCTATTTTTTCATATCAAAATGAAAAGGATATTATATTCTAAATTTGAACCCTAAACTACCATGAAGAGGCACAAATCAGATAACTAATCCACTATGTATGTAAAATAGAGCACTGTATTTGAACAACATGAAGAAATGATGAACCTAGAATGAATTTCATATATTAATTGAATCAAAGCTAATTACTATGTATCTTGAAGATTACATATCAAAACACCATACAAAGCAATTCTATAACAAGGGAGACATTTTTAATGCTCTCAAAGCTTGCCAATGTTTTTACAAGAGGAATCAATTTGGCAATAAAACATTACATGGGGATAACTCTCCTAAGATATAGCTATGTACCCAAAAATTAACTGACCTCTATAGAGGGACACAACCTCTTTATTTATACAACATTAACCATACATGGCATCTCACAAAAATATACTCCATTTGGAAAAATCATTCACATGCTTGGAGCTCATTAGTTGTAATAAGAATGAGTCTTGGGATTATGCATGCACTGTGATGAAAGTGATAGATCTGATAGTTCACCCAAGTGGGAGTCCTTATATTAGCCATGTGGAACGCAACCTAACAAAGGACAAAACAAAACTTTGTCCATTAGCATAACCAACCCAAAATGTTCCCCTTATTTTACAAACAACTTTACAAAGAATATTCCAAAGGAGAATGTGCCTCTAAAGAGCATTGTACAATGAATAACAAAAAGGGAGAGAAAGAGAAAGGAGAATAAAAAGAAATAATTTATATGCCAACTAGGAAGAAATAGAAATGGATTTGTTATGTTTTAGAATCAACATTGATGATCGAGCCTTGTGCCAACTTGTTATTGTATGCAACAAAATTTATAATCATAGTGGCAGGGATTTTACTATCTAGGCCCACTTGATACTTGAATTTGGCATTATATTCCTCTAGCCAATTGGTGGTTCTCTGGAGCACTCCCTACTACTTATGTACCAATGCCTTTAACTGGTCATAGGACTTTTCAAGTGATATAAGGTCCCTTATTTTATGGCTATTGAAAGATCCATGGGGTTCATTGATGAGGTTCTTTAAGTCATCCTCCAATAATTATTTTGTCAAGTAAACCATGAAATTAAGCTTCACCATTTCTCTTAGAGTGGCCTCAATTTCTATCCTCATAGTCTTGAGAGATTTCTCTTCTCCTTTCATATCAAAGGTGTCATCCTTAAGCATTTGCTAGCCTGTGTTTTATGGATAATTGACATTTTCTAGGCATTTTAGGATAATCTAAAGAGATGATATTTTATGCTACTAAAACATCTTTACCCATATTACATATCTCATCTACTTTAGGCCTGAGTGCCTCTAAACTCTTGATATCAACATCATCGATAAATGCTAGAGAGCTACACTCTCCTCATTTGTCTATCTCATTATCAAGTCATTCCATGGCTATATGGATGACTTCCTTAGCTTAGGCTATCAAGTCCTGTTGCCCATCCTTTAGTCCTCAAATCCTCATTGAGGCTGAAGTCAAGTGTATCCAAAGAGGGAATGGGTGTGTTCAAGGCCTTGCTAGTAGTTGGAGTCACTGCATTTGGCTCACTTAGTAACTTTTGCAAGTATTAGATCATTACCTGGTTCTACATCTTCAATTCCTCCATTGATGCTTTATCTCTATCCATTTGATGAACCACCATGCTCCTTAAAAATTGTAAGATATGTTTGATCTCATTCCTTAGTGGCTCTCCTAAATCATATCTATATACTACATAGTTTTTAAGGGGAGCATCCTTCTTTGTAACATCTTATGGGAGGACAACCATCTCCTGTGCTCTCTCCCTAGTACTAGTGAAAGTGGTCTAAGAGAGTGCTTTAGATTTCTTGGGAGGTTTTTCCCTATATGAATAAGTAATATTCATCATGTCTATATCTCCTAATTTAATTTCAACATCTTATTTCTCCTTGATCGGTTCCTCAACCCATAAGAGGGGCTTAGTTTGAAAACCCATTGGATTTGTGGACCTTGAAATTGGCTTGGATGTATTGAATGGTGGTGTGATTGGAACATTAACGAGAGGGAGTGTGACAAGAGTTGGATGTGAACCTATTATTATCTGATCTATATATTCATCACTCTCTAACTCAACCTCTTTCCTTCTAGCATATTGATCTCCTCCTTTGCCTGGTTCAATCTATTCCAAGGCTTCAATATCTAACCCAATTTGTTATTGGAAGCCCAAGAGCAATCCATCAATGGAGCTATCTTGTTGTATATGTTGAAGAGGTGGTTTCATAGCCAACTTGATTTTTTCAATTGGTTGAGAGAGCTGAGAAGAAGCTATGGTGTCTTCCTTGTCACCCCTGGGTAGCTCATCACCAATCATGGCCTCAAAACTCCTATGCCCAGTAGGATCATGGACCTTTATTTGGGGAAGGATCCCTTGGGGTAATTTAATATAAGTAGTACCTATTGAAGGTCCCTCTTTTACAACTTTTTCACCTTGGTCTACCTCCTTATTTATACCTAAAGGCATAGGGGTACCCATTTTTAGGCTTAATCCCTTGTCTCTTTTAGATGCAACCTCTCCTTCTTATATTGAACTTGTATGTACTAAAGAGGAATGGTCATATGGGGCTATCTCCATAGTAGCTATAACATCTTATTGATGATTTCCTTGAGTCTCCACCTTTTCACTACTAGTGGGATCTTGTTCTTCTTGCCTTGGATCTTTTTCAAGTCCCTCCTCAAACTCTTACACACTCCTTATTTTACTTCCCACATCTTATATTAGTGGCTACATGAGAGTATTTTGGACAAATGCTTTCATGTTTGGGGAGGTAGTTTCCTTTTTAGGTGGAGCCTTAGTCTATGTGACCACCTTGATACCAACTTGTGTCACATCTTCAAAGGATAAGGGGTCATCTGAGAATAGTATTTCCTTCTCATTGCCATTAACTTCCCCTCCCAAGGGTGCTTGTGTTCAAAATATTCCTATTAATGGAGCCTTGATAGTAGTTTGTGGCCTTTCCCTCAAAGTTCTTTGGCCAATCCTCATCAAGGGAGGAGTGAATGCCTTAGGTTGCTTCATCATCTCCATGATTAGCATATTTTAATCTGAGTCTTCTTCATCACTCATATCCCTTAATCTCTAGGCATATGAGGATTTTTCCCCTTGTGGTTCTATGGAATCATGTCAAGAGGGTTCATTTACATGAATGATCTCCTTCCTCTTCTTGGGGGTTGTAGCTAGAGGTTGCAATATATTTTTTGCCTATTTAGTCTTTAGCTACTCTACTTGTTCCTCCCCTCCTCTTTTCCTTATATACATTACTAGGGAAGGAATGGGCATTGGTGATTACTTGGTTAAATAACTAATGAAATGGTTGGTTTATTTAATGCAGTAAGAGTTACTTTAGTAGTGATTGAGATTGGAGTAATACTAGCAAGTTGTACCTCCCTAGTGGCAATTTGGGTCTAGTTTTTAGGAAGACTAGTTAACTTTGTAAATGATAGTCTAGACTTGAAATCTCATTGATATTGATTAGATTGGTAAAACTGGTATCTCTAGCTATATCCTTCCCTTTGCCCTTGGCCACTACTTGAGGACCTGCTAGATGGTTGGTGGAAGGGGGAAGGATGGCCTTGAGCTCATTGACATTTCTTAGCTCCTCAAGAGTAGAAGTATCATATGCACCAAGGTCCACTCCTTGGGCCTTCAACCATCCAAACATCCTTTTCATCATTGGGAAATCCCTCTAGGTAATTGAGTCATTTCTTGAGATTATAAAGTCCACTTGTGTTCTGGGCTATGCCTCTATATTTTTGTTAGTGTATGCTGATGACATTGTAGCCTTATCATCAACCATATCCTCAGGGATGGGGACAATGCCATATTTAATAATTCTCACATAGTGAGCCTTAGGTAATTAATTTTCCTCACCTACTCCTCAATTGTGCACTCAAACCAAATATCTTTGTAATATGCCTAGTGTAGGATTATACATGTAGCCATATTGAATAGACATCTAATGTCATAAATAGATCAAGGTGGCATATTATCCATCTAGTACAACCCCACTTCTTGTTTTAATCCCTTTGCTTTGGCTAGAGAAGGATATGTATAATATCCTATCTCCATGGGGAACTTGAAGGGATTGTTAATATTTTTCATAGCAATCATCTCATGAGGTGGCACCATTTATCTACATAGCTCAGTGAGTGCTAATTTATCATCAACATACTTGGGTAGCTTGTGAGGTTCCCCTATAAATCTGCTTACTTGAATATATGTGAAGGTATGGAATTGAATATTAGTTGCACCAAATTTTTCCCTAGCCATCTTAGTTATCCTATTCAAGCTTCACAAAGGGAAGAATACACTCATTATCATATTAAATAAGCAATTATAGAACTTGGACCAATTGTTTTTTAATCCTTCCAAAGTCATCCTAAGATATAATTCATATGTTTTTAGCCTTGAAGGATTTTCATAAGACCTAGAAAATCTCTATTATGTTCCAAGCTATACATAAGATAGGATGACATGTAAAAGGTACCTTTAAATGCTTCTTTTTAAAAGATATCTATACACAACATCATCATTTGGATATGTAAGTTGTTGCTCAGAATGGAAGCCGAGTGCAGTTATTTCTTTTCTTTCGGTACACAGATAATGATAGAAAACATCCACAACTCAAACTTCTCTATTTTGGGTACCCTATAAATGTTAGTGACCATTACTATGACATATTTTGGTATCTCCTTGAATTATATTATCTTAAGATTTTTGGTCATCCTTGAGAACATGGTTCTCTTCTTAGTGAGCCGTCAAGTGTTCATAATATCCCAAACTATCTTATCATGTTGGTCAACATAATGTTGGCACTTTTCCATGGTTAAAACAATACCATCATAATACAATGATATCCAAAGCATGGTGCTAAGATCTTCAGGGGTGATTGAGTAGATAATTGATTGACTCCCATTGAGTATAGTCCTAGTGTCTTCATGGTATACTTTTTCACACATAATGACTAACTCTAGGTATGTGTTGCTAGTGGAAAGGCTACTGTAGGAGCCATATAACTCATACATAAATTAATAACTACCTTAGGAGGGTTGGGTATCTATAAATCACTTAATAAGGTAGTAAAATCCAATCCCTAGACATCAATGTCCCTAATTTTATAAAAAATTGAGGTAAGGTTGTTATTTATCAAGGCAAATTGTGAAGCCATTTATTTCTAATCTTAGTATAACCTTTATTCAAATTGAAACACACTCATCTTGATGGCTAACTCTAAAACACTCTAAAATTACTCTAAATAAGCACTAGACAAACAATTTAGGAGACACTTGCAATCACATTGACTATCACACACTTGGAGGAAGAAAATCTCTAAAAATTTGACTATAATTTCTATTATCTCCATGCACAGATCTAGTTCTCAAATTGCCTAAAAATATGAGTACAAGCTCTAATTGTAAAAAGTGTATTCAAATGAATAAAAATGTTTAGTTATAATCATCCCCTTTTGAAATTAGGGTTATCATTAAATCCTAGGTGTAGAACAACTAATTCTTAGTTACCCCATTAACTTCTTCAATCTTTGTTCAAAATAAAAATGGAGGGGAACTTGATGGTGCTTTTTTAGCCAAATACTTATCTTGCAAGATGTGGTTTCATACAAGCAAAAGGGCCTTTGAAAATAGTTTCACCTCCTCACCCTTAATGTTATTTAACTTGAAGATGGACTATACATTGAATTCTCCCCTAGGATGTACAACTTGACATGTGTCAAATATCTAGGCATTTCAAAATGCTGGGGACATTTGCAATTCATCACCTTGTTCAAACGAGGCATAATTCAAAAAGGGCCCAAAAACTAAAAACCCCAAGTGAATACTACATGGAATGATTTGAGTGGTTTGGCCCTTAGAATTTTTTTACCTTTCCCACCCAAAGGCAAGTGAGACATCTTTTGAAAAAAGGACTGAAACCAAAATAATTTTGGGATATTACCACATGTTAGTCTCAAATGTTTGCATAGGATTTCAACCATCCTTTTACCTTTTGCATCATTAACCAACCTAAGGAGGAGTGTAATAAACTTCCATCCCCTGAAAAGGATTCATTACATTAAAAAGAATTTAACTTGAAGGAACTTTTCAATAGATGCTCACATGTCCCTCATCCTGTTTATAGGACAATTCCTCCCCTTGGCAACTAATATATTCCAAGGGGGAAAAATGGATATATGGCTTAGGGGTCTAGACTTCTTATTTCCTGAGGTTGGATTAGATCTTGCACCGTTTTTGCATGATCTAGAATGAAATTTTACCTTGCAATACAAACTTTAAACATATTAGGGAATGAACTTTTACTATTACCACAAATCAACACAAGGAGTTAAATTATACTTTCACGTGTCACTACTTCAGAAAAGGGGTTACCAAAACAAAGGGTGAGACCTCAACATAGAACATCATATACACATTTAGTCCAAATTGTAATAGTTTTACTAATAGGGGCCCAATTGCTCTAATGTAATTTTGGGCACTAACATGACTATTGACAAATAAGTGCATGTCTTACCAGAAGTTTTTGGGTGCGTGGTTGATTTAGTTAGCATATTGGGAGAATCTGGTTTGATTTTATTAGAGTAATGGTACTTGAGAGATTTTTTGAGAGGAGACAATAAGTTAGCTCCTAATAAAATGGTTGATAATACTTGATAATGTTGATGATGTTGATTGACTAGTTTATATTGCTTGCAAAATGAATTAGACTAGTTTATATTTACAAGAGGGTTAGTGACGTTTTCATGCTCTTGATGAAAAGGTGGATCTTGACCATCAATGGTTGGGGGTTCTCAAGGCTAACTATTGATGTTCAGGGTCTATAGAAAAAGGATCTTAAAGGTAAAGGTTATTCAGTTTGGTGAAACTAAGTGTAGATAGGTTTGGTGAGGCCAGATGGGTGTAGGTTGGTCCCAAGAGGGGCCTAGGTGGGTCTATGGGTATTTTTGACATTTTGAAGCATAGACATGTAGATTTTTGGTGTCTTCATTTTGTCTATTTTTATTATGTAGCTTACGTGAATGAGTTGTAAAAAAAAAATAGAGTATGGGTTAAGGGTTTGGTTACCTTGAGAGTGGGAGAAGGTGTTCAAGAATGTTTCATGTAAATTTTTGCTTTAAGTTCTAGAAAATAGAGAAAATAAACTCAATATAGGTATGGTTGAAAAACCTATTTGGTTGTGTGTGCATTGAATCAAAATATTGTGAAGCGTTCCTCTTTGGCTTGGGAGGAAGACCTATAGATAAGAAAGCACTAAAACAAACTTGTTTAATAGACAAATAGTTGGGTGGATTGTCTAGTGATAGCTAGATCCCAAAAGCAAGAGATTCTTTAGGGGCTATCAATATAGTTAATTCAATAAAATTGGAAATAAAGTACTTGAATTAATTAATGAAGATTACTAAAACTCAACACAAGAATGTTTGCTACGAAAATAGACTAGAAAGGATCAAATTAGTGATAAAATAATTAATACTAGTACTAAGGGGTCAGGGTATGCTTCAAAAAATATAAAATGGGATTATGAGTGGTTCTGAACATAGAAAATTGGATTTGATCAGGTGTAGGTGGGTGAAAATAGGTTGCTAGTTTTTAGTGCCACAGGTGACTATCAATGGTTGGGGTGACCATTGATGGTTATGCCTAACCATTGGTGGTTGGGGTTTGAAAGTCAGTGGTTGACTATGGAATTATAGGTTTGACAAATAGATTAATGATGAGATCCCATAAATATATTCTAAGAGTTGGAAAAGGGCTGGGTTGATTGTTAAATGGGATTAAAGCATGTGACTATTGATAAACAAGTACGTGTCTTACCAAAAGTTAGTTGGATGGGTGGTTGATGAAATTATCCTATTGGGGGAATCTAGCTTGATTCTAGTAGAGTAATGATACCTAAGAGCTTGGTTGAGAGATGACAATAAGTTAGATCCTAATAAGATGGTTGATAATGCTTGATAATGTTGATGATGTTGACTGACTTGATTGACCTACAAAAGAAAACTCCTAAATGCCTAAGCTTCTAATAATTATTGCAGATGAATTTGACCTCCCACACCTATTTATCTTATAGTCACAAGAAAAAGGTGGAAGTGAAGGTGTAACTAAGCCATCTTAATACAATTCATCCATACAAAGGCTCATAAAATGAATTGGGTCAGTGAAGCTTGCATGCTCTTGGTGAAAAGGTGGATCTTGATCGTCGATGGTCAGGGATTCCCAAGGCTAACCATTGATGGTCACCCTAATTGTTGATGATTAGGGTCCATAAGAAAAGGGTCTTAAATGTCAAGGTTATTTAGTTTGGTGAAACTAAGTGCAGATAGGTTTGGTGAGGCTAGATGGGTGTAGGTTGGTCTCAAGGGGGGCCTAGGTGGGTCCATGGGTATTTTTGACATTTAGAAGTGCAGGTGTGTGGATTTTTAGTGTCTAAAAGTACCATGAGAATCATTCCATATGTAGAGATATGGTACCCATAGTTTAAGATTAGGCTATGACTATGATGGATAATCATATGATTCAACTATAGTTGGTTACCCATAAAAAAAGGGAAATGAATGTGGTTGCAGGGGATGAGCTTAAGTTAGACCAATAGTGATTGTGATCCTTCTTTAACAATAAAAAAGACATAGATGCAGATCATTGAGAGGATCAGGTTTTAGTTTGACTTTGAGAGAGGAAAAATGATAAGCTCTTGATCCATACTTATGAGTTATGATGTAAGGTCCAAGCTAATTGAAAGCAAATTTTCTTCTTTTTCTTTTTTTTATGTTAATGGCATGTTGATTTTACTTGAGGATGAGATCTCCAATATTGAATTCTTACACTTTTAGGTGTTTGTTATAAGCATTATTGATTTGTTCTTCATAGACACAGAGATGGAAAAGAGAGACCAAATAATGCTCATCAAGTAGCTCAAGTTGGGATAAATTTTAATGATAATAATCATCTTCTGAAATGAGATCGTGTAAAGATATTTAAAGAGAAGGTATTTGAACCTTGAGAGGCATTACAAGCTCAACTTTAAATATGAGAGAAAAAGGTGTAGCACTTGTATGGGTTCAGATGCTAATGTGATATGCCCTTAAGGTGAAAGGGATGTGCAAGTGCCAATCTTGACCTAAGACATTAACCATTTTGGTAAGCTTGTTATTAAGGGTTTTGTTAGAGGCCTCTACTTGTCCATTTGCTTATGGGTGATAAGTTGATGAAAATATCATTTTAATTCTAAATACATCATAAAGACCTTGAACTTGTTTGTTTTTTAAGGATTTTCCATTATTGGTGATGATCTTATGGGGAACACAAAAGTGATAGATGATATGATGGGTGATAAATTAGATAATATTTTTAGCTTTTGTCAAGATAAGAGGAATAGCCTCCACCCATTTGGTGAAATATTTAGTCATGGTGATGATAGAGTGATGTCATTGTAAAGAGTGGAGGTTAATTTCACTGATAAGGTCCATACCCCATTATGAAAAAGGCCAAAAATTAGTGGAAACTTGAAGGCCATAGCTAGGTGTGTGATGAAAATTAGAATGTTGTTGACACTTGACATACTTTTTCACATAATCACAATAGTATTGGTTAAGGGTAGGCCAATAATAGCCTAGGTAGAGGATGAATTAAGCCACATCAATTCCATTAAAGTGACCCCCATAGATACCATCATGTGTCTCTTTGATAGTGTGAGAGGCTTCTGGACCATTGAGGCAACAGAATATGAGGCCATCAAAATCATGTTGTAGAAGATCCCTCTCATAATGGTGTAATGGGATGTGCTTTAAATAAATCCTTGATGGGTATTCCTAGAGAGGCTAGAAGGAACTCTGCCAAGGTTGAGGTAGTCAAAGGTTTGCTGATACCAAAGGCCAGGTAGGATCTCTTCCACATTAAAGATGGTTGGAGTGTCTAACTTGATGTAGGAAGGTTAGATGAGGTGATGGACAATGACCTATAGCTTAGATTTCAATGGTGTTAATAGGATCTAGAAACAAGAGAAGCCATGGTGTTGGAAAACTTATTGGTAGATCATGGGTTGGTTTGAATATGGTAGTGTTCAAATGATGTCAAGAGTTATATGAATAACTATTTATATAGTTTCAAAATCTCATTCTTACATTGGTAGATTCCATTGACTTGATTGACCATAAGTTGGGAGTTACCAAAGATGTTGATTGTTCTAACTCCCAAGGCTAGCATGGTTTGGAGACCTATTGCTATGGCTTTATATTTAGCCACATTGTTGGTACATTAAAATTCTAGTTTAAAAGATAAAGGAAGTGGTTCATCGACAAGGGGGATACGGATGATACTAGCTCCCCTACCATGCTGACATTTGGAACCATCAAAAAACATGTTTAGTTGATTGGTGAACTCTGCTTGGGATAGGTTTGTGATGGACTCATCTAGCTGTTTGAGAGGAGGAGGTTGGTTAATTGATAAGGGTGCATCAGAAAAATAGTCATTAATGAATTTCCCCTTAATTGAATTTTGTTGAAGGAACTCAAGATCAAACTCAACTAAAATCATGGGCCACTTGGCCATACGCTAGTTTTGGTATGGCTTGGAGTCCATGTACTTGAGTGGGTTGGTATTGGTTATGACAAAAGTTTTGTAGTTAAGAAGGTAGTGGAAAAGTTTGGTGGCCGTGAAGAAGAGAGTCAAGCAAAGTTTCTTAGTGTGAGTATATCGAGTTTCATAGTCTACAAGGGCATGGCTTATGTAATAGATAGCTTTCTCTTTGTGTTGTTCATCCTGATGGGCAAGCATTACCCCTAGGGAATGGTCAGTGGTAGAGATATAAAGGTAGAAATGTTGGTAAACCTTAGGAGGTGTGAAGATGGTAGAGATATAAGGTACTATTTGAGTGTATCAAAGGCCTTTTGACATTTAACATTCCACTTGAAAGATATGTCCTTTTTCAAGAGGTGATGGAAGGGTTGACATCGATATGAGAGCTAATAAATGAAGCAATGAATGGATTAGATCTTCCCCTATAAACTATGTAGTTTCTTAAGATTGGTCAGAGGTAGAATCTTGAGGATGGATTTGATCTTGACCAGATAAACATTGATTTCCCAAAGGGAAATGATGAAGCCAAGGAATTTTCTTGACAAGACCCCAAAAATACATTTGTTGGGATTGAGGTGGACATGGTAATGGATAAGTCTCTCAAAGATAATCTTGAGAAAGGCTAAGTGGTCCTTACAAAGTTTGGATTTTTTGAGGAAGTCATCCACATAGTCCTTGATGATTATGTGGATAAGATCATGGAAGATGTAGGTCATAACAAATTTGTAGGTTGCACCAGCATTCTTAAGACTAAAGGTCATAACCCTATAATGAAAAGTACCCCATGGGGTGATAAAGTTAGTTTTATTTTGATCTTCAAGGGCAATCAAAATTTGATTATAACCTAAAAATCCATCCATGAGAGACAACATCTCATGGCCTATTGTAAGATCAACAAGTTGGTCAATGCTAGGTAGGGGAAATCATCCTTTGGGAAGACAAGGTTAAGGTCACAAAAGTCCACATAAATACATAGTCTTCCTATGGCTTTAGTGATAGGCATGATGTTCAAAACCCACTAGAGATAATCATTGGGTTGAATGAAGTCAACAAAGAGGAGGTGTTGAAGCTCTTCTTTGACAAAAAGGGCTATGCAAAGATGCATTCATACAAGTTTCTATCTGATAGGCTTGGCATCATGATTGGTTATAATGTTATGGGTGGTAATGGTTAGGTCAATACTAGGCATATTGGCATATGACCAGGCAAATGTAATGCTATAGCCTTGGATGAAGGTAGAGAAGTCTTGAAGTTCCTCAGACGTTAGAGATTGGCCTAGTTTTACAATAAGAGGGTTGCTCGAAGTGCCTATGTAAATATACATAGTTGATTCATTCAGCATGGTTGAAGATTCAAGAGGTAAGGATTTATGGATGGAAGAATTAGGTGTACCAAGGTAAGTGAGAATAAAATCATCATCCTAGCACTAGACATTGTTAATAGCAGGAAAGTCTTCTCCCACCCATTCAAGATGGATCAAAGTGATGGATACTAGCACCCTTTCCTTTTGATAAGTTAGGAGGTTGAGGGTAATAATGTTGATATAAAAAAACTTTAAGTGGGATGATGTCCTCATCCTCGCACTCAAGTGGAGGGGGTGGTAGTGAGGAAGGGATATATTTTGAAATAGTGGTAGTGGTAGGTTGTTTGGATTTCTTCTTATTAGGTAGAATGAAGCTAAGGGCATGCTTCTCATGAGGATTTCAAGTTTTAATCAAGATCAATGTGTGTAGGCCAAACTCATCTCATCCTAAGCCAAACCCTTTTTAGGCACACTTGTGGAGGTATACTTTGATGAAGTTTGGGTTATCCAAGTACGAGAATGTAGAAGTGAATGGTTGTGGTGAGTAGGGGGTGGTAGTAGCATTGAGTGACTTGTAAATTCCCACATAGATAAAGTGGGTTTGGTAGCTTGGAGGCCTCAGGGGAGTAATAGCTCCAATGTTGGGCTCATAACCTAGTTGGTAGTTGAATTTCTCATACTCTTAGGGACTAGGGAAAGCATCAAGGGTAAGGAGATGGTATTATCCAAGGGTAAGGCATTAGAAGGTAGATTTTAAGGGGTTAGTGATGGTTATCTGGTCTATGAGAATAGATGAACTAGTAGATGCCTCTATGGAAGGAGAAGTAATGGCTTCATTTTATGTGGTTGAGGGTTTGGTAATGAATGCTTGGGATGCTTTAGTTAGAGGTAGGAGGACATCATTGGATTGATAAGTCATACTTCATGCTAAAAAAGGTATTGCGTTAGCTTATATGGTAATAATCTAACCATCATGCTCAAATTTGACACAATGGTGAAGGGTAGAAGGTATGTATCCCATAACATAGATCTAAGGTCTCCCTAGAAAAAAATTGTACTAGAATTCACCTTTGACCACATAGAAGAGTTCAGGGAGTGTGCATGGTTTGAGCTAAATGTGGAGGATAAGGGTTCCCAAGGTAGTGGTCATAGTGTTGTTAAAGGATCTAAGGACAACTAAAGTTTGGGGTATGACATTATTTGGTAGTTTGAGTTGGTCATAGGTATGGGAAGAGACGATGTTGATTCTAGCTCCCCCATCAATCATAACCCATTTGATGTGGGTTTGGTTGATGTGGGTGGTAATAAAGAGAATAATATATATATCCTTAAGGTGGATAGATGGTATCTCCGAGTCCTTGAAAATAATAAGGGTGGAGAGTTGGAGAGCACCTACAAAGGCCTCTATAAGTGGGGAGTCATTTGGTCTGACCTTAATAACTTGAATAGATTCTATCATAGCCTGATGATGGTGAGGTGAGGTGGAAATGAGCTTATAGAGGTTCATATTAATTGGATTCTAGTGGAGTTACTTAAGAATGACCCTCCTAATGGATTTAGAGGGGTTAGTCTCAGAGGTGCCTAAGATGGTAACTTTGGGCTTAGTTGAAGATGAAGAGATTAGGATTTGGTGTGGTTTAGGATGAGAAGGTGGGTATGTCCATGGGATGGACACTTTGGTATTCCATTTATCATTTTTTTGTGATTGTGTGACCAAATTAATGGTATGGATAGAGGGGAAAGGTGTGATAAGAGTTTGGGTAGATTCTCTGTCACTCTGAGGTGAGATTGGAGGATTAGGGATGTGTTGTCAAATGGTTATTGGGTGCATTAGTAGAGGAGTTGAGGGAATTTCATCTAGTAAAAGATCATCCTCATCATAAAGATGATGGATAAAGGCCTATAGAGCTTTACAGTTCTCTTTGTCATGCTCAAGTGTCTTGTGATAGGAACAAATTTGATGGTCATTATACCAAGCTAGTTTTGAACCAAGAGGATCGAAGGGCCTGATAGGGGGTAAAGTGAGGTAAGAGGCTTGAATTAACCTTTGGAAAATGGTTGTATAGGATTCATATAGAGGTGGGAAAGGTTTAGAGGTTGTATTTTCTATTGGTAAGATGGGCATGTTGGTAGCAATGGGTTTGATGAGAGAGGGTTTAGGTAAGGTGGTTTGTCTAGTCATTGGTTTTGGGTTAGGTATGCTAGTGTTTGGGGTGTATGAGTTTGATAGATTGGATATTTGTAATCTAGGAAGGACCAGTGCATCAAACAGTAAGTGGGCTAGTGTAACCAATGGTGGTGGATGACATATGTTAAAGGAGCTTGATTTTTAGGCAAAGTTGAGGGATGAGGCCCTAAGATATAAGGCAAGGTAGAGGGAGGTAGAATCTTAGCCATGTGGATCTTCAATGGTTTCACCCCCTTGGTTGGTTTGGGTTTAGGTTTGGGTATAGTCTTAGATGAAGTTAATTCCACTTTCAAGGATGGGTGAACCAAAATTCATGTAGGGAAGGAACCAAGAGTTTTGGAAGGTTTGGTTGTTGGTGTGGTCATTGGAGGGGTAGTTGTCTTGGTTGATAGAGAAGGTGAGGGGTTATTAGAAGTTTTGATCAATTTAAAAGATGGTGGAAATATGATGGATTGGTTTGTTAAAGATATGATGGAAGGTTCAAGTTTGTTGATGTAAGGAATCCCTAACTATTTCCCAAAAGTGGTTTTATCCATGTCTAATTTTGTGACCATACCTAACTTTTGAACGAGTTTAGAAAAAGGTTTATATACTGGTATAACCTCTTGGGTAGTGGGTGTCAAGGATATGCCTATGGGTTGAGGAGTAGGATTGGTAGTCTTTTCTATTTCCTCAAGGAAGGGATGTAAGTTTGGACTAGGTGGCTGCTCTGTGAGGGGTGTTTGTGAAAACTTTGGTCCCTTGGGCATGATGTCCATAGTTGTGGTTTATCCCATGGTTAGGGGAGATGGTGGATTAGAAATGGTTGTTTGTCATGATAGGTTATTCAAAGGGGTGTTTGATTATTCCAAAGCCTCTATGAGTGAAGCTAAGGAAAAATGAACCTCCTTAGTTTGGGCCTTTGAAGGAAGGGAAAGTGACTCCACCACTTAGGTGGGTGAAGTGGGGAGAAGGAGGTAGGTTGGATGGTAGGTTATCTATTGATAAGCATATTAGATAACATATTTACCATGTGGACATCATGAGAAAATTTAACATGTGCATCCTCAGTTTTGGTAGGGGGATGGCTGGGAAAAGGCTTCCTAAGGATATCAAGAGTTTGATTTTGAGGGATATTGGGATTATCCAACATGAATTCCCCCTTATCGATAAGGCTCTAAAAAACATTATTGAAAGCATTACATCAACTAACATCAAGTTCAATTACCTGATGAAAATGGAAAAGGTCATTCTCATTTCACCAAGTAAGTGCTTGATGAGAAGAATCAAACTGCTAAGGAGATTTGATGGGGGAAGTTGTATGAGGTTAGCTTTTAGTAGTTTCTCCAGAACCAAGGCATAAGATTCTCCAAGTGGAGTGAACTATTTTTAGTTTCTTTGGTTTGGGTTATTTGAGTTTTGGTTGAAGGTAATGGGATAATTTTTATGATTGGCATTGGGTGGAAGGGTAGTTTTAAGGACAATTGCATTCACAATTCCCTTGCTCTTGGTTTTAGTGTTGGCTTGGTTGCCTGGTTTGGAGGAAGAGGTTTCATTAGTCTTGAAGGTATACTTTTTGTTTTGTAACTTTAATTTTCCCTCATCTATAGCCCAATTTTATAGCTTACACATTACGGTAAAAGCTTCATCAAATTTTTTGAAACTTTAGACAGGTAGTGTAGAAGATATATGTTTGGTTTAGGCTCAAGTAAAAAGATATACAAGTTTAGGCCGAGGCAAGGAAAATGAAAGATGACTAATCAAGCTTCTCTAATGTGTGACAAAATTAGAAATGAACTCATCATCAAGGTGTTTGATAGAATAGAGATCGGTGATAGAGACCTTCTTGGAAATGTTAATGGAAAAGTGATCTAAGAAGATCTAAGCTAGGTTGGTGAAAGAAAAGATTGAATGCCTAGTAAGGGCACTATACCAGTCAAGTGCCAGGATAAATAAAGACATGGGGAAGGTTTAGAGGAGAAGGGCATCATCATAAATAAGCATGTAGCATGCATGCCTAAAATCCCGAAGGTATTATTGGGGGTCATCCTTGCTTTGAAATTTGGTAAATTTTAGAAGCTCCCATTGAGGAGTGTAAGGTTTGATAGGGACAGAGGGATGAATAGGTTCATTACAAATCTACTCATAGGATATAATGTTATGAGCCCTTGAAATGGATGACTTGAGGTTTGTCATATTGTCCACGAGCATATTCATTAGGTTAGTTTGAGGTGGTGTACCAAAAGGATTGTAAGGTGGATATTTTGGTTAATTTTGGGTAACATATTGTTAATTATTTAACAGTTGAGAGGCTATCACATTTTGAAATGTAGATGCTCAAGGTTCAGTAGGTGGTATGTAAGGATAGATGGATGATGGTGGTAGAGTAGTGGATACACACCCTTGTGGGTTATGGATGTATCCTAAAATAGGAATGATGGGTACCTATTGAGGGGTTCTTTTGGATTGGGCATGAATGATAGTTAGGTTGGTAACAAAAGGAGAGGTAGTGACCTTCATGCTAATAGGTGGTGAAGTAGAAGGGATAAATACCCCAAATCTTGGTAAAGGGGTATTGACCAATGGGTTGGGGTTGACAAAGGGAAGGTTGGTATGTTGGTGGTAGGTGATCCAACAATAAGTAGAGCATGCTATGTTAATGGTAGGGTTGTTCGTAAGGTAGAAGAGTCATTGGTAGGGGAAGAAGGTGTAAGGGTAGTGGTTGGATGGATAGGTTGGTTTTCAGCTATGGCATTAAATGGGTTAATAAAGGAAGATACATGGGCAGTTGAGGGTTGGTTTATGACCATAATAACATGGATACCCCTCATAAGGTAGGATGGCATGCCATGAAGAAAATTATGAGGTGGAGTTGGAACTAGGGTATGGTGAGGGGAGGTGTTAAAGTAGTGCTAGTGGGAAACTAGATTATTGTCTAAAAAAGTGGTAAAGTCCATGTCTCCTTGGGAAAATACTTGATGAAAAGTAAGGATTTCCAATGGACAAAGTGATTATTTTACCTCAAAGACATACTCCATATATGAAGAGGTATAAGATGTTGATTTGAGTGACACGTTTTGCTCTGGTAGGTCTCTTTGTTACTAGTGAGTGAGAACCATACAAGAAAGAGGGAGAGAAAACAAGAATAAACTCACCACTCGAATAGGAAGAAGACAAGAAAATGATCAAGGTAATCAAGACACACACTATAAAGTATGTTAAGCCTAGAGGATAGTTTTAATCTTACTTTTGGCTCATGCCTTAGTTTATGAGAATGTGTGATAGAAGTTGGCTTGTAGATCAAGTACTATAAAAGCAGTCTATGTTTGGTTTTGGGTTGTGTAGGTGATCAAAATAATATGTATTGGAATCAATACATGGCTTGATATTGGGGCCTACCCCTCACTTCAAATGCCCTAGTGATAAGGGTGTTAGGTGCTTAGCTAATATATATTGATATCCACATTTTATACTCAACCAGGGAGTGGAGTTGGTTATCCCATTGGTAATGACCTCCACGTAGGATTGTTGAGAAAGGGTAAGGTGATTTATAGGTGATGAAATCTTAGTTGGGCCTTGTCTCAAATTATTTTGATGTTTGATTGATGAAAGTGGTTTGGCTAGTGTGTGTAACAAAAGTGGTGCTACAATAAGATTATTGTGCTTTACTTCCAAGTGAAATAATGTTAAAAGTAAAGAATGGATGCAATTGACTTTAATCCTAAAAGAAATTTTATTTTTAATTATGAGCATAATTAGAGATAAGAACATACAAATGCAAAGAAAAATGTGAGTAAATACTCTAGGTCCCATCGGGTGTGCTAGAATGTTGCATGTAAATTTTCACTTTAAGTTCTAGTGAAGAGAGAAAATAAAATTGCTACAGGTGTGGTTGAAAAACTTATTTGTTTGTTCAAGTGTATAATTAGAAGATTGTGAAGATCTCCTCTTTGTCTTGGGAGGAAGACCTATAGATAAGAAAGCACTAAAGAAAACTTATTTTTTAGATAGATAGTTGGATGGATTTCTTAGTGATAGCTAGATCCCACAAGTGAGGGTTTTCTTATGGGTTGTCAATCCACATGTTTTAAATAATTAAGTTCACAAAATTAGAAAGAAGGTACTTGTATCAATAATCAAAAGGTATCAAAATTGAACATAAGAATGCTTGCTTGAGAAAATAGACTAGAAATGATAAAATTAGTGATAAACTAATTAATACTAGTGCTAAGGGGTTGGGGTATGTTTTATAAAATCTAAAAGAGGTCTATCAATGATCAAAATAATAGAAAATTAGGTTTGGTTGAGGGTAAGTGGGCAAAAATAGCTTGTTGGTTTTCACTGCCATAATGACCATTAGTGGTTAGGGTGACTATTGGTGGTTAAGGTAACCGTCGATGTCAATATTGTGAATCTAGGAATTTGACTCAAGAAAGGATGGTTAGTATGGCCTTAGTTTTAAAATGAAAATAAAATAAAAAAACAAACTAATAGAATAACATCTCTAGGCCTAGACACTAGGGAGAGCTTAGTTAACAAAAACAAATGACAAACACAACTAAAAAGTACAGAATAAAACACACGAATTATTTCACCTTCCTTGGATGCTCCAAATGCCTTTGTAGTAGTGGCTTGCTTAGTTTTGTGCTCATTAAGCCCTTAGCAATAGAAGCTTGGCTACCTCCATCTCTCCTTGGCACCTTTGGCTTATGGCTTGGCTTGGCTTGGAATCAATTTGGCATGGTAAAATTAGTTACAATGGTTCCTTGAAGATATTTGTGCATTATAACTTTGCACCGAAATAGTTTAAAAATTATGTTCATGGCCTCTCTATTTATAGATTTGTGAGAATGTTCAAAATCAACCTAAACTATCCATCCTGAGATTGAGATGTGTGGTTGAGGATTAATTCAATTTGTGGAATTAAGTTTATAATTATCCTCATCATGAAATTAGAATAAGGGGCAATTAAGAGGCATGGAGGGCATCATGGAAGGCATTAATGAGGCATGGAGGGCATGAATCCTGATATTTGTGGCATTTATGGCCTAGGGATGTCTTCTAAAGAAATGAGGTCACTTGATGATGCATATATTTAATATTTATTTCCAAAAATAATTATTCAACAAGTTTCCATGGAATTATTGATTAGGCCTTGATTTGGGTTAATTAGCTCTCAAGCATGATTAAGCACTTTATGCACAAATTACTCAAGTTGATAAGAATGCCTTGTTATTGGTCCAAAATTTGAATAGATTGGAATTGGAAGTTAATGTTAGATGCATTGGATCCACTATCCCATTTAGGATGTTACCAACACAAATAACAAAGGCACATTTCTTGTGTAGAAGATTTGATAGGAAAGAGCAATATAGAGCACCTAGGTACAAAATTGACATTTTAACTTGAAATGATCTAATTAAAGTTAGCTAGCCCATACATTGCATTTCCCCATTTAATAATAATCTAGCAAAAATCAACACTTGAATATGTTAGTTTCACATCATTTAGCATGTTTTAGTGTTTTTAGGCCAAATTGTGCAATTTAATTGGAAATTGGCCAAAAGTTTGGTTGGAGGTTATCAGTGGCTAGTTTTAGGTTTCTATAGTTTTCCCTTGTTTGGGAAGGCATTGCAAACTATAAGCATAACAATGTCTTATTAAATAATTAAAAGGTCGTGTATGCCTACAATTGCAATGATTATAAACTAACTCTATGATGTCCCCTCAAGGGAATGGTTGGAATAAGTATGTTGGTAAACGGTCCCTCAAAAATAAAGAAGTGAAGTGAGGGGACCAAAAAAAGGAAAGATGATCAGGTGAAAAACATAATGAGACTAAAAGAGTAGTCAAAATCAATGAGAATGCAAGTGAGACTGTGCATAATGGTTTGCCCAAAAGTGGTTATAAAAATTGTATCCTGATAGTGGCAAGGTGGTATGACAACATAATGATTTTCCCAAAGGTGGTTATCATCATTGAGAATATGGAGCTACCCCATTTAGGATAGAAAAACAAGAGAATAACATGCCCTTGTATGGGTAGAAAAAGTAAAGTGGTGACAATACAATGATTTGCCCAAAGGCAGTTATAATCATTGAGAAATGTAGGTGGGATGGTGTACAATGATTTGCCCATAGGTGGTTATAATCATTGGACCCTGATTATGGAAAACATGATAAGCTTGGCTGAGGATGATGATAACCTAACACAGAGGGCAATGATGAATTGGAACAACCTACTAGTAGGAAGATGCTCATCCAAACTAATAAAAGTTAGAATATTTCCATGTTTAATTACTCTATTTGGGATATGATTAGGATGGAATCAAGATGTCAGTGTCAAAGAGATGCCACCATTGTTGAATATAATTTTTGAAGCTAAAGTTTATTGTAGCACATGTCAATAGGCATCATGGTATAACATCATGAGGACTTGGTCAAAATATGCATGAGGACTGACTCCCATATCCAATACTCAATAGAAAATAATGCACCAATGATAGAAAATATGATGAAAATGTAAATATATGAATATGGATGGAATTGAGTATAATTGTGGGTAAGGAATCACCCAATGAACACATAAATTGAATCAAGGCAATAGTGCTGAAAACAAACAAATAAGTAGACAAAAAAACAAAACAAGTAGAAACAAACAAACAAACTATGCCATAGAAACTCTACAAACATTGCCCCTAGAAAATAGATGACAACTTAACAAACAAATAAAATGGTAGAATAGAAGAAAGATAAGGGGGTGGTTGAGCTATCTCCATATGCACTAGGAAAGTGGACGCTGCCTACATAGTTCCATGGATGTAATATCCAAGAAATGTTTTTAGGCCAAATGTAATTCTCCTAGGGAATGGGAAGAATGTGATAACTTAGGAAAACAAATAGAATATATTTGATAGAACAATAGGAATGGTCTTGTAAAATGGCAAGTACATGAGAAAAAAAGGCCAAAAAGGATGGGGAAACTAAATGACAAGTGATTTTCTTGTAACTTCGTAAGGGTTCCTAGAATCCTTAAGGTAAAGAAGTGGTCAATGTTTTTGTTCTTTTCTGATGATGTTTTAATTTTTTTTGGAATTATTTTGGAGTATCTCAACTCAATCAATAATAATGAGACACTAAATGGTTCAAGGTCATAAAATGGCAAGATCATGGTTTAGGTTGCTCACAAAATGGTGAGAGCATGGCTTAGGGTGCTCATAAAATGATGAGAGCATGGCTTAAGTTGCTTTCAAAATAGTGAGAGTATGTGGAGAGGGTGATTGAGCTGACCTCAATAAGTATCAAGTGCTACCTACATAGTCCTTGAGTAGGACCTCAAGTTATTGTAGTTACACATTTACATTGAAGGAACTTGACTAATGTAGTAGTCAATTCAAACAAAATAGGTATAGTTGGTAAAAAGGCATAGTACAACATAGGAAGGGGAAAGTTGGTACATCAAAGCTTAATGTTTCCCCTAGTTTACCCATAGGTAGTTATAACTAGGACACAATGGCATAGATCAATGTTACTAATTTGCCCAAAGGTGGTTATAATTAGTAACAAGATTGATGGTAAGAAAGGCATAACAAATGAAGGATGCAACTACTAAAATTTTTGTCACACTATTCCAAAATATTATCTCTATTTAAAGGACTTAAACCAACTAATGAACTGATCATATACTTCAATGCTAAAAATGCATAATGAATGGCAAAATCCAAGGTCAAACAAGTTAGGCTTTAGAACACATTGGGTTGATAGAATATAAGCAAAAAATGGATACAATGAAGAGGATAGATAAGGATGGTATTTGTATAAATATGAATAGTGATAAAATGGCATAACTAAAATGGTCCTTATATAGATAATACACCTTAGCACTCAAGCATAGTACCACTTGAGATGAATAATATTTATCAACTCTGAAAGTTCATCTCCATTTGGTATGGTAATCTTGTATGCTCTTGATTTATAATCTATAGTGATGATGAAAGGCCCTATCTAGTTTAGTTCGAATTTCCCTTTATGCTTCTTCTCAACCATGGTATTATTTTGGTTTTCTTTAAGAACAAGATCACCAAGTTCAAATGTTATATACTTAACATGCTAATTATAGTGGCTTTTGAGTTGGTTTTGATATGCTTGAAGATTATTGAGCACTACTATGTATTTCTCATCAAGTAGGTCTAGCTCTTACAGGTGAGCTACTCAATAGTCATGATCATCTAGGACATGCTTGAAAGAAATGTCTAGTGAAGGCAATTTGACCTCAATGGGAAGGATGGCTTTAATACCATAAACAAGTGAGTATGGAGTGGCTCTTGTGGGGGTATGATGATTAGTATAGTATGTCTAAAGGGTAGGGAATATTTGAAGGTGCCAATCATGATTGACATCATTGACAATCTTTTTGAGAATATTGATAATGGTTTTATTGGATGCCTTAGCTTGGCCATTACCTTGAGGGTAATATTTTATATAAAAATATTGTGTGATGTTATATTCACTACATAGTTGGTCTACATCCTTGTTCTTGAATGATCCTCCATTATCCGATATAATGTCAGAGGGGATACTATAGCAGCAAATGAGATGGTTGAAAATGAATTTGGAAATTTACTTTCCAGTGATGTAAGTGAGGGGTATAGCTTCAACCCACTTATTGAAATACTTAGTGGTGGTAAGGATATGTTTATGGCCATAAGATGAAGTGGGGTTAATTTACCCAATAAGGTCAAGTCCCCATGTAGAAAATGGCCATGGTGTCAACATTAATTTTAGAGTTTTTACTAGGGCATGAATCAAATTAGCATAATGTTGACATTTGTCACACCTTTTTACATATGTAGTGGCATCTATGTCCATTATGGCCTAATAATTAGTACGCAAGATATTTTTGGATAGGACTTCCCCAATAGAATGAGCTCAATATACTCCTTTGTGAACTTCTCTTAACACTAGTGTAGACTCTACCAAAATTAAACAATGAAGTAGAGTTCTATCAAAATTTCAATAGTAAAGGGTGGATCCAAGTAGAGTATAACAAGTGGAATGATGAATGAAGGTTTTGTTTGTTTTTGAGATAGGTTAGGTGGTATAACTTGGTCATGAAGGTAGTTTTAAAGGTCTGAGTACCAAATAGAATTAGGGCCAACAATATCACAAATCATGGCAATAGTTGAAGGTTTATGAGCTAGTTATATCAAATTATCAACAAGGAACTAATACTCTCTAGCTTTATCTATTTGTCGAATTAGAGAGCAAATAGTAGCCAAGGCATTTACAGTTCTATTACTAGCCCTTGGTATGTGCTTAAATTGAATATTAGAAATTTGTTGCTTAAGAGTGTCAACCATGGCTTTATGTGAAACCAACTTGTCATCTTTGGTTTGAAAATGATCTATGACCTAATTGATGATTAACTAACAATCACCACAAACTTGGAGATGAGATATGTTCCAATGCACTACTTATCAAAGTCCTACAACAAGTGATTCATACTCAACCATGTGGTTTGTATAAGGAAATATTATTATGAATAATTTAGGGATTAGATCCCCTATGGTGTAATAAACAATAGGCCTACCCCCAATCCATGTGTAGTAAATGAACCATCAACATAAAAATTCCAAGGCTATCCCTCAAGGGGTGTGTTAATGATGGTCATTATGGATTCATTAAGAAATTGAAACATGAGTGGCTGTGTGTCTATGAGAGGTGCTTTAATAAGTTGATCTGTAAGAACTTGTCTATTAATTGCCTTCTGATTAACATACTCTATGTCAAACTCACTAAGAAACATGATCCATTTAGCCACTATACCTTGAAAAGCTATTTTAGATAGTAGATAATTGAGTGGATCTACTTTTAAAATGACCATGGTATTATTATTCAACATGTAATGGTGTAGTTTCTGAGATGTGAAGACCATGGCCAAACAAGCTTTTTCAATAGGTGCATAGTTATGTTCTTATGTAACCAAGGTATAACTTACATAATATATGACATGATCCTTTCCATTATCATCATGTTGAGCCAAGAGTGTTGCTAAAACATGGTCAATAGCTGATAGGTATAACAAGAATGGCTTTCCTGGCATATGAGGTAATAAAATAGGTGGATTAACAAGATAGTCTTTGCATTATTGAAAATTTGTTTGGCAGTGATCATCCCAATGAAATATAACTCTCTTCTTCAAAATATGTGTAAATGGATGACACTACTGAGAGATGAAGCATTGGATTTTGGATCTTACCTTATAAACTATGGAGTTGTTTCAAATTGGTTGGTCGTAGCATCTCAGTTATAACATGGAATTTAGCTAGATTGACTTCAATAACTCTATGAGATATGATGAAGACAAGTAATTTGCCTAAATTTACACTAAACACACATTTCTTTAGATCAAGTTTGACTTTTTACTCATAAATATTTCAAATATCTTATGCAACACTATTGGATGGTTGAATCTAGTTTTGGATTTCCCTAATATGTCATTGACATAGTCTTCAACAATATCATGCATCATATCATGGAATATGATAGTCATGGTCCTTTGATATGTAACTCCAGCATTCTTAAGGTCAAATAACATTACCTAATAACAAAATGTTCCCCATGGAGTGGTGAATGCTATTTTATGTTGGTCTTTTGGGGTTATTCTAATATGGTTATATCCTAAAAATCCATACATGAGTGAAAACATTTCATAACTAGCCGTGGAGTTGATGATAATGTGAATATTAGGCAAGAGAAAATCATCTTTAGGAAAAGCTTTGTTGATGTCTCAAAAATCAGTATAGATTCTGATTCCTTCAAGCTTTGTACTAATAAGTACAAAATTAGAGATCCATTCTGAGTAGTCAATAGATTGGATACATCATACTTCTAAGAGTTTTTCCAACTCTTTCTTTACCAATACAGTAATGCACGGATGCATCTTACATAACTTTTGTTTTACTAGTTTGGTATTATGATTAACCACAAGGTGGTGTAGAATCAAGGTGGGTTGTAAACTTGGCATGTCAGAATAGGCCATGCAAAAACATCTACACATTCTCTCAATAGGGCTATAGTGATGTCATTTTTGTCCTCAATGAGGAAGCACCTAATTTTATCCATTTTAGGTTTGATGGAGCTCCGATATTTACCTCTATTGTAACTTCAACTAGAAGGGTCAAATAATCTTTTAGGATAGTAAGAAATGACTTGAAATATTGGATTATGTCAGGGTCCTCCATTAGGGCTTGCTCTTCATCTTATCCTAAGTAGGATGAATTTGAGTCCCCTAATGGGAGATCTAGCCATGTAACAAAAATAGTCAAAAATTCTTAGAGAATTTGATCAAATACTTGTTATTACTCAAAGCTAAACTTAAATCCATAGGAAAGTTCATCGTGGGTGGTCTCCTAGTCTAAATATTAATAAGAATGAACACCCCCATCTAATGGCACCTAAAACAAGTTTTCACCACTAGACTAACCTTTATTTTTACTTTTTGCTTGGTCAGAAAGTGCCTAAAAGAGCTTTTCACTTTGGAACCTCAATGTTTTACTTATTTGTTTTTGGCTAAGGTTGTTCACTCACTCTTTAAAATAGGATACATGATCTAATGTGACTGATAATCTTGATTTATGATCTCCCAACCAAACATTGTCTCTAAGGTCTAAGAAATCACATAATGCCTCATCATTCTAGAACTCATTAATCGATAAACTAGATTCTTTTTAGTCCCAATCTATCAATTGGGGATAATATAATGGAAATGGGTTGTGATGAATGGCCAAGGTAAGGGTACAAATGGAATTTTTATCAAATAGGTTAGTTTTAGCTAGGTCATCAAAGGTGAGGCAATGATTAGACTCTGCTTCACTGTTAGCATCATCATTACTAGTCGTTGGTGATGGAGTTTGAATAAGATATGTGGAGTCACCCCTAGGTAGTTTAAATCCAAATCCATAAGGTCTTTCATCCTTAGTCAAATAAATTGGCTTGATGGTTCCTTGTTGATTTGGTTTGAGGCCTCTTCTTTCATAATTGTGATGCTCCATGATCCTATTGGGAATATGATACTTTGCATTTTTATAACAATTAGCTTGGTTGTCATTGTATAACCATGATTCATCTCCTTCAAGAGGGTTAGGTCCTTGGCTAGATGCTAGTACAAATGTGATAGGTCCCTTATCTTTTTTCTTTTATTTCCAATACATATGTGGGATGACTTTAGGTCACCCAAAGGTTTTCAGATTCTAAGGAAGATTAGCAATATGAAATGTATCATGGGTCACATACTCTCTCGATCCATTATCTGAAATGGTGAAATGATTAGAAGCTTTCATAGGTGGCATGTGGAAAATGGAATCTAAGATATTAGGATATATGCAATTATCTGGTGAAGGATCAATAAGTATCAATTTTATTTATCCTACTTGTAACTTAGATTCATACCATACTGATAATTATAGCTTTGAAATTTAGCCTCAAGATGCTTGCAATGTTCATATGGGTGTAAATCTCCTAGAATATTCACTTGTATCTCTGAGTGGAAAAACTTGATACATTGGTGCAACATTGATGGGACCTCATGAATCTCATGTAACCAAGGCCTACCTAGAAGCATATTGTATGATAACTCAAGATCAAGCACATGGCAAAGTGTATCATGGGTCAAAGGCCCAATGATGACTGGAAAACTAATGGTGCCTTATGATTCTCTTTCTTGATTATCATAGGCTTTGATAGTTATTATTTCTGGCTAAAGATCTATCATTATGTATCCAAGAAGCTTGATGAGCTTTAGAGACACTATGTTGAGGCTAGATCCATTGTCTATAAGGACATGTTTCACTTAATGCCATATGATACAAACTTAAATGTATAGTGGGTTATTATGAAGTGGGCCA
The DNA here is from genome assembly GCA_037957365.1 of Torreya grandis. Taxonomy (NCBI): domain Eukaryota; kingdom Viridiplantae; phylum Streptophyta; class Pinopsida; order Cupressales; family Taxaceae; genus Torreya; species Torreya grandis. The sequence continues at coordinate 1,287,962 of JARHVA010003641.1, forward strand.
AGAGAAGACATATTGCTTTGGTTGAACATGACTTGTTGGCATGGAGCTAGGTGTCCAACAAAAGCTTGAAATTTATCAGAGGATATGTCATTAGCAATAGTGGATTGGGTCAAAAACTCATTCAAGATGTTCTTGTGGATTATTGATGTTCATATCAAATCTAAAATAAAAATTTGTGCTTGTGTCTTCTATAATTTTTCCATAATATCAAATTTATTATCTTGGTTAGTAGTGAATGGTTTATTTTGAGATTGAATAGTTGGTTGGATGATAGACAAAGTTGTGGGTGGTTGTGGGCCTAGGATAGTAATCTTTGACCTCTAAGTTGTGATTGGACAATCAAGATTAAATACTAAACCATTAATACTAACAAATGCTGGGAATGGTGTGGGATCATATAAGATAAATATCAATTGCTGGTGCCCTCACATATGGTCATATGGCAAGGATGAGTTGTTGATATAAGGTCCAAAAGGGGAAGTCCTAGTTTGTTGGTTTGCCTGTATGAACTTCCATGTCAAAAAAGGATTATCCATGTAATTTGGCTGAATAAAGTTGTTTAGCAATGATCTAGGCTGATTAGTGCTTGGTCTATGATTAATGGAGATGGTATTAATGCTACCCCCTGTAATATGACCTACAACCCTGTTGTAGTCATATGAAACTATGTGGTAGGTTTATTGGTTGTTACCCTTTTGACCTTGGTTTTATCCATTATTCTATCATTGTGGGTTCTGTTAATTTTGTTGATTCTACTCATTTAACCTTTAATTTTGATATTGTTGATTTTGCTACTATACTAGTTGTTGTTGATTATTCTACTAATGCTAATTTTTATGTTAGGGAAAAGGGTTTTGATAAATCCCAAGAGTTTGATTGGAAGTGGAAGCACCATTATCCAATTTTATCTCCCCATTTTCCAACATATTCTCAATTAAATGCTTGATTTGGACACATCTTCATAGATTATGCCCATTGACCCAATGATAGTTATAGAATTTGTTTTCATAGTACTAATTAGGATAAGGAATGCCTTATGGATAATGCTTTGGTATAAGCCAACTAATCAGATTAGTGGTATCAAACTTATGAAATATAAACTCAATAGGTTCTCTTGGGTCACTAAAGATATAATGTGTAGGTAAAGTTCTCCTAAGAGGAGGGGTTTGTAATGGTAAAGGCTACTGTATTTGTTGTGCAGGTCTTGGTTATTATGCTTACAAAATTGGCTGGAGAGGTTGTTGGGTAAGAGTAAGTTAAAAAGGTGGTGTAGATGATGTTTGCACCATTTGGATATGATAAGATTTGGTTGCTCCATTTCCCACAACATTCCTATTACAGTTGAGTTACTTTGGTCTTTATTGGTTATTAGCCTATGCCATTTACAATGCTAGTGCTTAAATGGGATGTTGATGTTGGTCATTTCCTTGGTTGGTACCTTGATTTTAATTAGTTGAATTAAGCTTGATGATTCCTTTATTGATGAGTACCCACTCTATCAACAAGCATTTATCAATGATCTATTTGAATGTATGTGCACATTATAGTTCCAGATGGTAAGCTATCTCACTATGCAAATTTTTGGTAAACATAGTGGCTGCTTGTTTATCTGGTGAACTATGGGTGAAATAACTCACAAGGGTTCTCCATCATTGTAAATAACTTGAAAAACTCTCACCAGCTTTTTGCTTTGCTTGTGTTAAGTCCACTAAAGGAATCTCATGCTTGCAATTATAGGAAAAGTTCAGCATAAACTTACCATAAAGATCATCAAAATCCATTACTAAATTTTTGGGCAACTTCAAAAACCACTCTAAGGCTTTTCTATCTAAGCTCCTTGGAAACAACATCGAATGGTATATGTCGTTATATGCCACTGGTTGACATGTAACAAAGAATTTGGTCAAATGAGCCTTAGGGTCACCTTTCAATTTGTATTTATCAAATTTAAGTGGTTTGTATCTTAAAGGAAATGGTATCTAGAAATACTCCATTTTGAATGGATAGGAACATACATCATATAATTTGAATTTTTTAGTTTGTTTACTAGCTTGAATGGCAGTAATTGTATCCTTCATCTATTACAATTCTTGGGATAGGAAACTGGAAGGAATATTAATTTGAGGAATAATTTGGGTAGATGGTTGGGAGGTCACAAGTGGGACACTTTGACTAGGGTAGGATGGAGATATCTATTGGGGTACACTGGTTTGGTTGGGGAATGGATCAAGAATACGCATACGTGGATTATGATGTATTTGAAATTTCACACTTGGTTGTGTGATATTTTGGTTTAGGTTGGAAATAAAGGTTTGACTTGGAATATTTTATGGTTGGGATGGAGGGATATAACTATACTATGCCTACTGTGGTTGAAAAGAAACATGCTACTAACTAATTGAACCTTGCTATTGAGTGGGAACTTGTGGACCAAGACCTTGTCTTTGAATTTGTGGCACATTTTACACCAATGATTATCTAGTAGGTACTTGAGAAATATGGGGACCTCCTTATTGCATGAATCCCTATGAGGAAGTGAAAGTAGGTTGTATATTTGGCATCTATTATTGACCCATATTTGCATGTTGTTGACTAGTCATTACTTAGTTTTGGATTGGCATATTAGCTTATGATTGAAGAGTTATGTTCATCATTACCTGGTGGGGTGTAACATTATTTTTCCATGATTGAGGTGGAAATATATTTGTCCTCTATTGCATTAATACACTAGATTATACCTATTTTTGTGGAATACTACTCATTACTTGTTGAGGAGTAGGGTTCATCACATTCTATCATTGAGTCATGACATTAGTCATTATTTGATTACATAATCCCATAGTTTGTACACTTGAGGAAGTAGTTAGTTGAGGTTGGGGTGTATAAACTCCTACACCTTGGTATGATGACTTATCTACAGGCACATGTTATTGTCTAATTGTTTGTGTGTTAGTACCACTTTGATCAGGACTAGACATTGTTTGCACATTGTCTACTATGTTTGGCTAACTATTTTATGTATAGGATGAAGACAATTCTTCAATAATGAGCATATGCATCAAGTTATCTATCAAAGAAATTTGTATGAATGGGTTAAAATTTAGATTCCCTTGTCCAGTTAACTCTATGAACACTCCTATTAAAGGGACTAGGTGAATAAAAAGCTTACTTACCATGTTCATCTGATTGAAATCATGAGATAGATTTAGGTAGGTTTAATATGTTATCTGCATTTGGTTAAAGTGATCTTCCATGATGTTCTTACCTTGATCAAATATATTAAGATCTTGGTGCATTTTTTGGAATAGAACCATATGATTGATAGAAGAAGCCTATTGATCGTAAATGATATTATGGGGCACTTTTACTAGACTTGGTAAATTTTCATGGGGGAAGTATGCTAGAAACTTGGCCCCTACCTCTATGGCTCTAGCCAAAATCTCATCTTTGTTCTCTAATAAATATTCCTCAAACAAAAATGGATCATACATGGAAGTCATATTAGTATAATATGACTATTGACGTATTGACTCATCCACTATAGGTATTGTAGCTAGGTATTGTGTGACTTGCTCTTGGTCTTGTTCTGAATAAGGTGGGATGTTAACCAGATAGTTAGCCAATGGATCTTGGATTTGTGCCCCTAATTGAGTATTATAAGAGGGATAAGAATCCATATCATAAGCAATATTATTCATATAGGGGTCTTTCACAATTTCTTCCTATGCAACTACATTACTAATCCTCAGATTTTACATGAGTCCACTATGAGTGTAGGAATACATGTTCAGATCCATAGTCAATGATTTTGTGATAATAGGTCAAAGAGTTATACAAACTCTAAAAAGAAAAATGTCTAAAATAGATGATGTTTCAACTTGGTCTAGATTTGTTAAAAGGATCAAAAGGTTTATGCAAAGTTTTGTGAGTAAAGAAGCTAGAGTGAAGTATCTAAAATTTGACTATTCACATAATGATAAGCAAGTAAATGGACCTAAAATCCAAATGCTAAAATCTAAGGTCAAAGTGTTTCAAATCAGTCTAATCTAAGAATTTAAAAGTTGTTAGGTATTTTGGCCAAACATGGTGTCAAAATCTAGGCTCAAACAAGGCATGCACTAAGACTCTTGGCCAAATGGCATCAAAATCTATACTTTGAAAATAGATGAAAGTTTTAAGCTAATGAATTTGAAACACTTCTAATAAACACTAGGCATTTGATTCTTGGACATGAACTTGATCAACTAGGTATAAGGTATGAAATAAAAGGTACTTTAGAAATAGTTTATTTTCTCAAAAAATGGTATAAAACTTGGTTCTTTTGACATACAAGCTAGACAAAGGTGATCAGTATAACTGTGCTTTAGACAAAGGATCATAATATTACACTTAGATTGGTCTAAAAATGTAACAAGTTTGGAAATCTATGAAAGAGGGTCTATGAGATAATATTTGAAATGCTTTGGGTAGCATAACGATGTTATACTACCCAAAAGGTGTAACAAAAAGGTTTATTTTAAAAACTCTCTAATGCAAAGATGTTTTCCTACAATTTTTATATCATAACACTACTTTTATTGACTCAAAATGTTGTGGTGCATAGATTCAAAGTGTAAGTGTTTAGCACAAAATGGCTTAAGTCTATCAAATGATGATAATGATTGTGAGTCTTTAAATGACCTTCAACTCAAATTGGAAATTGAACCTAAATTCCCTCAAGTTTAGTGCAAATGTTGAACCCACTTAACACATCAAACCTATAAACTTGTAAAGGTACAATTCTAAATTTAGATTATAAGTGAAGGACTTAAACAACTTTGGTAAAGGTCTAGACTCAATTGGGTAGCATAACTATTCCAAAGTGGATGATATGACTCTTAAGCTTTTGATGAACTTTGAACAAGGCAAATTGATAATCTCACATAGGCAGCATAATGCCTCTTTGTTAAAAGGAAAATTTAGACTATGTGTTCGGTTTGGATTATTTACACCAAGTTTTAACTCCAAATAATACTTTAATCTAGGATAAGACCAAATAATTTAATTGCTCTTAGATCCTAAACTGATAAGGTTGTCTAGTATTATTGGAATATTTCAATATAACTATTTTGAAAAAAATTTTAAGTGTGCATCCAAAAGCAAATGTGTATTATATAGTAGGTTTTTTACACCCCCCTTCTCTCAAATGACAGTACTAAGACATAGACCTTGAGGTGCACCTTGCACCAATAATAATTCCATGATAAGTTGGGATTTGTTTAAGATCTGACAAGTTTCTAAATGATCTAGGGGAATCAATCGCACAATGACTTTCGTGCCAAACAATGAAAAATAAAATCATGGATTTTGGGTTTGTATCACTTGGCTTGTTGGCAAAAGGTATAGTCCTTTTTGCAACCACTACATCTTGTTGTTCGCTCAATGTAGTGTGATGTCCAAAGTACCACTACATCCCATGTGCAACTCTAAAGGATCCAAATGAAGTCAATATCACGAGATGAAACCTCATGTTAAAGCTTCCCTAAATAACTTGTGGGAGGTGATGAAGTCCCCCTTGCAAGCCAAGTTTGCATAAAAATAAAGAAAGCATGAAAGTAGAAAGACTTTAGGGTCATTTTCAAGGTCACCCAAACTTTGATGAGTTTCTAGGGAGTGCTTTAGACATCTTTATTTCTAAGCCTTGGACTAGGCTATTTGTAATAGAAATGGCACTTTTGATTCCAAGGGTTCCCTATAGGGTAAAAATAGAAGAGCATACATACAAATTCCCTCTTTTTTCCAAACAAAAATCTAATTAAATAACTATTGAAAATAAGAATTGACAAGTGTGTTCAATTTTAAGCCCAAAATGAAATATTTGGTGGTGTTCATTTGATTCCTTGGTCTTAGTTGAAAAATTTGAAAATATTCACCAAAAACATCTGAATTCTTTGTTAAACACCCAAAATAAGGTTCCTAATTGATTTTTAAGCATCAAAAAGTGATTTAAACATGTTTTGAACAAATATCAAGCTTGGTCATACAACAGAAATGTTAGCATGTCCTTTAGCTTTGAATCTCTTTTTGGTTTGAAATAGTAAACTTTGTAATAATAGCTCTCAGGTTTGTGTTTTTAGAAAAACATAGTGATCAATGTCAATTTATATAATCAATGATGGTGAATTTTTACAACTTATTTTGGTTATCTAACTAACATTAGTTATGCCAATGTAACTAATGGTAGGAATGCAATCGATATTGGTCTTACTTGCCGATGTCGGTTGCTGTACAAAAACCATGACAAACAAAAATGGTAAAATAAAGTTAGAAAATAAATTTTCAAGAGTTTTAAATGTCTAAATGAATATTTCAAAGTTTCAAAATGATCTTATTTATGTGTGAGATGCATCTAGTCCCATCGATCATACCATATGTGAATCTAGGAATTTGACTCAAGAGAGGATGGTTAGTATGGTGTTACTTCCAAAATGAAAAAACACACTAATAACATAACATCTCTAGGCCTAGACACTAGGGAGAGGTTAGTTACCAAAAAAATGACAAACACAACTAAAAATTAAGGAATAAAACACAAAAATTCCTGCACCTTCCTTGGATGCTCCAAATGCATTTGTAGTAGTGGCTTGCTCAGCTTTGTGCTCATGAAGTCCTTAACAATGGATGCTTGGCTACCTCCATCTCTCCTTGGCACCTTTAGCTCGTGTCTTGGCTTGGATTGGAATCAGTTTGGCATAGTAACATTAGTTGTAATGGCTCCTTGAAGATATTTGTGAATTATAACTTTGCACCAAAATAACTTAGAAATGATGTTCATGGCCTCTCTATTTATAGATTTTTGAGAATGTCTAGAATCAACTTAAACTATCCATCTTGAGATTGAGATGTGTGGTTGAGGATTAATTCAATTTTAGGAATTGAGTTTATAATTATCCTCATCATGACATTAGAAGAAGGGGAAATTAAGATGCATGGAGGGCATCATGGAAGGCATTGATGAGGCATGGAAGGCATGAATCCTGATATTTGTGGCATTTATGGCCTAGGGATGTCTTCCCAAGAAATGAGGTCACTTGATGATGTATATATTCAATTTTATTCCAAAAATAAGTATTCAAAAAATTTCCATGGAATTCTTGGTTAGGCCTTGATTTGGGTTAAGTAGCTCTAAAGCATAATTAAGCACTTTATGCACAAATTACTCAAATTGATCAAAATGCTTTGTTATTGGTCCAAAATTTGAATAGATTGGAATTAGAAGTTAATGTTAGATGCATTGGATTTGATATCCCATTTAGGATGTTACCTATAATAAATAATAAAGGCACATGTCTTGTGTATAAGATTTGATAGGAAAGAACAATCTAGAGCACCTAGGTACAAAATTGGCATTTTGACTCAAAATGATGTAATCAAAGTTAGCTAGCCCATAGATTGCATTGCCCCATTTAATAATACTCTAGCCAAAATTGGCACTTGAATAGGTTAATTTCACATCATTTATCATTTTTTAGTGTTTCTAGGACAAATTGTACATTTTAAGTGGAAATTGGCCAAAACCCTGATTGGAGGTTATCGGTGGCTAGTTTTAGGTGTCTACAAAGATGAATGTCATTAGTTGTACAGACCATCACAGTTCCTGTGTGAAGATCTATGTTGTTAATTTCTAAATAATAAGGTTTGAAAGATGGATTCTAGGAGATAGTCAAGGGCTAGACTGATTGTAAAATGGAAATAAGGTACATGAATATTAACAAATAAGTACTTGTCTTAATAGAAGTTTATTGGGTGAGTAGTTGAAGTAGTTATCTTGTTGGTAGAATCTGGCTTGATTCTGGAAGAGTAATTATACTCAATAACTTGGTTGAGAGGTTACCTAAAAAATAAAACTCTTAGATCCCTAAGCTCCTGGTAATTATTGTAGATGTATTTGACCTCCCAAGCCTCTCTCTCTTATAGACACAAGCAAGAGGTGGAAGTGAAGGCATAACTAGGCCATCTAAATATAAATTGTCCATGCAAAGGCTCACAACAAGATTTAGACAAGCTATATTTATAAAAGCAATGTAAGTGGTTTATATGTGATTTATTAAGGAGGTGGACCCTGACCATTGATGGTCAGGGTTTCCCATGGTGACTGTCAATGGTCACCCTGATTGTCAATAGTTAGGTTTTAAAGGAAAGAGGTCTTGAAGGCCAGGTTGAGTCAGCTTATGAATTTGACTATGGGTGGGCTTGGCTAGGCCAAATTGGTGTAAACTAGTCTGAAGAGGGTCTTAGGTAGGTTTAAGGGATTTTAGACATTCAGAATCATAGGTGTACATATTTTTAGTGTCTACATATACATTTACCTAAACATGTCCTTCTATACACTACATGGTTCCATTCATATATTATACAGTTGTCTTATTATTTTGAGGTGAGGTAACTACCAATTACTATTCTTCTCTCACCTCAAATGGGAGGGAATATAAATGGGGGAATGCCATATAGGCATGTTATCCACATTTGGCACAATTTAGATTAAATGGAAGCATGAATTGGAAACATGTTATCCACACTTATTAAGTATTTAACATCTCTGGATTATAGTAGGGGTATGTTTTGGAAACATGTTCTCCACATTGGAACTTATATCAGTTTTCAAATTTCAATATACATCCACATGTCATCATCCCCTTAACCTAGAGGTAACGTCAATAGAGTTTCTTATAGGTAGTCTCTCAGGCAAGTAGATCACTGAGAGTCATCCACATGTCACCATATTTCTAGCCTAAAGGTGACATCAATATAGTTACTTGTACAATTGATCTAGACAAAGGAAAGAAACAAGTGTCATCCATGTGTCACCATCCCACTCATTTAGAAATTATGTCAACATAGTTACTTATATGGTTGATCCTAGGAAAGTGGATCATTGAAATCCATCCACATGTCACCATCCTACTAACCTAGTGGTGACATCAACAAAGTTCATTATATGGTTAGTCTTAGAATAGTGGATCATTGAGAACCATCCATGTTTCACCTTCCCAATCACCCATAGGTAATGTTAGCAAAGTTACATCTATAGGCTTTCCTAGGAAAGCATACTACTAGGATATTTCCAAGTGTCATCATCCCACTAACTTGTAGCCAAAGGAACAAAGTGCAATAATCCATAACATAGTTATGAGTAGAGTAGTGATACACAAATGTGTGTCCCTAAACCACATAATAAAATAACAAAGACACTAATTATATTATTTAAATATTGTAAAAAAGACATCATTCATATTATGATGAGTGTGCACCTATGAGAGGGAAAATGAGCCATGTGGTAATAAAAATCCATATAAATTATCATTGAAATACAAAGGAAAGAACAAAGTACAACAAATGGAGTAGAAAAATCCATTTTTATTCACATGAATTAGAATATTAATACATTAAATTCTCTATTATGACTATGTTGATGACAACTTCTACCATATCTATAGTAATAGTGTCTATTACATCAACAAAAAGTTCCATCCATAGTTGTTCTTATGGTTGTTATTCCATAGTTTTATTCTTCTAGTGATGCAACATCAACACCCCTCTAAAAATACATATGTATATGCATGTTTGGATAATTTAGAACATTGGTTCCTATTTTATGTTGCATATACATATTGTATTTTAGTCACATAATTCTATTCTAAAAAATTCCATTGTACATGCATGATTCACATGAGAATTGACCTACAGTTCTATTTCTAAACATGTATTTTTGCATGATGATTAGCATACAAGTTTTATTTCCATAGATATAATTTTATAATTCACTTGGAGGATGATAACTTCCCATTCCCCAAGCCTATATATACTTGTATCCTCCTTATCCCAAAGGGAGGAGAATTTTGGCTGTTGATTTTAATAGGAAATTTTGAAGAAAGTTCTATAATTATTCTTGATGTGAAAATGTTAGTTATTCTCCAAACATATGGATTGTGTAATTAGTCTTGTCATTTTTGTATCTTAGTTTTCTATTTGTGCATGATTTTTTTCAATGTAATTATTTTTATTATGTTATTGTTGATTTGAATTGCCTTTTATATGTTAATCATAACCCACCCTTATAGATTTACCAACACAATCTTGTAAATGAAAAAAACTTTGACTATATATGCTTAAGTTTACTATATTTCCTATTTCCTTGGATATCTAACTATGCTTGATTTTTATTGTTCTCTTAACAACTTGCAACAAACATTGGTTTCTGATTATTTATCCAACCTTTAGTTCAAGTGCTAGCTTAGAAAGGTTTCATTTTGCTTTATTTACAAGCATCCTTTTCTACCTTACCTTCCCTTATTTTTTTGTTTCTTTTGGTCCTACCCACCTTAGGTTAGAGTCATCATCTATCCACCCATATCAAGTATATTTAGATTCATCCATATTCAAACTCATTCATGGTAAACAAACTACTTTACTCATCTCTATTCCAATAGTAGGTTGCTTACAAAACCCAATACCCCTCAACTCATTCATTGGAGTAAATTTCATTCATATATATTTAAATTATTGATGCTACCTTGTAAGTTATATAGGGTATGCATAAAAAAGACATTAATAATACTTATGCCTAACATTGGTCGAGGAAGCACTAGGGATGGTAATCTTGGTGTGCCTTGTGGTAACAACATAATATTGAGATTATAACATGATGATAGAAACATGATGGGTTTTATAATCAATGTAATTGATTATAGAGTGAGAATCATGGTTGGTTTGATTAAACTTAATTGCTTGAAATTGATCTAGTTTTTTATTACCAAGTCCTTTATCATGTTTGGGAAATGATTTTTATATATTCCCAACTTTTAGTTAGTGGATGAGATGGATGGTTGAATTTTGATAGCTATTTCTCCATGATATATAAGATATTATACATGATGCTTGAGCCTCATACACTAATTGGTTGAGTTTCACTTAATCCAATAATACTCATAATATTCATCTTCACATTAGTAATCAGGTTTAGGAACATTATCTTTAAGGGGTTTGGGATCGGGACAAATAATCATGTTTGCTTGGGTCAATTTGTAAAAAAATAATTCATAATATTTTCCCAATTAAGTGAACTTATGCTTGTGTTTATATTTTTTTCTTTGACCATCAGGTATGGTGATGTTATTTATGGGTTGTGTTTTAACTTGATGTTTTGGTGGGTTTTGTATTTGTTTGACATCAATCACACCATCACCCACAACATCATTTTTCTTGGAAAAAACTTAGACTTATAGGTTTGGTTTGAAGAATTGTTATCATGTTTATAAATTTTGATAAAACCCTTAGTAATTAAATTTCATTCAATTTGAATTCCCTTTTCAATGATTTCATCAAATGAATTTGGACAAATAAGTGGCTAATGATGACCTAATTCTGAGTTAAGGTTGTTCGTGAAGATAAAAATGACCTTTATTTTAGGAAAAAATGATGGAAAAAAACATGATAATGATCACCATCTTAATAATAAGGAAGCAAAAATTTCACCATTATGTTGTTTAGTGTCATATAGGTCAAGTGTGGTCAATTAATTTCCAAAATTATATGATAAATTATGATTTTTTTTTTGAGATAGGTTTTTAAAGGTAGAGATTTATCCTTTGGGTAAATGTGAGAACCATTATAGGGCTTGACCCCATAGACTTCATTTTAAAACTCTCAACATGTATTCATTATTATAGACAACATCAACACATGTCATATAAAAGTATTTAAGATTTTCCTTAGGATCGCCCTTTATTTTATATTTGTCAAATTTAGGGAGTTTAAAATATTTTGGGAAAGTTGTTGTCATGTTATTTAAATAATATGAATAAGGATAAAATTCTTAAAATTGATAATGTTTTTGCCTTGATAAGGTACAATCTTTCAAGCCCTAGACTTTATCCTTCATATTTTTACACTATTGAATGAAGTGTGGTGATAGTTGGTTATTTTGACTTGAAGAGGTAAACATGTTGGAAGTTTGACCCATAAATGGGTTTTAATTAGTGTTATCTTATGAAAAACAGTAATGATTATGCAGTGGATTGTTAATGAATTGTTTAGGATTTGTGTTAAAATAGGATTAACATGTTCTGATTGTGTAAAGATGTTTGTATTGGTGTAAAAATGAAGTTTTGTTTGGTTTGGATTAGTGGTGAAATTAGGATATTTTTGATTTGGATTTATTTTGATATTAAGATTTACAAAATTGAATAAATTGGGGTTAGTTTGATGTGATGTATTTGGGTGAGTTTGGTTTAAGTTTAGATTTTGAAAAGGATATGAACCAAAAATGTGATTTAAATGGATGTTAGGGTTGAATGGTTGATTTTCATTGAAATTTGAATTGGTGTTGATGATTGGATTTGGATTTATTGGTGTTTGATTTGAATGTAATGGAATTAACCCTCCTAAATAACTTGGATTTGAAAACTGATTTGATACACTTCCTAAAGAAAAATATTATAATAGGTAAACTTGAATAAGTATTCAAGTTTGGATTTGAAGTTGATTGATTGATGGGTGAACTAAAATAAGTACAAGTTTACATTTTGATTTGGATTGATGTCATTGATTGGTGAACTATGAAGTTTTATATTTTGATTGATTGGAGAAATTTAATAATATTCAAGTTTGGATTTAATTGATTATTGGTCAGTAAAATTGGATAATTATTCAAGCTTATCTTGGACTGATTGATTTTTAATCTTGAATAAGTATTAAATTTTTGGATTGGATTGATTATTGATAAACTTAAATAAGTATTCAATTTTGGAGTAGATTGATTGATTGGTAAATTTTAATAGGCATTCAAGTTTGGTTTTGATTGATTTATGTTTGGTAAAATTGAATGAGTATTCAAGTTTTGATTGAATTGGTTGATTTTTGATAAAATTGAATAATTATTAAAGTTTATATTGGATGGGTTGATGTTTGTAAAATTATAATAAGTATTCAAGTTTGTATTTTATTGGTTGATGTTTGATAAAATTGAATAAGTATTCAAGTTTGGATTGGATGGGTTGATGAATGAGGGTGAATTTGGGTTCGTACTCAAAATTATATTAGGTTTGGAACTTGGGTCAACTAAAGGATTGCTTATTTTATTAGCTTGGTGATTTACAATCTCTTGGTTGATTTGATGAGTATGGGCATATATAAAAAATCCATTACTCACTTGGGATGATTCATCATTGAGGATGGCATTCCCTATGTATTGTGAGACTTGTGGATTGGGATTGGAGGAACCAAAGAGAGAATTTATATCCTCTAAAGATCCTTGTGATATTGATTAGTCTTTAATGGGTGACAAAAATGCTTTTCTAGTAATCAAGTGTTGTAGATTTTGACCATTAAAATCCAATGAAAGTTTGGACCCCAAGATCAAATATTGAAGTAAAACCTCATTATTATTTGACATGATGTATTGATTGAAAGGATAAGGAGGTAAAATGGCCTTAGGTCTATCCTCATCTTGATAATATTCCCCCTCTTCTTCTTTGTGGTCATGAATTTCATGTATTTCAACATGATGTCCTTGTGGTTTTCTTGAATACCAAATAGAAGGGGTCATTTCCAAAATGATATTCCCTCAACCAAGGATTTTTCAACATAACCATGTGCCTTGTAATAGGTGACATTTCTAAGGGAAAGGATTTGACACAATATAAGATACAAATATTGACACTAGACTTTAAGAGAGTACATGACCAAAGTGACTAAAAGTTGACTAGCAATAAGATTATTTCGAGTTTTGATTTAAACTTGTAATTTTAAGGATGTTTTGGATTATGATTCACCTCAATACTCAAAAATACTTTTAATTTCAATCAAGTATTTCAGCATGTGGTACATCATAAGGAAATAAATAAATAAGTTCTATTCTAAACACATATGTGTTGCATAAAAAGGATAAAATATAGATAAAGGGGCTTCAATAACTTGTAGGATTTCCATGTCACTTGAATATTTCATTAGCTATGGCCTAATATTTAAAATAAATAAACATGGAGGATCATTTTGTTCTCGTGGACTACTAAGCATAGTTTTAAGGGTGCATGGAAAGTAGTTTCTCACCACCAACCACTAGCTAATTCACTATGAATTAAATGGTAAGATTGGATTTCCTAGGCTTAAGGTTTAGATAGAATTAACTAGGGTATTATTTTATATACCTTTTAGTACAATGAGGCCTAGAACTATGGAAGAAGCTAATTCTATGGATGCACACAAATAGGTCTAGTCCTAATTTGTCAAACACAACCATAATATTTTAGTGTCTTAACTTTAGAAAAACCAAACTTAAAGTCATGTTGTCTAAGGCTTGGGTATTAGAGCATGAAATCCTATAACTTCATGGCATGATTTTTAAAAAAAAACATTTCTTAGCCAAAAATGGCATCTCTAACTTAATTTCTATACCCCACCTATACATCGGGTTTAGTATACCATGTGGTGATGAAATCCACAGTTGATAGAGCCTATAATAAAATAAAATAAAAAATACTAACACTTGCCTCTAATTCTTAGGTATTACCAATAATTTGATGCCAAGAGAAGAGCATATACATACGTGGTTCTTGGGTAATAGAAATTTTAAATGTTATTTATGATTTTCAAGTATTGTCACCAATATAATGCTAGAAAAAAGATCATATGAAATAAGAGTAAAACACAAAAAATAATTAATATACAGTTTGATTAAATTTGAAAATAAAATGTTCGATAATTACTATTAAAAAAAAATGTTGAAATAGAAAAAATTCTAGAAAACTTAGAAAAAAAATGTTAAAAAATTAGATGAAATTTGATTTGGCCAGTTTTTCTTATTACTTTGCCTTTAACTAACAGCCTGTAAATAAACTATTATAATTATTTTTTATAGTTATAAAATTAAGGCAATCTACAAAAAGTTATCAAAATAAGTAAAAATAGAAAAAAAAATAAGCCTCTAGAATGATTTCACTATTACATAGTAAAAAAATAATGAATTCATTAGCGGTTAGGAAAATAAAACAATTGGAAAATAAAATACTCACATAATGATTATTTGGATGAAGTTTTAAATGATTTTTTCAAATTACAAAATGATTTATCTATAATTCAAAATGATTTCACCATAGTTCATAATGATTTCTATGTAGTTCAGAATGATTTTGCTATAATTTAGAATGATTTCACTATAGTTTAGAATTATTTCACAAAAGTTTAGAATGATTTTTCCATAGTTTAGAATGATTTTTATACAATTCATAATGATTTTTCTACAATTCTAATGATTTTATTGATCTACAAATAATAATTTAAATAGAAAACATAAAACAAAATAGATAGTAAGACATTAGTATAATGGGGTTAGGTGAGGCAAAAACACACAACTATTATAAAAATAGAAAAACTATAAAAAAGTAAAGAAAAAAACACAAAAAAAAAATCACTGTTCTACAAAATGAAATCATTATTATATAAAATGAAATCATTTTTATTCAAGTTTACTGACATTAAGCTAAAAAAATAACCTAAAACAATAAACAAAAATCTCCAAGACAAGTCTTAAATGTATATGCACATAAAATATTAATAAAAAGAACTGAAATGACTTCATAGATGCACCTATGATATAAAAGATGATGGATAAAGTCCCTCTTGGCATGATAAAATGTATAATATCTAATTCTACAATTCAACTAAAAAATCAAACTAAATGAAATCAAATCTCAACTAGAAACCTAAACTTTAGTGATAGCATCAAATGAAATAAGCAAACTAAACACACACTTTCAAAACCAAATGAAATAAGCTTCCTTCTTTATGATTTAACATGACTTGATCTTAAATACAATGGATGTGAGTGATCAAATCTTATTCAAAGCATAGGGAATTGGGTAACATTTCGATGTGAAAGAGCATTTTTGATGGTTTGGATTCACTTGGATTTGTATGAAATTTTGATATCACTTCATTAGAATAATTGTGGATGATAAAAATGATGGATTGTAAGTTAATTTATAGACTTACGAGATATACGATGAACAATTGAGGATTATTTATATTTATTATATTATATTAATCAATGGTTAGGAATTAGTCCTCATTGATGAGGATGATGACCAATTGTATTAGTTGATAATAAAGAGGAGTTGATTGGGTGACTTTAAAAAAATAGGCCAATTTAGTTGGTTGAGTCATTAATGAGGTTGAAATGTTCTAAGGTGACTCACAGGGTGGTTGGATGAGTCAACACATAGTTGAGACAAATGTGGAGGATGTTTAGGTGAGGTGGAAAACCTAGATTTAACAAATTTTGGAGAAAAATAAGTGTTCATAAATAAATAATTAATAATTAATCAATTATTATGAATTTGGAAGGAAATAATGTTAATTTGGATTTGAATTATGGAAAGGGAAGGGTTAGCATGTTCAAGTTATATTTGATAATAAATGGAAAAATTTAGGTGTCTACAGAAATATCACTAAATGTATTGGTATATTTTTGGTTTTTAATCATTGGTTAAATCAAACCTAAATCCTTAAAATATATATTATGAAAGTTTTAGGGTTATATCACATGATTAATCCCATCAACATTATAAAATATGGTTTTCCAATAGGTGCACCATTTAGATTCAAACTGATGTGGATTAAGGATTGAAATTTGATGGATCTTATCAAAGAATGGTGGAAAGAGACATCCACTAGAGGTAGTATCAAATTTATTATTGTAAACCACAAGTTGAATTTTTTTATATAACATATTCACATATGGCATAATGATGCCTTTGGAAGCATATTTAAATAAAAAATCATCTTTGAATCATATATCTAAATTCTTTAAAACTAAGTGTAGTGGGTTGCTCATAACATAAATACTCTTCTCTTGGAAAAGGAGCTAAATGCAAAGTAGAAATTAGTCCTAGATAAAGAGAATATATTTTGGAAACATAAATTAACAAATTAATGTCATAAGGAGGAGATAAAAACTTAAAATTCATCCATAAATATACTCTAGCAATATACAATTACAATAAGATGTTGAAACTCAAAACTAGTAATGAAATTTACAAATAAGATTTGTGAGTGAAAAAAAATAGGAAGCTGATTTATTTTAAAATATCATTATGGAAACCCCCTTGATCTTTCCTTGGATAAAAAATAATTTTAAATCTTGTCCCAAAGATAATTAATGAAATTAAAAATTTAGAGTTAATGAGGTTATTTATAGATTAACAAATTAAAATAACATTGTGGAGCATGGACAATGATAAATCCCCAAGGTTAGATGGATTCCACCTATTTTTTTCAAACATTTTTTGGAAATTACAAAAATGGATATCATTAATAATGAATCCAAATCCTTGAGAAAAAATATAAATGATTTTTATTGTAATTTGTTTACTTTGATCCCTAAGAAAACTAATGCATTTACTTAAACAACTTTATAGTGATATCCTTTTGTAATACCATTTTAAAAAAATGTCAAATACCATGGCTAATCATATTATAATCCTCCTTCCTTTTATAATTTCATAAAAATAGAGTGATTTTGTCCAAAAAGACAAATATTAGATGGTGATGTAATTATGTATGAGTTGATCCATTTAACAAAGTTGAAGAAGGAAATACATATGATTATCAAACTTGATATTAAAAAACATATAATAGGGTGAATTAAAACTTTATATTCACTATTATGAATAGTTTAATCTTATCAAAGTCATAATATGTGTAGAGACCTCATCTTGAGAAGTATTTTTTTAACTAGCATGCTAACCTTGCAAGATCATGTTAGCCAAAGTGGAATTGTGATTAATCATTACAGTTGATTACTTTGTTTTGAGATAGTATGATATTGATTATGATGCATTACTCAGTAGATGTATATTCCTACTTCAGTTATGCCATATTATTTTATTTTATTCATATCATATTTTATTACTATGGATGTATATTTTTGGTGCAGGTACTATTGATGTTTTGTTTAGTGGTTGCAAGAACACATCGAGTGAGCTAGTCTCATTGGTGGACTTCGAATACTAAGAAAATAAACAAAATTTTATTAGAATTTGGGTCGATATCAATAGGTAAAGCATCAAGGTGAAAATTATAGCCATGGTTCATATTGAGTCTTTTGATTTCGGTGATTTCATCTTTATTGTCTTCTTACCTTTGTATGAGTGATCATTTATGTCAATATTTTATGTTTTGTTTGGATTTAAAGAGTTATGAGATCATTCACTATCCCTATTATTGTCATGTGCTCAAATTTCATTCTTATATTCAAGGTTGTGTTTGTAATCTCTTTGCATTGTTATTTTTAAATTTTCTTTTCTCGTCATTTTTTGTTGTGTAGTCTTGTGCATAAGCCATAATATTTTAACATTTAGGGAGTCGCTATGTGGGTGATTAGACCATGAATTAGACCCACATAATTTTATAATAAATATTATTACATATTATTTTAGAATAATTTAGTTCATTTACTCCCTTGGATTATAATGAGTTTGTTTCACTATTAAAAAGGGGATATTTGTATAATTTTGTCTTAAGGCTTGGTCAGTAAGTTTTCTTAAGCATGGCATGGATTTAACATTCCATTGAAAAAACTTAGTTTTGCCATGATGGAAGTTAGAATCGACTTGATAATTATTATGGCATTGATAGTCTTAGATTTATGACTTAGCTTATTTTATTTTTGACTGGGCATCATTAATATTTTGATACTTGGTGACTTGGTGGTTTTAGGGGAATGGTTAGGATAGATTCTATAAGCTTGGAGAAATAAATTAATGAGATTTGTTTAAATTTTAAATATTGGCATAATGCCATGAACTCTCCCTCTATGCCTTCTAATCCTTGGAAAACTTGTAGGATGGGCCCATGCTAGCAACATGACATAGGAATTGGGGGGGTTGGTAGAAGAAAATTTCATTATATTAAGGAAGGCCATGCTATTTTGACTATATGGCATGGAGTTGGTGGAGAGAGACCCTATCAATCTATAATTTGTTGCAAGTAAGTATTACCTTAAATTTTTATGAACAATGCTAATCTATGTTGATTTAGGGTTTTATGGAAAAAAATAAACCTATTTGACATATACCCATAAAAACCAATTAAGGTAATATTACCTATTATGGGTTGTAAGCATTTGGTTTCTTTTGGATTGGATAATCTAATATGTATATATGCTTAAAGTGACTTAGTTTGACTACCCTATTTGGCATTTTGATTTGCATTTTTTTACTACTATGTTAATTTTCTTATATGGGTTGATGGCATATTATTTTGGCTAAAGACAATAACCATAGGGATATGCCCAACTTGGGTTAAATCATATCCCTATTGGGGCAGGGTATCACAAGATTTATGTATTCATTAAAAAAAAATCTATGTTAAGTACTTGTAATGGAGTTGTAGTCTTTATTAAACCCCATAACTTTTATAAAAAGCATGGTTTTAGAAATAAATTTGGCCCATAATTAATTTCAAATGGGATGGGTAAAATGAATGCCTAAAAATGTAGTTAAACCATTTGGGAATAAAATGCATATAATGAGGATTCCAAATTCTGCTAAACTATAATAAAATTTTATTTACATAATGTGTTTGGTAATTGTTTATATCCCTATTGGCATGGAAACAATTTATCCATTATATCTCCCACTTTTGTGTCAATCCTCATATTTGATAAGGATTTTAAAGTTGAGTGGTTTGATAATTATTGATGATTTAAAATTGTGCTTGATTCTAATCAACAACAATGGGAAGTTTCAAGATGTGGGACTTGCGTCTTGAAACAACCTCTAGATTTTAGAGAAGCTGGCTCTTCTTTAAATCAAGTAAATACTGGGAAAAGGGATAGGAATTTAAATCATAAACACAATGTGAGAAAGAAAATCTAATCTATGGTGATGCACCTAAATGTAATTTGACCTTAATCCTGAGCACAGTGAGACTATCTGTAGGATTCATTTACATTTAAGAGCAAACAAGTGCATGATCAATGTAAAAGATGGAAATAATAGAAACATAGGCTCGCAACATAGACTACTTTTGCTGTGATATAGAAAATGTCAACAAAGGCATAGGATTCAATCTTCTTATTTGAATCTTCTAATCACATAAGAGGCGTAGAAACACGTATAGTTATGTAAACCTTTTAACTCAATAAAATGAGATAAAAGAAAATGATATTACTTAGTCACAGCTCTAGAAAGTCTAAACTTGTCACAATAATTCCCTCTCAAAAAATTCCCTCTCTCTGTATCTAATCTCATTTGGTGATCCATGCACTCCTCTTTATAGCCTTAGATTCCCTCCAGATTGTCCATGCATTCCCAAACTTACAACCCAAATTGAACTCTAACTAAGCTGGAAGTGTCTATCAGAAGATAGTTCTTAGATTTTGAAACGTTCTATTTCCTTGCAGTTCACTTGTTGAAACAGATACACAAGACACTCTATTCTATTAAACAGAAGAGGACACTTAGTCAATTCCCTAAAAATCTTCTTATTTCTTAGGAGACACTGGAGAACAACACTTGGCATGTTTTGAAACACTTACAAAAGACACACGACACTTTCTACTTTACTTTGACTTTTACTATATCTTTGCTCAGGAATGTTTCGACTTTGACACTTGTCACAATTCACTTCTTTGACACTTAATAACTTAATAGAAATAAGACCCACTGCATCTCTTACCTGAGCAACTTTGAAAAGGGGCATAGGGATAGGTGGTAATCTCTACTTGCTTCAACAAAGGACACATGGCAATCTCTGCTTTACTCTATTTATACCATAGAAACAAATGGGTCTCATTTCTCATTTACATGGACAGTAACACCTGACGACTTCTGCTTTCTTCAGACACACAACTTGGGACCCACCATAGTCTTTGCTATATCAATGAAGCAAAATTGACTATAATTCAGATCGTGACATGTGGTGGCTTTCACTCTCTCTTGCTAGGGTACGTGGCAACTTCTGTCACTTTTAGAAAAGTGAAATTGAGACCTTCTGTGACTGTCACTTGGTGCTTTCTACTTGATCTTGATACTTAGCTTTTTGAAACCTTCCACTGTAAAGAGATAAAATGTGGGTGCTGATATGTAACTACAGACGTTGACACTTGGCACATTTTGTTGAGTTGCTATGAGATACATGGCACATTTTGACCAACTCATAGAAAATGTGAAAGGTGCCTCAGATGATGACACTTGGCATTTCCATTTGAGAAAAGATGCCTTAGAGGATGGCACTTGTCAGCTTTTGCTTTACCTTGACACTTAGACAAAATCAATCAAAAAGGGAAAATAGAGCCTATGCTCTGTTTCAGAGCTTCACCATCAAAGTATGTGGGAATTTTTTTTTTAGCGTGTAACTGAAAATCAAAATGTAATGTAGAGTAATTTTTACTCTATAGTTATTGGTGACCCCAAGGACTTTTCAGCTTGCTAAAAAAGAAACCACAACTTATGCTAGATCAAAATTTCAAAATCACAGCTTCAGTAATGTTGTCTAGTAAGCAGACCACTCGTCATCAGATAACCCTTTCTTATTATACAATTTATTGAAGGCTAAATCAAGGTTAATGATATCCTTGTGTGAATTTTTAAAAAAAATTTGAATAGTAGCCTTCAATTTGAATTTGAGCTAGGAAATAAGAACCAAGACAGCTTCTATTTCAGGGACTGATGAATCATCCTTGAGATCTTGGAAAACTGTTTGATCATTCTATTTGGCCAACAACAATGGTTCAATTTCTTCTACCATCAGCACGGTATCATCATTAGGAAATGAAGAAGGAAGACCTAATTGTACCAAATTTTCAACATGCTATTTCATTTCATTGATTCCTTCCTTCATGACATCCAGATGCTCCTTACAACTATTGGCTATGGAATTACAACTGAGAACTTCATTACCCACTTGGTAGTGACCATTTTGTCATTGATTCCTAATGCTAACAATGTTGCATCATAAAGCTTTTGCAGTAGCATTTGTGAGTCTGTTACTCTCTCAAAGACTGTAGCTAGAGTATTTACAACTAAACTCTCCACCTTTTTGCGCAATTTCCATGCATTTAGCAGGAAGGTGAGAGAAGGTCTGAGCTAATTAATCTCTAAAGAGATTCTCTTCCACATGGATTCGTATAGCTCCCTTACCAGACTTAATACTCTGACACTCTTTAGCCTGTTGGCCAGCTCTAGTGTCAATTATGCTACTCTCTATTGTTTTGAGTGAAATTGGGCTATTATGACTATAGTGTTATTATATTTAGCCAACATATTTTTTTATAATTGGGTAACCTACAATAAGTGCTCCTCACACTTTTCTTGTAATGCTACTTTTTCATGCCTTAGGGTCATCACCGCATCCTTTATGTATGTGAGCCCTACCTTTAAAGAATCATTTTGGGCCTGAACTACCTGGTGCATCTAAAAAAAATAGTATTTTGCAACTATTTATTTAGATTCTCTACCTCATTGTTTTTTCTATTGATTTCTGAGGTCAAACTGTTACAGTTTGCCTTTTCCTTGGCTAGCTTAGATTCCAACTTTTGTAGCCTCCTTGAAATCTTTAATTAGTCTTTAGTAACTATAGAAGTGGATTTTATCAGTAGCTCAACTTTGTCCTATGGCCTAAAGAGTGACATGTCAATGGCTACTACATTCATCATGTAATCCTATAGCTACATTTGCTCAGCTGGCTTTATTACATTTGGTGACAAATGGGTCACCATCAATTGCTACTGAATGGGGTCAAATTGTGACCGTAAATGGGGTGTAACCAAAGATTTATTCTCCTTGATCTTCTTTTTCTCTCTTCAGGCTTCCCTTGCCTTCCTAGAAGCATCTGCTTAGATCTAGAAGGTGGAAGAAGAGGCAATGTGCCCACCTGCAAAAGGATGTCCTTGTGGTAGACCATATTGAATAGCCAGTTGTTGGCTATGGGCAATCTAAGGGAAAAGTTTCTTGGGAATAGAAGGGGATAAATGAGGTAATGTTAAGGCTAGAGGTGATACAGATGGGGCTA
The DNA here is from genome assembly GCA_037957365.1 of Torreya grandis. NCBI lineage: Eukaryota > Viridiplantae > Streptophyta > Pinopsida > Cupressales > Taxaceae > Torreya > Torreya grandis. The sequence goes on from JARHVA010003641.1 coordinate 1,311,011, forward strand.
AGTGAGAAATAGGAATGGAAAAAGTGGCAGGGGAAGAAATAGACTGAGAAGGAGAGGGAGGAATAGTACTTACTTGAGGAGCAATTACAGTACCCTATAATTGGCACTGTGATGTGTCTATCTCCTCTTCTGAAGTAAATTGAAATTGCACCCTCTTTTGTTTCTTGGGTGTCTCTTCTTTTGGCTGCATTTTTGCTCCTTTCAATGATGTCTATGGGGAACTGGGAATATCTATAATCGAGGCTGATGGGGAAGCTTGTGATGTTGAAGGCACCACACTTTTTTGCATTGCTATGGTGCTAAGGGATTGAGACCAAACTGATATAGTTGCTACAGCTATAGTTTGCTTTGAGGCTTGTGATTCCTAGCTTGACCCAGCCTTAGCTTCCTACTCTTCACCCAGTAAATTACTTGTCTCTAGGCTAGATGAAAGAGAGAGATGACACTCATCCCATAGTTCTTCCCATCTTTCATTTGTGTCTATGTTCCCAAAAGAATGGGTTGTTTGACAAATTACATGCCTATACTTCCAATAGGCCTCTATCTTCTCAGTATCCCAATCTTCATTTTTTAATGCTCTCCTTAAGCTAGAAGTCATTTTGACTTTAGGATCATACTCTCTCTACTTAGCATAGAATGTCTCCCATGGCCTATTTTGTGGAAGTGGTAGGTCTGTTAACTCAACATAAAATTTAGGAGCATCTTCCCTAGGATTTTTCTTGGTTTCCCAAAAAGGGTGGCCTTCATGTGCAATTCTGATTGTGACTCTGTTAGTTCTTATCTAGGAGGCTATGAAATCATTTGGATCATAAACCCATTTGTCCTCTATTAAAAGGAAACCCAGAAAGGCTAGCTTTCTAAGCAATACAACTTCAGCATCTCTGGTTTCCAAAACCATGCCATTTGTCATCCATGGTTGATTATACATTTTCCTTTTCCTCTTTGTAGAGGCAAATTCATTGTCAATTATGGATACCTATTTGGTGACCTCTAGGAATGCTAACCTAAGAGTTAAGATCTTAGGTAGCAATATTGGTTCCCCACAAAAACTATGGACTCTTATAATGATATGGTGGGATCCAAAATAGAAATCGCAAGGAATTGGGAAACTAGCTAGAAGATTTGAAACACTTAAGAATAATCTATTCATAATTGGTTCACGACTGAAATGGAAAAAAGTAGGAGTGACAAACAATTCCCAAAACTCATATGGGTCACTAGTCTTTGACAAAATGTGTGTCCATGCAGACACATTAATGGTCCTTTGGAGATCAAAATCTGGGTCATACATATTAAGAGACATATATTTGGCAAAGAGTTTAGAGTTTTGAAAAAGCATGAGGTGGAACAAATAGGAGGAATACCTGAACACTCCTTTTGATCTGAAATGAGCTAATTGTTCTACCATGGAGAAAGTAATTTGTTTAGAAAAGTCAAGCTAATACTCTTGAGTTTTGTCAATGGTCTTCAGCCTAAAAAGGATAGCCATTTGTTCTGCATACGCTGCCATATCATCTTTCATGCCAAAGATGAGAGCCATCATAGATAATGCATCTTGGCTAGCCTGTGTGAATTGAGCTCTTGGTGCAGGGAGTGTGGGTACCATAATATCATCATCACCCATTTGTATCTCTGATCTCAAGAACCTTGTCTGAGTGTTGATATTTGCCCATGTTATTTGCATCTTTGCAATAGTGGGAAACATAGCTGTACTATCATGATGTAGGGCTAACATATCCTTGATAGCTTGTGATGTGATTTGTACTATGAATGGGCCTCATTAAATGGTGCGTGAAGGTGCATGGAGCAAGTCTGCACATAATTTGACCAGGTCAGGGCATGAATGCATAGCTGGGACAATGAACTGAGCCAATTGTAAGGTCCATATCCTAATGGTGAATGTTTCAAATTGTCCTACTCTAGCCCTCTATAGACACCTTTGATGTGCCCCTTCTCTAAGATTTTTTCTACTAGCTCTCTGAAGAATTGGATCCATGATGCCATTCACATAATCTTTTATTTTTATTGAATCACTTGCTGGACCAGCTTCAGGAAACTTGGTCCTTAGATAGGTCTTCAATGGCTGTGCAAGAGCTGAAGCATACAATTTACTTGCAAGAAACCTATCAATGGATTCATACATCCTAGCTCCTTGTTGTGAAGATTTTGCACCCTCCATCTTTATATCTTCTCTGTGGTAACTTGTATGAACTTTTGAAAAACAAAGACACTTTCACTGAAGCAAGTTTACTAAGCATAGAAAATGCAAGTAGCAGGATATTTTCACGTAGATGTAAGAATGTTTGAGAACTTGTAAAATTTAAACCTTGCTAAGAGGTATTTATTGACTTATCAAGTCTCAAAATGGCATTAAACTTAGATAACTGTTAGCAGATCCTGCTCAATCTTTATGGAATAGTGAGATAGACACATTATGCAAGTGGCAGTGCAAGGTACCTTGGGGATTTCTAAAGATTTGGAAGACATTCAATGTATTGGATAATTTTTGAAAAATTTGAAAATTCTAAGTTGTCGACTACATGTTCAAAGAACACTTATTTAAAATAAAATCAGGAAAACAAAAAATGGGAAAACAAAGCAATACAAAAAGGGGAAACTACCTGACTACATTAATCAAGTATATTTGCCTACTCTCAGATCAAAATGAAGATTTTGAAGTATCCTTTATGATACAAAAAATTATGATGCCAAATAGGGGATTGAATGGTATGAAACTCTGATGACTTGCTCTTCTCGTTTGACACCTTAATTTGCCCACATCCAAATAAATCAGAGTCAAACATGTCCCCAGCATATACATACTCTTCTTGTTATTTAAAACTTATTGAATGCTGATTTTTTATGTTGTTGTGTCTCATCAAGAAATCAATGTCTATTGGCTCTTCACCCTGTGTCTCTTGACATACATCATTTTTTGGCTTATCTCCTTCTGCCTCATGCTCGGGTTCCATTTCATGATCTTCCTCTTTGATTACTTCAAAAATATCATCTTCAATTTTATCAACCTCTTGAAAGAATAATTTTGACATTTTGTAGCAATTTCTCATATTTATTTGAGTCTCAATGCTGCCTTCTCCACCTGAAGCCAACTTACAGTCTTCTTAAAGAATAGTGTAACCTACCCTAATGACTTCAAACAAGTCATTCAAAACATGATCAATTTCATTCTTGGGTTTCATTACATGATCATCCTCCTTGATGACTTCAACCTCTTGAAAGGATAAGTCTGAAAGCTTGCATCCCCTCTACATACTTATCTGAGTCTCAATGCTATCTTTTCCACCTGAAGCTAGCTCATAGCCTTCTTGAAGAATAGTGTAACCTGCCCTAATGACTTCAAACAAGTCATTCAAAACATCATTTTTTGGCTTATCTCCTTCTGCCTCATGCTCAGGTTCCATTTCATGATCTTCCTCTTTAATAACTTCAAAAATATCATCTTCAATTTTATCAACCTCTTGAAAGAACAATTTTCATATTTTGTAGCAATTTCTCATATTTATTTGAGTCTCAATGCTGCCTTCTCCACCTGAAGCCAACTCACAGTCTTCTTGAAGAATAGTTTAACCTTCCCCAATGACTTCAAACAAGTCATTCAAAACATGATCAGTTTCATTCTTGGGTTTCATTACATGATCATCCTCCTTGATGACTTCAACCTCTTGAAAGGATAAGTCTGGAAGCTTGCATCCCCTCTGCATACTTATCTGAGTCTCAATGCTATCTTTTCCACCTAAAGCCAACTCACAGCCTTCTTGAAGAATAGTGTAACCTGCCCCAATGACTTCAAACAAGTCATTCAAAACATGATAAAAAATTATCTATTTTTCATCAGAGATAAAAGCAAAAGCTTGTGAATTGTCCTCTGGTTCATCAAAGGGTGTACCTATGGTGATTTCCTCCTCATCTGCACTCATGAAATCTTCTTGACTAGCCATGAACTGAGCATACTCCTCTACATACTTATTTGCTTCCTCCAAAATATATTCCTCTTTGAAAATGGGTAAAGAAGATGACTGATGATTATACACATGCAGAAGAAGAGATAATTCTTGAGCTGGAATCGAATGATTCTCTTCTTTCCATTTGTATATCACTTCATCTATATCATATGTAGCTTGATAGCTCTCTTGGAGGGATGTAGATGGGGTGTATTCAAATGTAGGACCTTCAGATTGATCATCATCATGAGTGAGAGCAACCTCAACCTCTTCAAGGCTTTGAGTAAAACCTTTTTCCTCCTTATTTCTACCCCATGATTCCATTATTTGCTTCCAACTCATGACCTTGTGACCAAATCTTTTCTCTTGGGAAGAGGTAGCAATTTTATCTTCTTCAAGATCCCTAGCTGGTTCATGATTTTCCCTCTTCCAACTCAAAATTTGGACATCATGTTGAGAGATCTGAGGATTGGTAGAGGAGGTATTTTTTGGTGTAGGCTCCTCTCTAAGGTCTAAAAGCTCTATCTCTCTTTCTCTAAGCAATGTCATCTTTACCTCTAATTCCTCAACTTGCTTAGCTAAATCTTCTTGAAAGAGTCTTTCTTGGAGCTCATAAGAATCATCATAGAAGTGGGGAGTGCATGAAGGCTGCGATGAAAAACAAGAAGCTTCTTAAGGAAGGGTGAGAGGGACTTAAGGGAGAAGTGGGGGTTTATATTCCACTTCCCTTGCTGCCAACATAGACTCGACATTATTGGGGAAATGACATTGATAGTTTGACTTGGCTCATGAATAGGGTTTGCGTATGTCTGATATGAAACTTGTGGCAGTGGATATGTAGGTTGATAGACTTGGTAAAGCTATCTTTCATGAATACTTAGCTTCTCTTCTAAAAATGCAATCAAGCCACACACATCCAACATCTCATATGTAAGCCTTTGCTAATTTGCTCTTTCAATGGGATCCCATTCACTTTTAATCAGATCTACTACATTTCTTACTTGATGGATGACATGATTAGGAATTTCTTGGCCACATCCCCTTCTATTGTCAAGCTCTAATACATATTTTTTATATCTTAGTAATGCTTTTTTGAAGGTGGAAATGAGATTAGGTTGAGCATGGAATGTAACATATTGGGGAGACTAGGCATAAGATTGATATAGCTCATGACAGGGCTAAGGTTGGTCGTATCAAACTTGTGAAGGGCAACAATTATAACCATATGCATCCTTATTGTTTGATGTGATTACATGAGTAACCTTATCTTGATTAAGAATATATGAAGGGGCATAAGACCCATAGCTCTGAGTAACAAAATTATACATACCAAACGGTGATTTTTGATGATACTAGGATTGCTTAACCGGCTGATTCAACTCAAAGTCACTGTTGGTGTTGATAAAATAAAAATCTCCAAAGGTTGGTTGGCCAAAGAACACACCGAAAATTCTTCCACTCCTTGAAAGATTGGTCCCACTAGGCAAGCCAAAAATTATTGATGATTTATATTTGTGCTTGATTCTAATCAACAACAATGGGAAGTTTCAAGATGTGGGACTTGTGTCTTGAAACAACCACCAGATTTTAGAGAAGCTGGCTCTTCTTTAAATCAAGTAAATATTGGGAAAAGGGATAGGAATTTAAATCAAAAACACAATGTCAAAAAGAAAATCTAATCTATGGTGATGCACCTGAATATAATTTAACCTTAATCCTGAGCATAGTGAGACTATCTGTAGGATTCATTTACATTTAAGAGAAAACAAGTGCACGATCAATGCAAAAGATGGAAATAATAGAAACAAAGGCTCACAACATAGACTAATTTTTTTGTGATACAAAAAATGTCAACAAGGGCATAGGGTTCAATCATCTTATTTGAATCTTCCAGTCACATAAGAGGTGCAAAAACATGTACAGTTATGTAAACCTTTCAACTCAAGAAAATGAGACAAAAGTAAATGATATTACTTAGTCACAACTCTAGAAAGTCTAAACTTGTCACAATAATTCCCTCTTAAAAAATTCTCTCTCTGTATCTAATCTCATTTGGTAATCCCTGCACTCCTCTTTATAGCCTTAGATTCCCTCTATATTGTCCATGTGTTCCCAAACTTATGGCCCAAATTGAACTCTAACTGAGATGGAAGTGTCTATAAGAAGATAGTTCTTAGATTCTGAAACATTCTATTTCCCTACAGTTCGCTTGCTGAAACAGATACATAGGATACTCTATTCTATTAAACAAAAGAGGACACTTAGTCAATTCCCTAAAAATCTTCTTATTTCTTAGGAGACACTGGAGAACGACAATTGGCATGTTCCATAACACTTACCGAAGACATGCGACACTTTTCGCTTTACTTTGACTTTTACTATATCTTTGCTCAGGAACATTCTGACTTTGACACCTATCACAATCCACTTCTTTGACACTTAATAACTTAACAGAAATAAGAATCACTACATCTCTTACCTGATCAACTTTGAAAAGGGGCATAGGGATAGGTGGCAGTCTCTGCTTGCTTCAACAAAGGACATGTGGCAATCTTTGCTTTTCTCATCTGGGGTTACATGGTGGTTTCCACTTCTGTTAGCTACCTTTAGAAACTTGCAAAAGATGACACGTGGAAATCTCCACTTTACTCTATTTATACCATAGAAACAAATGAGTCTCATTTCTCATTTACACAGACAATGACACTTGGCGACTTCCACTTTCTTTAGACACATAACTTGGGACCCACCATGGTCTTTGCTATATCAGTGAAGCAAAATTGAAGATAATTTAGATCACAACACATGGTGGCTTCCACTCTCTCTTGCTAGGTTATGTGGTGTCTTCCATCACTTTTAAAAAAGTGAAAGTGAGACCTTTTGTTACTGCCACTTGGCACTTTTTGCTTGATCTCGATACTTAGCTTTTTGAAACCTTCTACTACAAAGAGATAAAACATGGGTGCCTTTATGTAACCACAGATGTTGACACTTGGTGCACTCTACTGAGTCGCTATGAGATATGTGGTACATTCTGACTAACTCATAGAAAATATAAAAGGTGTCTTAGACAATGATACTTGGCATTTCCATTTGAGAAAATTTGCCTCAGAGGATGACACTTGTTAGCTTCCACTTTACCCCGACACTTAGATAAAATGAATCAAAAAGGGAAAATAGAGCTTGTGCTATGTTTCAGAGCTTTGCCATCAAAGTATGCGGGAACAAAAATTTTCAGTGTGTAACTAAAAATCAGAATGCAACGTAGAGTAATTTTTACTCTACAATAATTATATACAATTAAGTATACTTGATTAAATCATTACCAAACTAATTACCTCCTTCAATTTAATGAGGCATGGCTTGAAGGATGGATCAATATGTTTTTGAATTTAGCCTATGGGGTTGGTTATGTGTGTATGTATACCTCCTTTACTATGGGAATGTTCTTTATAATGACTTTAAACCATATGATATTAGTGAAACTTTATCAATCATATTTTATTTTTAAAATTGAGGTAAATGTGTATAATTTGGGGTTTGTTAATAGATGAGCTTAACCTCCTTTTTCTTTGGACTACCCCTTGTAAATTATCTCAACCATGGTATGAAGTGTGAAGCCCATCAACATTTTAATTAATCTTAACTACTTATGAGTGAGCTGATTTAAGTGTTAATATTGGTTGTAACTGCCCACATTAGTAAGTGGTAAACTTTATCTTCTTGGATTGATTGTATTTCATGCTGAATTAAATATAATATCTTCCTTGATATTTCTATAAATGGATTGATTGTTAAAGTCTTGAGTTGTTTGAATGGTATGCTAATTCAAGGAAGCATGAGAATTCTAGGCATCAATAATCAGCTTGACATTCCAAGCATTGAAGCTTCAAAACCATAAACTTAGATTTACCTCTAAATCTACCTTCCTAAGTTTGAAGCTAATAAGATGAGCATAACTCTTATGCTCCCTTGGATGAGTGTCATTTTTTGGTCTTATGTATAGCTTGAGTTTTGTACAAGCTATTATTTCTTGTGTTCTTGGTTAACATGTTGGACTTGGTATTATTATTTGTTGTTCGATATTATTGTATTAAATGTTTTGTTGTTAAGTAGTGTACCATGGCTTGTGTCACCTGTATGCTCATTACTTTTGGTAAAACCAAGATGCCTGATTCCACCATCTAGCTGATGGTTGGGGTGGTCAAGGTCACCAATGGTGGGGCTCATTAGGTTTTACTTTGGTGTTTATCATCCTTTTAGATCATTTTATTATCTCATACTAAGTAGAATTTTGTGTTTATGATTGATGGATCAAACATGTTAGTATGTTGTATATAATTGTTGGTCACCATGGTTTCATTAATGTAAGTTATTTTTATTTTTATTATATGAGATCTATATCATGGATTAAGTTAATGTGACATTGTTATGATAATTATACATGTGTATGGTGATATATATTATATATGAGTAGCATCACGATGCATGGGTACCAAGCAACTATTGAATCAATCATATAATTTAGAATTTTCATATTTATTAGATAGTTGTAATAGTAATTTTGTAATTCATGATGAAATTAAATGATTATTATTTATGCTATTACTTATAGATAGATGAATATATTTTTATCAATAAGTACTCTTCTAAATGTTGTATCTTTACTATTTTAGCATTTAAAATAAAAACTATACAATTTTAATCTTGTTACATTTTGTAATGAAAGGTATCTTACCTTGAGATATTATATATTCTAAAGTATGGAAGTTCCTAAATACTTGAATAAATCTTATACAATTATATGAATACCATATAGGAAAGTTGTTATAGTATGCATAAGATAGCAAACCGGTATTGGAAATAAATTTATTATTATTACTAAGTTACTCCAACTTGAATTCTTCTTCAGAAGTTGGCCTTCATAGAATGTCTCTCACTAAAAAGCATATTGAAGGTTTGCCAACTATAATTTTGGTTAATGTTTCTTAAAGAATATGTAGGCTATGTTATGGTTTACATAAGCGTATCACTCAATAAGTTATCATTTGAGTTTATGAAAAATAGTATTATCTTCTTATTATGATTTTGATACTTTTAAAAAGAAAAGATGAGGCGTTATGGACTTAACATCACTATTAGAAATGCTTGCAATTAAACATGTTAAACTCTTGTGAGTTACTAAAATAATCTATGTATCAGCCAAATTTATGCCTTCATGTATAATGAGATTTCATAAATCTATAGGTACAATTGTCTCACACTCTTCAAGTGACTTTATTTCATCCTCTTTTGATCCTAATGGACATGTCACATGGTTAAAACCATTATGGTAAAACCTTTTCAACCTTGGATGTTGACTTTGATATATGACTAAAATTTATTAATGGGTCTCTTTATTGGATTCAGTCATTGGAATTTCATGTATAATTCAACTATTAATATCTCTTGGAAAGATTAACCTGATGGTTTAAAACATTTTATTAATTATGTGATATCCATGGAATCATGGTGTTTGTTATACTCTATAAGATCTAGAAAATTTTTCTACAACTGTATTAATTTGTTGAAGATAATGGTTATCAGTTTAAACTACCCTCCTTGCATTGGTTATACATATTTATAAGAAGAATAACTCTTCTAATAATTCTAGTTTGATTTAATATGCATTTTCATGGTATATGTATGTATTGAAACAACAAAAACATTACATAAGCTGGAATGTGATGCTTATCTTCTTTTAGAATGCCTACCTTTATATGGGCAAGCTCAAAATATGTCATCTATGATTTATAACTTAAATATATATTTACATTTCATATTCACTTATTATTAAATCAATTAAGTGTGTAAGATGATCTTATTTGAATGGATTCCATCTAGCTGAAAGGTAGTTTAGATTAACCAAAATATATATAGTCAACTATGTTACCCTTTCTTATTGAGCCATGGATGCATTGGTTGGTTTGGGCATTGATGACTATGTCTTGAGTCATATGAAGTTAACTATTGTAACCATTTAATGCACTCTTGATTGATAAAATAATTAAGTATTCGGAGTTGATCCCATTAAGCATTTACTATGCTAATAAAATCTCTCAAATGCTAGAATTATAATTATATACAATTGAATACATTTTTATTAAACCTAAATTTGTCATTGAGACATTGATTTAATCTTATAGGTAAAATGTGAATAAGGATTTTACTCCATATGGGATTAGTAAAATTTCTAGACTCCTTGATAATGGTAAAACCATGTTATGGGAATTATCTCCCTTATAAGATAATCTCCATCATACAAGTGTGTGGTGCTATGGCTACTAGATGCAAGATTCAATTTATTGAATCTCAATATCTCTATGGATTTTCCTAGTCTATTATGGGCTACAGTAGCAATTAGTTGGGTATATCATGCCAATTGATCAGACTTCCTTATGTAATAATCTAAGTGAAAACCAATATAGTCTACCTTGGGATGTATTGTATCAAATGATTTAATGAATTTAGGGTTTATATATAATAAAATTTTGTTACTTTAACATCAAGTTAGATGTCAAGGAGTAGATGTATCTTTGGCTCTCAAATGAGAATCTATTAGGTGCCCAAGATATTAAGTAGGGTTAATTGACCACTAAATAGTCCTATTTATGGGAGTAACAAGTCTAGTATAGAGTTTGGAGTTTATCAATGTGTACACACACACACCAATATACCCCAAATTATATATGCCTTGGCACTAAGACACTTACATATAGAACTCTTTACTGGTGACTTAATCCTAGTTACATGTTTACTACCAATTTATAACGTGCCAATTAGGATAATCCTTGTGTACAAAACCACTTTGATGTTGTCTCATATCATCTATTTATGTTTGTGCTAGGAATGTAGAGCTACTTTATACTCTAAAACTAATGATTACATTTTTTTGGGATTGTTTCATCTGGCATCAAAGCAGTGTTTCTACTCTAGGAAACTTTGGGATTTGAAGAGTTTCTACATTGAGACTAATGAATTATCCCAATTAGATAGAATTGTGAAGTGATCCACAAAGGAACTTAGCCTTTTTGGGATGAATAATAAGGTACTATGTTGTAAGTGATAAGATGTTGGAAGTTTTGTATATCTCTCAGAAGAAATGATCTCAAAGAATATGATTTTTTTCAATGTCAATTGCTATCTCCCCTAGCCTTGGTTGGGTTAACCCTTCCTAAATCTAGTTGCATCAGGGAAAGCCTCACCTACCAACCATTGACTTGTATGGCTGAGTTGATGGGAGATACGTGATATAGGATTCACTCTTAGAATTAAGGGAATAATGTCTGGTCTCTATTTTTGGCTTGTATGGGTGAGAAATCCCTAGATACATGAAAAATTACAACCCATGGAAGACTGAGGGTTCAACCTAAACTTATAAGGCCTAATAGGGTGTGAATGGTTGATTTACTTGAGTAAGTATGTAAAAATTGAGCTCTCTACTCATAAAGGGAGTACCTTTAGCCATTGGTAACCTATAGAACTTGAGTGGATGTGACAACCAACTTTAATTCTTTGATAAAGAATACTCAAAATTCCTACTGAAGGAACTAGAAATCTTGTTATTATTAAAAGATCAAATGCTAATTTTTTTTAATATGACAGTTCAAGGTAGATGGTTTTAGAGGATTAAAACCATCTTCATGGGATAATTTTCTCATGGTTAGTAAGGTAACCCCTTACCTCTTTTTCTAAATATAACAAAATTATTATGATTTTTCCACAAAATTATATTATTGGACAGCTGTGGCAAACTACTGTAAATTATGGCTTGGCCTAGGAGTCACTATGCATCACTGGTGGAAGAATTGTAATAATTTTAATGCTATGATAAATTCTTGGGAAGACTTGTATCATCCAAGGTAATGTAATTATAAGCAAAAATTGAGAAGGTTTTGTGGTCTAAGATGTTATTTGGTTGCCTGATTGTAATCCTTATGTTTCCTAGAAGTGAATAAGCATTAGGAGGTGCTAGAAGCATATTCAATTCAAATAAATTAGGGATTGATATTATTTATATTTTTTTATATATTTTTCCTCTTTTAAGTTAAATTGGAGAAGTATGTGGTTTCATAGCTCCAAAAGGGATGAAGTTAATAAGTGTGTGGAATGTTTATTTTAATCATAGATATGTTTTACATCTATGATGTTTATTTTAATCATGGGAATATTTGATTTCATAAGGGTGTTTTGATAACCATGGATATGATTCACATCTATGGGATGTTTAATTTGATCTTGGCTGAGTTACACATCCATGGGGATGCCTATTCAAAACTTGGATATATTTTGACACCCATGGGGATGTCTATTATGATATTGGATATCCCTTACATTCATGAGGATGTTTATTGTGTATTTCAATAAAACTTGTTGATTATGGGAAATTATAATTCCCAAGGTAGTGATATAGAATTCACCTTGATCCTTGGATAAGCTCACCTAGTCCCAAGCGATGTTGTGTCAAACAAGCATCACCATTTAAACTTTGACTTGTTGGATCAAGTCAATTGGTATTATATTAATATAAGATTATTTTTGGAATCATGAGACAATGTCTTGGTGGCCATTGATAAATTTCATAAGAAATCCATCTGATGAAGTTGAGGTATGGTATCTTGGGAGGTCCAAGGGTGTGGCTCAAGCCTGGAGGGCCTAGTGCGATGAGTGTGATTGACTTGTTTGAGCAAGTTAAGAATTTTTGGGGATCTCTTATTTTTATCATGTAGCATGACCCATCTATCCATGATACATGAACCATTATTGGTAAAAATTTAAAAAATCACGGAGATAGATTTTATAGGACTTGTTAGAACACAACCTTGTTTGAGAGAAGGTGATCATAATCTAAGATCCTTGGGACTAATCACATTTTACTATATGATGGGTATCTAATGCTATTTGGATGGTATTTAGACATTGTGTGGACCAATGGAAAGCATGGACCCTTTTACTTCACCAACTTGCATGCTTAACTATTATAATGCAAAAAATACCTTGGCATAACCACCTGTATCTAAATGTGTGCCTATCTTATGCATATACTTCATACATGTACATTTTTATATATTGTATAAACCCTTGTGAGGTGTGAAAGTAATTAACCATGTGAACATTTTATGTTATTGATATGATTATTTAGGTGTTCAAGTATTTATGTTGTGATATGTATGTATTCTTATGTTATAAACCATGAAATTGTGAACTCTAACACTTGTGTAATGTAACTCTTATTATGGAATCAAATCCTTTGATTAAGCTACCAAGGTATAGTATTCATGATGTATTTTGTAATATCACATCATTATTCTAGTTATGAGAAACGATGTAAGTATGAGGTTGAGGGTAGATAAACACTATGTAATTAATGGTTTAGACCTAGTACAAGCTATGGAGTAGAGTCTCTCATAGGCTGAAAATCCAGTCCCCCCCTTTGTATGAGGAAGCTGTCTGATTCATTTAGAGTGTGCACCATGAATGCCACATATTGGTCATGAGATCTTCATGCATAATGGTCACTTTATGGTTAAGTGTTCATTTAGCCACCTCTCGGAGGTTATTGTTAAATAGCCACATAAAATTTTATTGTATGGCCTTGTGAAACACCAACTAGTCCTAAAATTTAGACATTTATGCAAAATTAACAAGGTGGTATTTGTTGAAATACAAGCATGTGTTGGCCTATGGGTGAAAACATGTTATGAATGAGGTATTACTTGTTATACCTGATAAATATATTCTAGGATGAATATATTTTGATTTGTTTTAAACATGACTATAATGTATGTTAGTTTTATGCTTAAGAGGAATATTATAAGTCCTAATCAATCATATTTGGAATCTTGGGTACACTTTTAAAATGATACCAAGAGGTAAGTGCAATAAGATGGTAGGATTGTGATCCCTATAATCATCATGTGAGCTCACAAAGTTGTTGAGAGCATGTTGTAAGCCTCTGGATTGCATGTAAATTCTTGGGATGGCTTCTCTAATGTTTAGTGTGGTTGGTGCAAGATGTTGCACTAACCCATAAATGATAATTATTGAGTTAAAAGTAACCATACATAATGAATGACTATATTGTGATACCATTATATGATGAATGTTGATAAATCTATGCATAAAACATAACATTTGTTGATAAAAACACTATTTAGAGTCTAAAATATGTTAGAAAATACAATTGCCATCATGAAAAGTTATAGATTTCTATGATAATGTTTTCTTCATAATAAGATGAATAACTAGCTGAAAATTGGTCCACTATCAAATTTTTTATATGAATACATGGTAATGTTAAATGTGCCTATCTTACATAAGCTAACATCTATAAAAAGTATGCTTGAAGGGTAATGAAAGATCCTTATTAGCATTTATTGAGATGGAAAATTTGTTCCCTTAGCTAGTAATGGCTTAAAAGTCATGCCTACATGGGTGGATAAATATTAATAATCTCAATGAACTATGTTAAAAATGGTGTTATACCATTGCTTTATGTTAAAATTAAAACATATTTGGGTTGATAGACCTATTACCAAGTCTGTAAATAATTGGTTGGCTATTAATGAATAGCCCTATGAGCCCTAGAGACTAAAATTATGCCCCAAGTTGGGATATGTGTGTGGAAATCTAATGCTATAATGACACGAGAGCCAATAAATTAATTTATATGGGCTTGGTTAAGGAAGAAATGTTTGTATTTATAATTATGTTGGGAATGCCAAGTAATTGAGGCTGAATGTCTCATGTCTAGATGGTATGTTTCATCCTCTCTCTTTACTGATAAGTAAGATGATGGTATTCTAATTAAGTTGTGTAAGTACACAATGTGCATATCGATACTTGGAAAAATTTAGTAAATTACCAAGGGTATCCACCCTTGTTAAAAACTCAACCACTAATATTTGAGTAGTGGAACATTTTCTAAAGAGTATGATTGAGTCTCCATGGTTAACCTAGTCCCTAGTTGTTAGTTTTAGTCATTGGGATGGTTCCTTTGTAATAGGAGGATGGTATGACCCCACCTTGAGAAGCATTTTATTATTATTGACATGCTATCCTTGTAATATCATCTTATCTAGATCAACATTGTGAGTACTTAGTACAATTGATTACATTATTTTGAGACATTATGATATTGATGATGATGTATTATTTAGTAGATGTCTATGCCTACTTTAGTTATGCCATATTATTTTATTTTATTTTGTTTATATCATATTTTATTGATATGGATGTATATTTTTGGAGCAGGTACTTATGATGTTCTATTTGATGGTTGTAGGAAAAGGTTGAGTGAGCTAGGCTCGTTGGTGGAATTTGGTCACTGAGAAAATAAAGGAAAGTTTATGAATAGTGAGGTTGGTACTGATAGGTAAAATGACAAGGTGATAGTTACAACTAAAGTTCGTATTTAGTCTTTTTATTTTGGTGATTTTATCTTTATTATCTTATTATCTTTGTATGAGTGATTGATTATGTTGATATTTTATGTTTTGTTTGGATTCAATGAGTTATGGGATCATTGATTGTACCTATTTTTGTCATGTGCTCAAATGTCATTCTTATGTTTAAGGTTGTGTTTGGAATCTCTTTTCATTATTGGTTTTAAGTTTTCTTTTCTTCCCATTTTTTTATTGGGTAGTTTTGGGCATAAGCCATGATGTTATAAAGTTGAGGTAGTCCCTATTTGGGTGATTAAACCATGACTTAGACCCCCTTAATTTTATAATAAAAATTATTACATCTTGTTTTAGAACAATTTAGTTCAACGACTCCCTTGGATTATAATGAGTTTGTTTTGCTATTAAAAAAGGGATTTTTGTGTCTTTTTATATTAGGATTTGGTCAATGACTTTACTAAGCATGGCATTGATTTATCTTTGCATTGTAAAAACCTAATTTTGGCATGATGGAAGTCAGACTTGATTTGATAATTGTTATGGTGTTGATAATGTCTTAAAATTATGACTTATCTTGTCTTATTTTTGACAGGGCATCATTAATATTTTGATACTTAGTGACTTGGTGGTTTTGGGGGAAAGGTTAGGGTAGTGTCTAGAATCTTGGAGAAAGACATTAATGAGATTTATTGAAATTTTCACTATTGGCCTGATGTTGTGAACTCTCCTTCTACACATTCTAATACTTCAAAAACTCACAGCATGGATCCCCTGCTAGTATCATGACATTAGAACTGGGGGGTGTTAGCAAAAGAAAATTTCATTATTTTAAAGAGGGTCATGGTAATCTGCCTACATGGTATAGAGTTGGGGGAGAGACCCATATTGGCTATGAAGGGGCCCTGAGTCCTTCACGATATGGGGAAAAATGCAGTGGTAGAGGAAATTAGAATTGATGTGTGACTTAGCCTTATCAATCTACAATATGCTTTAAATAAGTATTGCCTTAAATTTTTGTGGACGATGCTGAAATCTTTTGATTTGGGTTTTTATGGAAATAAATAATCCTATATGCCATATACCAAAAAAAAACCAAATAAGGTGATTTTACCTATTGTGGGTTGATAGCATTCTATTTCTTTTAGAATGGATAAACTAATATGTATATATACTGAAATTGACTTAGTTAGACTACCCTGTTTAGAATTTTCATTTTCATTTTTTTTCTGCTATGTCAAGTCACCTATATGGGTTGATGGCATATTATCTTGGTTGAATAAAATAGCCATAGGGATGTACCCAACTTGGGTTAAAATCATATCCCTATAATTTATTCATTAAAAAAAAAAAGAGATTTATGTTAAGCACTTATAATGGAGTTTTGGTCTTATTAAACCTCGTAACTTTTATAAAAAGCGTGGATATAGAAATAATTTTGGCCCAAACTTAATTTCAGATGCCTGGTTAAAATTAATGCTTAAAAATGTAGTTAAACCATTTTGGAATAAAATGCATATTATGAGGATTCCAAATTCTACTAAAATATAATAAGATTTTATTGACATAATGTGTTTGGTCATTACTTTTATCCCTATTTGCATGACAATAATTTATCCATTATATCTCCCACTACTATTTTAACCCATTGGGTCGATCCTCATTTGATAAGGATTTTAAAGTTGAGTGGTTTTTTGATTATATAAAATTAATTACACTTTCTTAAATCATTACCAAACTAATAACCTCCTTCAATTTAATGAGGCATGGCCTAAATGCCAGATCAATATGTTTTTGCTTTTGGCCTACAGGTTTGGTTATCTATGCATGTATACCTCCTTTACTATGGGAATGTTCTTTATAACACATTTAAACCATATGATATTATTGTAAATTTATCAATCATATTTTATTTTTAAGAATGAGGTAAATATGTATAATTTGGGGTTTGTTAATGGTTGAGCTTAGCCTCCTTTTCCTTTGGAATGCCCCTTGTAAATTATCTAAACCATGGTAGAAGTGTAAAACCCATCAACATTTTAATTAATATTTAACTACTTATGTGTGAGGATATTTAAGTGTTGATATTGGTCATAACTACCCACATTAATAAGTGGTAAACTTCACCTTCTTAGCTTGACTGTATTTCATGCTGAATTAAATATAATATCTTCCTTGATCTTGTTATGGCTGGATTGCTTGTTAAAGTCTTGAGTTGTTTGACTAGAATGCTAATTTGAGGAAGCATGCAAATTAAAAGCAATGAAGTTTAAATTAAAATTTCAAGCATTGAAGATTCAAAACCACAACTTCAAATTTACCTCTAAATCTACATTCTTGAGTTTGAAGTTAATAATCTGAGTAGAACTCTTATGCTCCCTTGAATGAATGTTATTTTCTTGTTTTATGTATAGCTTGAGTGTTGTACAAGCTATTATTTATTATGGTCTTGGTTAGCATGTTGGAAATATTATTATTGTCTATTGTTCAATATTTTTTTATTAAATGTTTAGCCATTAAGAGGTGTACCATGGCTTGTGTCACCTATATGCTCATAGCTTTCAGTAAAACTCGAATGCCTGATTCTACCATCTAGATGATGGTTGGGGTGGTCAAGGCCAATGATGGTTGGGATCATCAGATTATACCTTGGTGTTTGTCACCCTTGTAGAGCATGTTTTTATCTCCTACTAAGTGGATATCCAGGGTTACAATTGATGGATTTAACATGTTAGTATGTTGTATATAATTATTGATCACCATGTTTTCATTAATTTAAGTGATTGTTATGATTATTATATGAGACCTGTATCATGCATTATGTTAATGTGAGCTTATTATGATAATGATACATATGCATGGTAATGAATAATGCATATGGTTAGCATCATGAAGCATGGGTACCAAGAAACTATTGAATCAATCATATAATTTGGACTTTTCATATTTATTAGATGGCTGTAATATGGTACTTTTGTAATTCATGATGAAATTAAATGATTGTTATTTTTGTTGTTACTTATAGATAGATGAATCCATTTGAGCAATAAGTACTCTTTTAAATTTTGTATCTTTGCTATTTTTGCATATGGAAGAAAACCTATACAATTCTAATATTATTACATTTTGTCATGAAAGGTATCTTACCTTGAGATATTGTCTATGCTTAAATCTGGAATATTCTAATTACTTAAAGAAGGTTAAAATAGTATGCATAAGATAGTAAACCAATTTTGAAAAGAAATTTATTAATATTACTAAGCTACTCCAAATTGAATTATTCTTGAGAATTTGGCCTTCATAGAAGTAGTCTCTCATTAACAATGATATTGAAGGTTTTCCAACTATAATTCAAGTTAATGTTTCTTGAAGAATATGTAATTTGTGTTATGATTTGTAAAAGTATATCACTAAATAAGTTATCATTTTGAGTTTATGTAAATTAATATTATCTTATTATTATGATTTTGATACTTTTTAAAAGGAAAGATGAGGAATTATGGACTTAAAATCATGCTGGAAATGTTTGTAATTAAACATGTTAAACTCTTATGAGTTAGTAAAATAATCTATGTATCAACTAAATTTATGCATTCATGTATAATGTATAGAATAAAGATATTTTATACAACTATAGCTATAGCTTTCACATGCTCTTCAACTGACTTTATTTCATCCTATTTTAATCCTAATGGATATGTCACATGGCTGAAACCATTATGGTAAAACCATTTTAACCTTAGATGTTGAGTTTGATATATGAATTAACTTTATGGATGGGTATCTTTATTAGACCGAGTCATTGGAATTTCATGTATACTTCAACTATTATTGTCTCTTTAAAATGAGCTTAACATAATGGTTTTAAACCTTTTATTACTTATGTCATATCCATGGAATCATGGTGCTTGTTATACTTTGTAAGAGCTGAATTTTTTTCCTACAGTTGTATTAATTTGTTGATAATAATGGTTATAAGTTTAATCTACCCTCCTTGCATTGGTTATACATATTTATTAGAGGAAGAACTCATCTAACGATTATGTTTTGATTTAATATGCATTTGCATGGTATATGTATGCATTGAAACAATAAAAACACTACATAAGTTGAAATGTGCTATTTATCTTCTTTTAGTATGCCTATATATATGGGCAAGCTTGGAATATGGTGTCTATGATTTATAACTTAAATCTATATTTTCACCTATTTCTAAATAAATTAAGTTTGGAAGTCAATTATATTTGAATAAATTCCATCTAGCTAAAAGTTACTTTATATTCATTAAAATATATATAGTCGACTATGTTGACCTTCTTTAGTGATCCATGTATACATTGTCTAGTTTGAGAATTGATGACTATGTATTGAGTCATCTAGAGTTAGCTATTATAACAATTTAATGAACTCTTGATTGCTAAAATGATTAAGTATTGGGATTTGATCCCATTAAGCATTTGCTATGCTAATAATATCTCTCAAATGCTAGAATTATAATTGTATACAATTGAATAAATTTTGATTAAACCTAAATTTGTCATTGAGACATTAATTTAATCTAATTAAAATGTTAATAAGGCTTATACACCATAAGTAACCATTAATGCTTATTGGTTGAGGACTTATGGGACTAGCAGAATTGTTAGACTCCTTGTTAAATATAAAACCATGTTATGGGAATTCTCTACCTTGTAAGAGTAATGATTTGACTTTGAGATAAGCTTAATTGAATAAGTGTGTGGTGTTATGACTACTAAATCTGATATTTTATTTATGGAATCTTGATGAATATCTTTATGGAATCGCCCAGTCTATTACGAGTTACATTGGCAATCAGTTGGATATCTCATGCCAATTGATTGGACTTCCTTATGTACCAATCTTAGTGTCTATGAATATAGTCCACCTTGGGACATATTGTATCATATTATTTAATTATTTGAGGGTTTATATATATAATAAAATTTTGTTTCTAGGATTTAACATCAAGTTGGATATTGGGGAGTAGCTATATCTTTATCTCTTAGACATGACCCTATTAGATGTCTGAGATATTGAGTAGGGTTAACTGACAATTAAATAGTTATATTGATGGGAGTAACCAATATTACATATATTTTGGAGTTTAATAGTGTGTTCACACATACTGGTACATCTCAAACTATATACACCTTGGAAAGGTGATACTTCCATATAAAACTCTTTACTAGTGACATAGTCCTAATTATATGTCTACTGTCAACTGATAACCTATCAATTGGGAGCAACCTTATGTACAAATCCACTTTTATGTTGTCTCATCTCATTTGTTTATGTTTGGGTAGGGTAGGTAGAGCTTCTTTATACTCTAAAACTAACGATTCTCAAATTTATAGGGGTTATTTCAATATGAATGGGTTAAATATTGCATCTTTAGTCCTATGTATTCTATTCTCATAAATAGAGTCCCTACCTATTTTTCACTTACTTAAGAGTTATTTTCCACATAAACCCTATCTCACCTTACCTTTTTATCATAATGTATAAGGATCTCAGTAGATATTTCTCAAAATATAGATACCAGAAACTAAATAGTAGTATCAACATCACTAAGAATGTTATCTTTTTCATAAATAATTTATGAATGATAAAATTATATGAAACTTTAATCTTCTATGGAAAGATATAATGTTGAATAAAATAAATATCTAGTATTAAATAACATCTATAAATATATATGATTAAGCTATTAAATAAATTATTCTATTCATTCATACTTATTTATGTGAAGAACAAAATAATAATCAAATCCTTGGTTTCTCCATAGGTTATCTCCATAGAAAATACTTGTGTGTCCTCTTTGATTTTTGGTTAGAAAAGGAATTTTGGGTCAATATGACTACAATTTTTGAAAATAAATTGGCATTTTGGAAATTAAAATGACTCTTTTATGGAGGTAAAATTTAGGTAATACAAGCATTACTTGAAGTAATACCTTTCTTCATGAGTTGGTTTAGGAATCCCCAATCAGTGTTAAATTTATTTTATCTAAGATTTCAAAAAAAAATCTATGTAATGGACCTAATGAGTCTAATATAATTTCCTTAATGGAATGAAAATAGGGTTGTTTGACTAAATCGAAAGGGGAAGGTGGCATAAAAAATTTGGTTATGATGAATCAATTTATAGGAAAAAACTTCCAAAGAGAACCTATCAGGACAAAGGAAAAATTTGCATAATCATGTTATAGAAAAATAAAAATAATGACATGTAGTTTAAAGTTCTAATTCTTGATATATTTTGAACCACATGAATTAATTGCAAATAAATGATTCTTATTCAAAATTTCTCTAAGCCATTTTTCTATATGTAGGCTCGACCCTTTGCTTCATTTTACTATTAAAAATAACTATCAATTTCAAATGATCAAACGATCTAAAATTACCTTTAAATTGTTCCTTGTAAATGGCATATGTCTATGATCATGTTAGATAAGTTTGTTATAAGTGGATATTGGTGCATTATGCCCTTGTTCACTTGGGTTGACTGCATCCCATAATAGATAACATTTAGTTTCCAAATTAAAAATCAATATTTTAAGCCTTATTGCATAATTTAAAAGTTTATCTATATTATTTTTTCATAATATCATCTTTTAAATAAATCTCAATATTAATGCATTAACACTACATTATATTCACTTGGTACAAACATTTAAACTTCTACACATTGAGAAAATATTTTATATTCTACACAAATTCTACATTATTCATAAAGAGTAATCATGATCCACATCAATATATATTTAAAATAAGTTAAGATCCATCATTTATAAGTGTATAATCCATCTTATAGATGCATACACATAGTCAAATGAGCACAATTACACATTCACTCTAGGTGGGAGTTCTAAACAACCTGTATTTCCTTCCTTAGAGTATTGAATACATATGTAGTGGTTAGTCATCATGAGGGATGATTAATTTCAACCCAACCCATTACACTCCCCTATTTTTACTATAGGTTTTCAAGATATAAACGTTTCATAAGGGTTTTAAACAAAGATAAACAGTGAATTATACATAGCTAAAACCGTCAGTTCAATATATTTGAATTTAATCATCCATAAGAAAAATAGGCACAATGATCAGTTTAGATGTACAGTCAAACCAAAAATGTCCATAGTTGATAGACTTGTGTGCAATGAACTATTATATTCTTACTACTCTCCTATTTGGAAGCATCCTTTTATTCAACCTATGATTTTTCATTTCTAGATTCTTAGTTCATTTAAATGTTTTTATAAATAAACTATCATAATCAACTAGGACAAGTTCATGGTCAACTCATTGAAGCACACTATGCCCCTATCCACTTAAAATGAACCTGCCCATATTCTACTTATCTTCTTGATTTTGATATTGTTCATAAACTATCATCTCTTCTTATTTTCATAGTCAAATAGTCACAATAATTAATTTAGATCATTTTGAAAGATAAATATTTCTCTTGTTTGGTTTTTCCAAAAATATAAACTTTACATATTTAATAGTTTGTGATAGAAAGTCTCTTTGGATCTCCAACTATAGATATCATTGCCTAGTTTTAGTGTATAAAAGCATAACTTTGGGATTCCTAAAAACCACTCTCTATTGATAATCTTGAATAAATTATTTTCAAGTCTCTTTTACTAAATATGGATACGATACAAAGTGATCTGGGCAATGATTTAGGCAACAATTCGGGTGACAATCCCACCCCAATTGATGACAAAACTTTCAGGAGACATAATTTTTGCATCGTAGCTCCAATTGACTCACCGTTTGAATCATTGGAAAGATAAGAATGAGGATAAAACCATGCAATGGAATTTAGATTTGATCAATGAAGTTTGACCCCCTAAAATCTAATGGAAGTGCCCCAAATTTCAATTTTAGTAGTGCAGTCTAAAAATAGTAAGTTTCTAAAAATAGTACTTCCTTGAGTTCTGTATTGTTTTAAAGCATGGAAGTCAAACCACTTAATCTCCCCAAATATTGGTGACCTTCCACATCCTCCCCCTAATTTATAAATAGGTATAAATGAATATGTAACCTGAAATGGAAAATTAGAGATCTCTTCCCAGAAATAAGCATATAGTTGTATTGCGATCTTGAGTAATAATACATCTCTTCTCAGAGAATTCATTGTTACTATGTTATTTATATATTATTGAAATATTTATCAGCTAGAACTTTTGAGTTTTGGATCAGTGGTATTAGAGCAGTTTGTCTTGAGAGTGTATGATCTCAAAGATGAGGTCAGGCTACAAGAAGCTTGGGTGGGAAAAAATAGAGCTTCCAAACTACCCATCTATTTACTCCAAATGACTTAAAATGGTGGAGAAAATTGAGACATATGATATTTTCATTGAAATGGTGAATGAAGCCCTCTAACAGCAACAAGCATAGATGCTACAATAATTTGCCCAAATTCTTCAATAACTCCTGATGGGAAATTCTAGCTCCTCAGCTACACTTCCTGGCTCCTCATCCATGGAATGTCCTTTTAGTGCCCCAACACCCTTCAAGGTCTAGGTGAATTTTGATATTACTAAATTTAAAGGCAAAATCAATGCTGATGTAGTAGAAAATTGGTTATGTCAATTGTCTTCCTACTTCTCTATAAATAAATTCATTGATGGAGAAAAGATCGCTTTTGCTCTTTTGAAAGCGTCATTGCCTGTGAAAAACTAGTGGGAAGTATACAAAACAAGGTTCAATACAGATGACATTGGCCTTGAGGTGGAACCTACCTAGGATGATTTTGTGGAAGTGATGAAAGAAGAATACTATCCCATTCAAGCATATGATGATCTGTACATGCAGTGGCAACAACTTTGCCAAGGTAAGGACCAATCTATTCAAGATTACACATATATTTTTCATTCTTTGTCTGCAATATTGGGCATCCAAGAAAGTGAGAAACATAAGACTCTCAAATATTGTGGTGGACTACAATGGTACATATGGGGGGAAATGGAACTCTTTAATTTGGAAACCCTCGATGAGGCATACAAATTTGCAGTGAAGATTGAGTAGAAGCATGGCAAAAATAATATGAAGAGTCAACCCTCAAAATGGAAAAGTGACAAGGAAGGTCAAACATGAGGCCAAAATTAGAAGTAAAAGGAGTTTCAAGATAAGAAACCCCAGAAGGGGAAGGCTATAAAATGGTGTGATTACCACAAAACTAGAACTCACTCCAAATAAGAATGTTAAGTCATCAAGTCACTACTTTTTGAGTCACAATACTCGAAATCTACTAATCTGTCTCATACACAACCCACAGTCGAAGAGGATGAAGAAAATTTTTTAGATGCTAAGCTCGACACCATCATCACTTCATCATAGACCTGTGAAGAAAGGCTAGATGGTAAGGAAAGATTGTTTCACTCCAAATTATGGGTAAAAGGTAAGCCTTTGAATTTCATTCTTGATAGTGGGAGTCAAAAGAATTTAATTTTTTCTAAAGTTGTGAAAAGTCTAAATCTATCCATGAAGCCTCATCTAAAGCCATACAGTATTGGATGGTTGAGCACAAGGAGATATCTCTGTGTCACCCATCAGTGTCTTATTTTATATGCAATAAAACCTTTCCAAGATGAAGTCCTGTGTGATATGGTCAATCTAGATGTTTGTGATGTACTCCTTGGTCAGTTGTTTATGTATGAATGACATGGTATCTATGAATCATGCACCTAAAGAATCACCCTCACTATTGGAACATGGAACTATATTGTACTAGAGGTACCACCTCCCACATCTGTCTCCTTGATCAGTGCTTAGCAATGCAAGAGATTAGTGGAGAAGACAAAGTAATTTGTTCTCATGGTGGTCAAACCACAGAAAGCCAAGAAGGCCGATGTTGCAGTCCTAACTACACAATCAACAAAACAACAAAATTATATAGGATGAATCATAGGAGAATATAATGACTTATTCAAGTCACCCACAGGAGTTTCAATGCATTTTATTGATTTGATCCCAGGATCACCTTTACCTGATAGTCCTATATATCACAGATCAGTTTTAGAGAATGATGAGATAAAAAGACAAATTTAAGAACTAATCTAAAAATTAAAAGTTTTGGTTGATAAAAATTTCAAGAATATAGAAATAACATAGTAACAATGAATTCTCTAAGAAGAGATGTATTATAACTGAAGATCACAATATAATTATATGCTTATCTCTGGGAAGAGATGTCTGATTTTCCATTTTAGGTTACATATTAATTTATAATTATTTATAAAGTATTGGTAGGATGTGTAAGGTCACCAATCTCAAGGGAGACTAAGTGGTTCAACTTACATGCTTTAAAACAATACAGAACTCAAGGAATTACTATTTTTAGAAACTTACTATTTTTAGACTACACTACTAAAATTGAAATTAGGGGAACTTCCATTTGGTTTTATGTGGTAAAACTTCATTTAGAAAATATAAATTATATCTCATGGTTTTCTCCTCATTCTTATCTTTCCAACGGTTCAAATGATGAGTAAATTGGAGCTACGGTGTAAAAGTTATGGCTCCTAGAAGTTCCATCACAATTAGGGTGGAACTGTCACCCAAATTGTCCCCTAAATCACTGCCCAGATCACAAAGTCATATATATGCCTTAAAATTAATTACAACCATGTTACAAGATATCAAAAAAACCCCTAGGACCTTTGTTCTGCACTTATAGGGACAAAGGGCCTAAACACATTCATTTGAACTTTTGAAGTGATTTTAAACCCCATTTGCCAACCTATCTTCTTAAAAATGTTTTCCATGTTATTTAAATCACATAAATACTTAAAGGAAATGTTTAAACACATTTTTAAACCTCTCTATATGGCTCTTTCTCTCTATTAAGGCCACTTGTAGGTGGGCATTCCAATGTGCAGGCAATGAGGATGAAAAGGTCGGTAGTGAGCAGGTTATACATTTAAAAAAAAATCAATTTTAGGCCTTCAAAAATCTCTCAAATGGATGAATTTAAAATTAAATTACCTCATCTTAGTACCAAACCTCCTTCTCATGTGTTTGTTCATGCATGATACCTATAAGTGCATCTCTATGGTGCAGACTGAGTAATGGTGATGGAGTGATTACTGTTATAGTATTCATTATGCCAATGAAAAGTATCAACTTGATTTATTTTTATATAAAGGTGAGTTAAACATTTCAAACCCTCAATCTCAACTTTATGGATATGATTTAGATATTTTCATAGCTTACCTGGTTGACTGTGTATGATAGTCCTATGGCAATTGACTATATGGCACTCAATGACTACACTTTCATGGAAATTGATTTGGAGAATGAACTTGAGATAAAAATATATCAAAGAACATTTAAAAAATATAAAATAAACTATCACAACTTCTTGGATCCATTTACAAAGCATGAAAATCCTAAACATGGTGAAAAACTACTTGTTGCACATAAAAGTGTTTCCTCTTGCAACCTAAGATACTTTGCTCATCAAAACATCCTGAAAATTTAAACCAATAAAGGAGATTAGATTATAAGTGATTAAAAATCCTTTAGAACCAATATTACTAACTTGATTGTATGAAACTACTTAAACTAAGACAAAACTTATAGGGTACATAGATTAATAAGCAAAACAACATAGTCATCTTCATGAGGATGGTTCATAAATCAAAAACCACCATTATTTAAAATATTTTTATGTAAATTAAGTTCCTTTAGTTTCTTTTCACCTCCCAAAGGTGTTTGACCTATAATTTTCCTAACTATTTGTACCAAGTACAAACCTAAAGACTAGTTTTGTGTGATTAGAAGGGTGAGAAAAGAGTAGAAATGTTTTGGGAATTTTTAGCACTTCCAAAGAATTTGAATCACTGATATAGATCTAAGGAATTTGAAGATTCATTCCATGACCTTTTCCAATGTGGCACACTTCTCCATAGGTTGTACAAGTGCCAAAATCTTCTCTTTTCTGAAGAAACTTGCTCTTTCTTCTGAAGTACCTACCACTTTTAGTTATAAATAGTTACCTAAGACATAATAAGACACATGAAAAGTGACACAACCTTTTAACACCTTCACATTTCCCTATGAGGTCATACAAGTCATTAAATGCCCCTTTTTTAATCCCCAAATGACTCAAAATGATATAAAGACTAAAATGACTAATAACCAAGGCTAGTATAACATAAAATCACACTAAATGACCTATAATACACCTCATGACATAATATTAAACCCCTTATAAACATCTACGGTTAATTTTTTAGCTATATGAGTCCCAATTTGACCTATAGGTTAAATTTGGTCAACATTAACCAAAGATAAAGACAAGACACTTAGGCTTGACAATGAACTAACTTGTGATTTCAAGTCTCAATCATGCATATGCTTAGTTTGTGGAAAAAGGAAGAAGGGAAAAAAGATATCCAAAGTGGACCAATGAAAGGAGATAATAATGAGATAGATTGTTTTGTAATTGATCATATGGTAAAGGGAGATAATAACCAAAGGGACCAAGGTTTGAATAACCAAGTCACCATTACAAATTATCTAGTGAAAAAGAAGGATAAGAAATTAAAACAATCATAAAGATACAAGAAAGATAGTTTTGATAAAAACTCTAGGGAAAAGGGAAGGGAAATCAATGATAAAGAAGAGGCAATCATATGAAAAATATAAATGATAAGATAAGCAAGATATAATACAAGTAAGAAATCATGATATAAGATAAGCAAAAATTTAACACAGTGTCAAATGATATAATAGATATAAATAAGATTGGATCACATGTCCAATAAAATAAAAATGTGAAAGCACCATGCATGTGCTCATAGATACTAATAAATCTATCCACACACATTATTTAATACATCAAATAAGTCTTTATGAAGTTGTAGTCAAATTGATACTAAAGTTTCATTAATATTCAATGAATACTAGGTAAATACTTCTTTTTTGATCTCCTCAACTAAAAAAGTAGGAATTCTCAATGGATCATGCTGAAGAGGAAAATTAGGCAAAGGCTAGTCAAGAGAATGCATGCTAGCAAGCTTTATGGGAGATGTAGGAATCATCGATGGATAAGGATCCATAAGTGAAGGACTCATAAGTAGAGAAGGGTCCATAAGTGAGGGAAGGTCCATAGGTTAATGAATAATAGGTGGAAGAAAAAGAGGTGGTGAAGGGACCACATGAGGGGATGAAAACACTAGAGGTGGAGCCATGGGAGAAGAAACAGGAGCCTTATTATGAGAAAGACTTATAGGAAGAGTGGTATAAGGTATGGGAATGAAAATAAGGTAATTTATGAGATGTTATTGTAGGATGTGATAATGATCAGTGTGATGGGTGCCACATAAATTCCATAGACAATATACCTCACCATAATTGGTCAAATATTTAGAAATTACCTTTAAGGGAGGTATGGTTTTTTCTGATGACTGGGAATAAGGATGCAAGGTATCAATATATTATCACAATTTGTAATAATGGGTGGAAGGATGAATATATATCCCATGAAAGTAACATATACACTTATGGGTGGTTTTAGTAGAAGCACTCAAAAAAAGAGGTAAAATAGGAGTGGAAGAAGCCAAAGAACACTCATCAGCCCATTTGGTGGGTAGAGAAGCCATCTTAGGTAAGGGAAGAAAACCATCACCAAGGGAGGGTGATGATGAGAAAGGAATGAAACTGGGCTCAATGGAAGGAGAAATGAAATTAGAAGAAAGGGTAGGCTCAATAATAGTAGGATTAGAAACATGATCAACTATAGTAGGAGCAGGAAGAAGGTCAACTATAGTTGGCTCTACTAAGGGAGGGGAAAGATCTATAGAACATCTAAGGAGAGTTTCACTAACCTTAGGGGTAAACCAACTATGAGGGTCAGGGTACCTAGCAAAACTATAAGGCCCAGTCATAACATGATCCATGAGCAGAGTCCTATGTGGATCTTAAGAAATCAGAGGTGTCAGTGCCATCTCTATCCTATAATAAAGTGGAAAAATTCAAAAGTTAGGAATTATAAGTGAAGGAAAATGATGATATACACAAAAATTCTCAAGTAAAGAAGAATGATAATGAAAAATCTTGGCATCATGGATTTGTACAAGACTGCCTATCAGTTGATCATCTAAGGAATGGCCATCATTGTAATCCAAGGTGTAAAGATAAATTACATAGGTAGGGATAATCTTGTCATCTAATGAAGCATGGTGAATAAAATTCCTAGTCTTGGTCAAGACTATGGGAATGCCATCACAAGGAGGTTTATGAGAATGAGGTTAAAAGGAAGTATGAAGATATGAGATGAGATGAGGTGAGAGATAAAAAGTTTTGATCTTTAAGTTAATATCATTGGGCTCATCATCATCATAATCTAAAATATTAGGAGGAATGTTACCAATGAGCTTAGGATTCCCATTGTAACCTTTGGTTGAATTAATAGGAAAGTTGATATTTTGAGACTCATGAAATGGAACACTTGGCAAAGGTTAAAGAGTAGGAATCTTGAAGACACCATGATGTTGGAATTGTTTAAAACTCCAAGGGTTAGTGTCACCTTGAATCCTTTAAATGGCTCCATTATGAGGGAATTTAATGCATTGGTAGGTAGAAGAACTGATAGCTCTCATTAGATGAGTCCATGGCCTACCAATTAAGATGTTATAAGAAAAGGGGAAGTTAAAGATCATTACCTTAACATGAATGGTGAAAGGTGGGACTTTAATGGGAAGCTACACATAACCTAGAAGAGGCATTTTCCTTCTATCATATCCTTGGTGTGTGATATGTGTAGACTTAATATTTCATTTAGAATATCTAAGTCCTAATGAAATCAAGAGATGTGACACACATGCTAGAACCCTGATTAATCAATTCACACTTGACTTGGATATATCACCTATTTGGATGCTAATGAATAAGGGAGGATCATCTAAATAAATCAAAATATCATTAGAAGTCATATAATCTATGGGAAATCATAGAGAAAGAGAAGTGTCTATAGTTTCATCAATGTTGATAGACATCTCTTCACATTGTTATAAAATACTATCTTTGGAACCATATAAGGATTCCTCCCATCCTACTAGGGGAGGATGAGGGACATTCATCTCAAATAATATATTCATGAGGTAGTTTATATGATGTGGGGAAGTCCTCATAAGCTCAAGGAATGGAATCTATGATGGGAAATTAGTGAGCTCCATAGTGGGATCCCACTCATCATATCCCATAAGAAGGTTGTTAGATAAAGGTGCATAATGGTTAAGGAGGTTCTCATAAGGAGGAGCTAAAGTACATTGGAATTTATGTTGGTAATAAGAAGAATAAGGTTTAAAATAAAGTAGTAAATCATGTTAATATGAATAAGTTGTTGGTTCAAGTTGATTTTGAGAAGGAGCAGAAGAAGTGGTAGTAGAAGCTTGGATATCATTTATATTGGAAGATAATGGAAGAATGGTAGAAATAATATGGATGTGTATCCAAGGGGGAATCATAAATTGGATTATCAAAAGTAATAAGGTATTTTTTCCCCAACTAATTTAAATGAATTAGAGAAGAATCCTAGATAACACGATATGTCTTAGATGAAGGAACAATGTAGATGGGTTGGGAATCAATGAAAACCACCACCCTTTGCATATTAGTCATGCTAATCACATTTTATTTAGAATTTGGTTCAACAAGACTTTCTACATTGTTGGTGGAAGGAGTGGGATTATCTTGAGTGTCTTGAATTGGTTGATTATTAGGTAAAGGATATTTATAGATAACTAAATGAGCATTTGCTTGATTTAAGGCTTGATTTTTGTCATGTGTGTTATATTATTTAAAAGCAATCTCATAAGCTTGTTGAATATTATGGATAATGGAATCATGATCAAAATTAGGGCCATGAGAAAAATACATATATAAATTATGAAGTTATCTATAAGTCTCATTAGAATGACCCCAACTAGCGTGAGACCAAAAAAATTTGTTAAGATCATAACATGATTTCATAGGTCTATTAGGGTCAAGCTCTCATGTAAGAGGTTTAGGTAGATGCTTAATCAATTCAGATGAGGATAGAGTTTTGTGAACATTGATGTTATTTCGTGAGAAGGAGTTGGTTCTAAAAAAGGGCTAGGAATGATAGATTAAACATTGTGGATGGTGTCATAAGAATTGGTAATACCATCATTGGTGATATTATGGTTTTTATTATTTAGTAATTGATGAGGAATTGCATAAGGTTGGGGTGGCTCAATTTATGCATTAGGAAATATTGTCTTTTAGCTTGGTCAATAGCCTCTTCCAAGGTATGTGGAGAGAGTGTGAAATAGATATTGTAGTTTAGGAAATAGAGCATTTGTAAAGAGATGAAAAAGATTTTCATCCACCATGTTACGTTCATATTTTTTTGACAAAGTCTTCCATCTCTTAACAAATGCTTGGGAAATTTCATTCTCATGTTGTTTTTAATTAATGAACTAGGCCAAAGTGTTTTTAGGAATATCATTAGTTTGGAATTCTTAGATTAAAGCATTTACTATATCCTCTAAACTAGAAATGGAATGAACTCTAAGTTGATTGTACCAAAACAAGGCATCACCCATGAGAGTTTTGGTTAGGAGTTTGGTAGCAGCAAAGGTGTTTAATTTGATCAAATCCTTATAAATATTTACAAATGGTTTGATGTGAAGGGTAGGATTGGTTGACCCATTATAAGAAATTATAGGTGTTATACCTCCTATATCAATGTTGGAAATTTGAGTAGTGAGAGGTTAATTTTATATATGCTTAATGGTTTTATTAACAAAAGGAGGTTGAGGAATGAGATTGCCTTGAGAATATTGATGAGGAGGGGGAAAATTTTGGTTATGTGTTCCCCAAGCCATTAGTTATAGATGAGATTGAAGATTAATAAGGTGGTTTTGCATTCTCATCATTTGATTGGTGTTATAAGATTGAATGTTATTCATTTGACTGAGAGTTTGTAACAAAAGTTGATGTGTTTGATTAACATTATAAGTATTAGAATTGGTATTTATGGATTGGGTGCCACTACTAGTGGAAAAATTTGCTTGTGAAGCAAAATATGGACTAATGAATGGTTGAGAGGAAGAAGCACTAGAATAAGGATTGCCTTGGGTAGAAAATAATGAAATAGTGGAAGGATTAAGGATAGTGGATATTATGAGAGGCCCACTAGATGTAGAACCTACCATGTTAGTCAAGATACTAGGAATAGATGTAGAAGAGGTTAGAGAAGAAGATGCCATGGCATAAGAAAGAGTCAAAATTGAGGGAAGAGGTTGAGAACCAAATAAAGTGGTACCTCCAAATACTGTTGAGAATGTAGGAGTAGGTGAATGAGCCTCTTTAGTTTGACCATGAATCATGATGTTATAAATGGTACTTTGATCCTTTCCTTGATGTCAAGGAAATTTGGAAATAAAGAGAATAATTTAGGAAGTATACTCTAACTCAGGTTGGTCTTCTAATGAGAAAAGAGTATTATGCTAAAAAAAAGTGTGAGGGGTCTCATAGTTCATTGTGCGAGTGGCAATATGAACATTACTAACATCCAAAAAAGGATCCCTACCCTGTTTATGGGAGACCCTATTAAGATTATTAAAGTTCATCATGTCTATTGACTAGAACTTAGTGTCATTATTTAACAAAAAGTCCATGATGAAGGCAAAAGAAGAGAGATGAGAAAGCAAAGGACAAAGATGTGACTAAAATAGTACAGGGTCAACTAGGTCAACCTAACACATAAATAGGGACTACAAAATTATATAGGGTCAATTGGGTCAATCCAATACAATGTAAAGAAGACACAAAAGCTACTAGGTTGAATGGGTTCATCCAGTACAATAGACATGGAATTCAAGAATCCTAAAATAGGTTGTAAAAATGAAACAAGATAAGTTTAGAAGTAATGAAAAGTAGTAAATACTAAAAGGAAATAGACAGTAAATTAGATTAATGTTGGCCAATCCAATTAAAGCACACAAAACAAAACCTTACACTAATGCTAGATAATGCAAGATTTTGCACACATAATTAAGCAAAGAACAAGCAATCAACTTGGAAAGTAAATCTAACTACTTAGTTAACTTGAATGTTTATTAGATTATTAAGATATGATTTTAAATTTGATTAGAAGTTGGCTATAAACAAGGTACTAGATAACAACCTAATGATGGTTTCAAGTAGTTTGGGATAAAAGGGACTGTAGTGGTAATGATACAGGATTGGATTGG
The DNA here is from genome assembly GCA_037957365.1 of Torreya grandis. Classification (NCBI taxonomy): domain Eukaryota; kingdom Viridiplantae; phylum Streptophyta; class Pinopsida; order Cupressales; family Taxaceae; genus Torreya; species Torreya grandis. The sequence continues at coordinate 1,344,670 of JARHVA010003641.1, forward strand.
GGATTACCCCCTCACTTCACATACAAAAATGATAAGGGTGTTAGGTGCTTAGCCAAAATATACCATTAACCACACTTTATACTTTACCAGAGCATCAAGTCAGCTTCCCACTTGGTGATGAAATCCAAGTAGGTTGTCTTAGGGTAGATAAAATGTTAAAGTGCTTATTTATTTTTATGTGATTTGGTTGTGTGTGCACAAAATAAAAATAGTAAAACTAAGTGATTAATTAAAAATCCCCTAAGTAGACTATGTGATCTATTCTAAACATGCAAGCAATAGGAAAAGAAAGATGAATTAATTACTAATAGATATGAGGTTAATTCCAACTTGAAACAAGGTATAATGTTAACACTATATGCACAAAATATAGAATAGGGTCAATAGGGTCAAACTTGTACTATAGAAGCAAAGTCTAAAAATGAATTGGGTTGGCAAGGTTGATCTAGTTATTTTAGACAACATATATAACACAAAACTAGGTTGGTAGGGTCGATCCAGTTGACTATACAAGGAAAATTTTAAATACTAAAAAATGTGAAAGAAAAGATAGAAAAGAAAGAAACAAAGAGGTAAAAAGGAACCTTAGTGGAGCAAATTAAAGAATATTTTTGATGAATCTTGAATTATGCTTAAGAAACTTACAAAATGGGTCAACATAATTGATCAAGCTATGCAAGAACCTATTGTAGAGTGTTAAAACTATAAGGGGTTGACTAGGTCAACCTAGTAGGATAAACTAGGTGTTTGAAAGGCTAGAAACCTATACTAGGTTGACTAGGTTGATCCAGTTGCCTATTCCTATAAAGTCATGTATAAAAAAATAACTAGGTTGACATATTTGATCTAGTATGTCAAAATATATGATCAAAAGAATGAAATAAGTGAAATAAATATTGTAAGGGTTAGTTTCACATCAGGTTCACTAGAATATAATATGAAGGTTAAGCCAAAGAGAATGCTGATACTAAAAGAAAATAAATAAAAATGGAAACATGAAGACAATCTAGCCAATGGTGGATATGATTCATGTTGGGTTCACCAAAATGTATGAAATTAGAAATGCATCATGTTTATAAATCAATCTTGGCTAAAAGAAGATAGAACATACCTACACTTCTGATTGAGGATATACTTGTTAAGTGAGATCATGACCAATATGGGGATCCACTAGACTCAATTAGGGGATCACTTGTCATAACATATCATGTTAGGAAGGGTTATAAGGCTTAAAATCTAACACAATTACACAACAAACCTAATGGAATCCTAAGGTTTAAAGTATTCACTTATTCTAATAACAATAAATCAAATCTAATCTAGTTCATACCAAATCTTGTGGCACAAAGTGGGGGTTAGAAATAATAAATTAACTAAACTAAACATGTATTAAAAGACATATAATCATGTCAATGTATACAAAATCCTAATACATGGGAGAAGAATATAAATGCATTATTTATATAATTTTATAAAGGAGAAATAAAGTTAGGAATACTTACCTTTGAAGATGAACCCGTTGAGCCTCAATCTCTGCTTTAGACAAGGTGCTTTGAAAGAGATTGTTGTCGTATGAGAGAATAACAAAGATAAATCAGCTCTAGGTTACACAACCTATTTAAACATCCAAAATACTTCTCCATAAGATAAGATCCATATCTCCAAATAAATTATGGAACCCTAAGCTTTATTCCTCAAGTAGAATGGCTAATAAGTAGATGTTTATTCACACTTCATCTCTAATAATTATTCTCTTATGAAATGGTGGGAAATTAAATTGTATATATAGGGAGATCTTTCCCTAAATCCTCTTAGGAATGTCAGTTGTATAGGGTCAACCCAGTTGACCCAGTGTGTTTTCAAGGACAATTTACTAGGTCTGAGCTAGGTTGGTTGAAAGGCTAACAAGCTAAAAAATTGAAAAATACCCCTAAATTGTATTGGGTCAACCTAGTACAGCTGACTGACCAAAAGGGTGTTAAGGTAAGAAAAGGAGGGATGGAAAGAGGAAAATACTAGAATAGGTAGGATTGAGAAGAATAAGCTTAGGGTAAATGGTTTTAGGAGAGAAGTGTGTAGATGGCAAGTGGATAAAGGGACAATAATCTTAAGAAGCATCGATGGTCTACCCACCCTTTTCTTGGTGCACCCCTTAAGGCATGCACTCAGAGACATTGAGACTCAACAGGTTCCTGCAAGATACAAAGTATCAATAATCAATAAAAGTTTGAAAATATTATGTGTATACAGAGGCTTCCTCTAATATAAATAATTAATCATAGGAATGTAAAATATAATTTGAGGTATATGAAAACTAAAGTTCATGTTTAATTTTGTATGATGAATATGAGTGAGTAAAAATCCTCATGCCACAATGTCTATAAATATAACACCATTTATCACTTCAAAATAATTAGTAAGTAGTTTTAAAACTATTATTATAGAGTTTCTAAATCAAGCAAAATAAATATAAAATAATATAAAAATATATGTTTTATAATAGTAAGAAGAGGGTTTTGAAAGGTACCATTCTTTTATATATATGATAATACATATTTAGAAGTAATATCACAATGAAAAACCTCTACCAACATAAAAATTAACTAGGTGAAAAAAATTATAGACCAACATAATCCAACTTCATTGTAGGTAGAGAAAAAGCTACATACCGCCAAATTCAAAACATATAATAGGCTGAAAACAAGTAGTTCCAACCTCACAGATAATATTTCTCTCCCATACCATCACCTTTATGAGTTATGATGGTCATTTAAAAATGTTTGAGGACATTTATAGGTTGACCTCTTTTTATTATGCTTAGAATAGTCCAATTCTCTCATTCCCCTAAATTAGGATAAATAAGGATAGAGGCTTCAATGGAACTGATGGGTTGGGACCTATCTAATGGAACATTATCCATTATACTTTGATTTAGGTCTATATTAAAATTATGAATATCTTATTCTACCTCATTTATCTTTGCCTAACTTGTATTCATAGTTTTTGGAGACTTTTGATCATCAACTAGAGCTTTTGAATCCATTCTAGGTACATCACTCTTTGTTGCATCATGGTCATTCCAAATTTCACTCTGAGATGTTCAAGAAGGGATTCCTTCCACTATGAATTTTCCATGTTATGTTTATAACTACTATAAGCTATGGAAAAATGAATTGTTTATAAACATATGTGATAATTAAATGATAAACCCTCATAATTGAAATATTTTCATATCCAAATTAGAAAATTTCAACCTAAGGTAGAAAGAAAGAGCTTAGGTGTCATATTTTATTTGATGTGACAAGACAAAGTTTTTGAACATAATATTAAATCAAGGTCAAATAATTTGAGTCACTATTTTTTATAGTTATATTCAAGGTTGAAGGTTTTTTTTTAGTTATAGGAATTTATAAAACTTTACCAAGATCTTAAAGAAAACATTAAACAAACAACAAGGAATGATTGAAATTATAGTGGATTCACCAAAATATTTAATCTATTTAATGAGAGTTAATCCAATTAATTTATCTAAAATATTGAAAACTAAAATGAGTTAGAATACAATCAATACATGAAACTATACTACAATATAAAATTTATATAAATCACAAGCTTAATAATTATAGTAAAATGGACAAGGGTTAAATATTTTTCCACATAATAAGTTATTTCTAATTGTGTAGGATTATTATGACTGTATATTATGTAAAAATATCTAAAAATATTATCATTTTATAAAAATATAATTCATATTTTTTTAGAACAAGTCCACGAGAAGTAGATAGGTAAGCATTACAACATTTTATACTAACTGTGGTCATTTTGTGGTTGAATTTATGCCTAATTTTCTGGTATGTGTAATAATTTATGATTTTTTTGGGTTTAATTATGTATCTCATTTCACCATGTAAAAGACCTAAAAAATAAACACCATAGGTTATGGATAATAAACAAAATAGAAATAAAATATGTAATGGGAAGAATAGGGTTAAGGAAATAGCCAAGTTGGCCTCAAAAACCCCTTGGGATTGAGCAATGGATACATATAATAAATGGGCCTTAGATCAATGTGTTTATCCCTCATAGAGTGATTGTGTGATCAATGATTTTATAACTATATGTTCATATCTAGAAGATTATTTTAAATTACTGACAATAGTTTCTTCAACTTGAAATAAATATATAAAGACTTGGACTATGATTATTTTAATACTTCAAAATTGGAATTGGAATAAATAGTGTTATTTTGATCTTTGTATGCCAAGTGATTGCTAGATGTATTTGGAGAAGCCTTGATGTGATTATAAAGAGGAATATTTTGAATATTTTCATTAACAAACCTTTTCAAATGTGTGAAAGGACTAAGATTAAATAGATTTAATTTAAAAATTTACCATTGGAGTGTGGAAGGCAAGGTTACACTAGTTGGATAGAGTTGTATTGCACTTTTGTTTGCTTAGTACAAACCTTTCCTAGAATACAAGAGATAATTAACACATGCTAACAATATTTTTTAAAGATGAGTAAGGATAAAGTTGATATAAATAGGTATGTATTAATTATTATTTCTATGCTCATAAGGAATATAATTCTTCTATATATATTTCAAGTTATCAAAATGTCAATTAGATCAAAGATGGGTAAGGATGTCAATAATAAACATTATCAAACACTTAATTAATCATTTATATTGTCTACACTTACAAAATTATGGGGTATTGGATTTTATAATATAAAATTTTAGTCATTCCTAAAATTAGGTGCAAAGAGACCAAGAGATAAAATTGGATATTTTCATTTTAATTAATCTATTGCACCTATCATAAAGGCCATTTTAATATTTTTAATGAGATAAAATTGAACCTTAATAATTATGGGTGATGGAGTGATCAAAACTAATTGGCTAAGCAGTGCATGAAAATAAACATAATCATCAAGCACATTTAGCATTACATAACAAAAAAGAGACAAATCACTATAAATAATAGGAACATAATTTAAAGTATAATGATGATTTTTGATTTTTTTTAACATATACATAATATTATAAACATGATAATCTTTGTTTTAAAAAATTTACTATAATAGTTTCAATAAATTCATCTCTATATTATTCACCCATTTATTCAATGTCATAATCATCATCATTTACAGTCCAAAAAACATAAAGAGAATATTTATCATTAAAATCATTACCAATGCTCACATTCAAAACATGGGTATTAAGATAAACATTTTAATTCACATTATGTTCCATACAAGTATCAACATGTTATGCATATTAGGTTTAAATCCATTATGTTTCTATTACCGTTTTTTAATAATAGAACATATGTCTTTAATAATTAGATTTTGCATATTGAGATTTGTCCTTCAAAAGTCTTGTCAAATCATAGAAGTAAAACCAAAATAAAATAAATGCATATAGTTTTAATTTTTATTCAATCATATCAGGTTAAAATATAGCTTCCCTAATTATTCATCTATATCTTCCTCACCATAATAATTATAAGATACATTACCATAATAAACATAATTAATATATAATACATCATTATGAAAATTTGAGAGCATCCTCCTGTAATCACTTAATGAAAATGCATGAAATAACAAATTTATATAATTAGCAAAAACACCAAAATTATTATATTGATCATAGGCCACTTTGAGGGGATAACCTCCTTTGATCAAGCTCAATAAAATAAATTCATGGATGCCGTCATTGACCTAAACACTTACTTATATACTAAGTATAATCTAAGAAACTACTACTTCCCATAAATATGGGATAAAACAAAATGCTCATGGGATGACTTGCAAATAATATGTGTCTATAACAACTAACATACTAACAAGGTAAAGAGAAGGGTTAACATGGGTTCCTAAAAAAATTCATGGAATTCATAAAAAAATTAAACAATATAAATTAATATATCTAAAATATAGCCATTTTCAAGTAAACTAGGGTTTGAATAAAGTGAAAATTAATAAGATATAAAGATATTTTACAAAAAAAACAAAATAAAAATAACTACTAGGATATGCAATATATAACTCTAATAGGAGAGCAAAACATAATGCAAATTTATGAATAAACCTTAATATAAACATAATTAAATATAGATAATGAGAAAGAAATAAATGAGTGAAAACTTATATAAATTAGATTGATGAAAATGATAACAATATTTGGCATTATATTGAAGGGAAGAATTCTGGGAAATATGGATAATGTGAGGCACATAAATGTGTAACCCTAATAGCATGAAGTAAAAATATGTATATACTATATTATAATCTTAAATACTTGATAATGAAAATATTAACATGATGACCATGCATGACTTGAGAATCCAAACAAGGTCTTAATTATTCATCCTCTCACACTAGCATGCTATCTTATGAGTCAAACCTTTCCTTCTATTATCATACACCTATAGTAAATTTATTATGTATTTCAAACCTAACTAATATCCTAAGCAAAATTATCCAAATTATTAAATTATTCCATATATACATGAGTAAATTCTAATGGTATGGTCATTATTGCTTGATAATAACTCACATTGGTCAGAATCATTTTACTCCAAATAATGGCTATTTTATAAAATCAAATTCATTCTTAGGGTCAACCTATTAACTTATCATGTGAGTGGAATGGGTAATTTTTCAAATGGAATATGATATACACAAACTAAGGACTCATTTAAAATACACATGGTATCCATCTGAAATACATCAATTACATTATTTCACATTATTAAAATATACCATATTTTTCCCAATTGACACACTATTAACTAGTTGTGATCAAGATGTAAGTATAAGAAAATAAAAAGCTAGGTAAAATAAAGAACTTTAAAGTACCAATACCAATCATTATTTGAATTATTCATATAATAAAAGAAAAAAAATTCACAATCACAGTAGGTGGCAGAACTAGGTCTAGATTGATTTCCCTCTTTTGAGTATTGGATAGATTGTGAGGGTGATTAGGATCAACTCAACACATTATATTTTTTTCATTTTTATTGGTTTTTATCCCTCACAAGAATATATAAGGTTTACATATAAAAAGAAGATGATTTATAGAATTTTATATGTCATCATGGTTTAGGATTATAGACATAGAGAAAGTCAAGATAGTCATAATTGATTATATAATCATTGTGTTAAATTTCCGCATACATTAGTTTTGACTAGAAGGTCATTATCATGATGTGATAAATACCCAATCCTACAGAATGAACTCATCATAGGCATCAGATCAATTCCAAAACTTCCACTTCTAGAACACATTCCTAGTAAGATAGACATATTTAGATAGTCAACTAGAAAATATAATTATCATGATATATTTAGTATATTACATATTTATCACATTCCCTAATAAAATTAAGATAATCAAATTTTATTTAGATAAATTCATATTGTACGCTTGAATTCCACATATTATAATTTGAATTCTCTTTCAAACTTCTATTTGAATTAGATTAATCTCACCCATTAAATAAAATTCTGGAAAAAATATATTTTTCAACCCATAAAATTTTAGAATAGTAAAAAAAACCCTAGGTTTTCCCTCATTGTTTCATAGTGTAGCATTAGGGTTTTTGGTTTTCCCTAATAATACAAACTAATCATGAACATGTTGAAATAAAATTATTGGTTAACATAAATAATTATAGTTTCTAATGTTCTAAAATTATTTAAAATTTTATTTTCATCAATTATGTATACAAATGGGTAACTAAAATCAATTCTAAATTAACTAATAAGGATAAGCTTACCAATGAATAATCCTAGGACTTTCTCAAAACCTATTGTTGTAATATCCAACTTGAGATGCTTATTATTACCATTAGACACCAAAGGGATTGCATTAATCAATTTTTTATTCCTACTATGGATTTTTCACCACACTATATCCACCCTATCGATGAGCTTGTCATGAATGTTTGGAATATGAATAAATCATCTAATATCTTAATTTGAATCAGATATAGATTGATTATATGTTATATATCATAGGAAATGAGTAAAAATATTTATCCCAAGCCTCCAAATCATATATTCAAAACACTACTATGGTAGTATTACCATGCTTACACCTTTTTTTACTTATGTGACAATGACCTACAATTTGGAGACAATATAAGACTTTCAACAAATTTTGATTCCTATTCTTACATATATAACTCTCACCCAATAGCTTATTTAATAAATTCCACCATCACATCTACACATAAATAATTTTGTACCCAAGGACCATGTTCCTAATGCAATATCATCCTAAATACTTCATTAATGTCCACTTCCACACCTACATGATAGCTGATAGACTCCATAAGTTTCCCAACCATCAAAAAATAAAATTTTGTGTGTGTGCCCAACACATTATAAATCATCCAACATGTTATTAGGATGACATGCTCAAAGGCTTTGGGAATGTCATATCTCACACATAGGAAGGCCACATCATTAAGAATAATTTTAAAGCTAACATTATGATTTAACACTAAATAAAAGTAGAAAATACTACTAATTTAAATAACACCATCAAATTTAGTAAGTACACCTGTCATGAATTTCAATTATCATTAATATGAAATTGAATGAAGACTGAATGGTCAAATCAAGATTGATTACATGACCATGTCTAATCAATTTAGAACTATCAAAGCTTCGAGTATCTAGTGGATGATGTATAATATGAGCCATTTCACATAGATCTTATTGTTCATAAAGATAATGTATAGTTTCATTATAGTTTGACATAGATAATGGAAGCCTTGTATTTGAATCCTATCTTAAAAATTTTAGAGATACCACATTTCTCTAGGGAATTATTAGATTCAATCAATACAATGAGGGTTTAAAGGTAATTGACAATGTGAGAAAGCTATCTAGTAATGATGAAGACATGGATTAGGAAATTTAGTTCTTAGATGACATAGAAACCATTCATCACTCGAGACTCCATATCCATGGAAAAACTATTTTTTCCCCTAACATGATGATCTCTTATACACATTCTCATGTTCTTCACATTAGTAATGGCATTTTTTAAATAGATAATGGTCATAATTTGATAGGTAGTATCTAAGTGAATATTTTAAAGGGATATTTCCATCCCCTATAGCCCTATATTCCTTATGATAATTATGTAACCAATGTGTGGATGGAGAATACAAATGTAATGGAAACTATAAAAGATTGGGTGGATGACTCAGATTAACAAGTAAAATAATACATTGATGCAGACACAATCAAAAATTTTAGAGAGGGATTCAAGGTTGGCATGCTACTCCTCAACCAATTATTTGGGTCAAGTGATACAATGCACATGAAAAAATTGGGATCCCATTCTTGGCATAATTTTGGAGGGAAAGCAAATCCTAGATCTTGGGGAGTGTTGACATTCTACATAGGAAATTAGGTGGCCTGATTCTAAGACATAGAAAATATCTATATGATGTCCTATCTTATGGATTCATCCTATAAAATTATGAAATTAAATCATGCACCATTACCACAATGGACACTTGCCAGCTAGTGAGTGCATGTAATCTACTATAAACACTACAATCATCACAATATAAGTTACATTAAATATATTTTTAATCACTTCTATCCCCATCTTTATTTCAATATCAATGTTGTATAAGTGCATAGATTTTATGAAGTGATTAAGTATTCTATCACAACCATTTTTGCCTAAGATTATAAGGAGTCTAAGGTATTCCTTTCAAACTTCCTTATAATGTGCCTAATAAAGTGCCAAAGAACGAGATTTCCTACCAATATGTCAACAAATTTTTTAGTCTCTAGGTTGGTAGTAAGTAGAAGTCCTGCACATTTTTAACACTTGTCATCGACCATCATAAGTATATAAATTTATTATAAGTGAAATCCATGGCTAAACATAGATCATCCTTCATCCTAAAAATCAATGATGATAGGTAGTGAAATAATTATGGTAATGTTTACATACATGTGGTGGATTTGAAATCAAATATTAAAATCACATATCACCATGAGGCCCACAATTACAACCCGTGTCATCAAAACCCATCCAATTATGAGAAGGTGATTATTATGTTGAATGTTTTTATTCTATTTTGGAAGCAACATGCTAAGAGGTAGGTCTTGGAAGAGAGAACTACTATCTCCCAATCCTTAGAAATCATCCCAAGGATTAGAAATGAGATACATAATATTATATTATAGGGGATCCCATCAACATTTACCCCATATTTTTTGGCCACTATTATTATAGTGGGGACATCAACATGGGTAAGTTAGTGTGCCATTAGGGAAACATTGTAACTTTAAAGTGGCTTTAAGTCTCAACAGAGTTTCCCATATGACCCATCTTATGTGACAACTAAAAAAATTACCCTACATATGTAGGGTTTAGATCTTAGGTTATTACTCCAACTATTAAATAAATTTATAGAAATTCTTCCATGGGCTCAACTTTATTTTTTAGTCTTCCTAAAATCCTAGTGACTCCAATGGTTTCATGTAGTAATGCAGTTTTTATTTCCCCTATTGTTTCTAATTCTCTAGTTTCAAGACCTATAGTAACTCCTCTGGTAGTTTTAGAATATCCATTTATTTCAATCTCTATTTCAATATCAATCCCCCTTATAGTTTAAACTCCTTTTATAATGCCTATCATGTCTACATCTATATTACTTTAGTTATTAGTCCCAAAGTTTCAAATACTTTAGCCTCAAGTTTTCTATACATGTAAATTTTTCCCACCTCTATTGGAACAAGGGTTTACACTAGACATAGATTAGGGGGTCAAGATTATATGATTTATCCTTGTCTTGTTTCCACTACTTGAGAAACTATACATCATACTAGGTGTACCCCATAATTTAAACCAATTAATATAAATCCCCTTGAAACTACTACTTCCAAAATTCCACCTTTCACAATTGGACCATATTTTCCTCCTTTTCCATTTAAGGCCCCATAAGTCTCCTACTATCCAAAAAAACAATGTAGGTCCATATTAGTATAAACCAAACCATTAGATCCACTCTCAAATGTTCATTCCTTCCTTGGATTTAGTCTTAGTAGGGCCATCTCCTCTCTCAAGATGGTGACTGATCTCCTTGGTGTTAGTGAAACCTCCATTCAATCCACACAAGAGTAAATCGGTACCTATAAGACACCTTGGGTAGATTCATTCATAATCTTGGACTTTGATCCCACTCATTCACCTTAATTTTACACTTCCATCCAAGCCTTATTGATATTCAGGCCCCCTTCATCCATGCCTACACCATCTACTTCTATAGTTGCATCAACTTTGGCCTTGTCCAAGAGGAAATTAGGTTGGAAAAATATAGGGAGAGGGTTTAAAAATACCTAAAATGATATACCAAGGGTATCCTAATATCCAATTAAAGTTGGGTAAGGATACATGTATAATTAAGAGAATCATGACCTAAAGTTTCACCTCATAAGGAGACCCTGTTGTGTGGCCAACATAAGAGGATATTTTCTCTTTGATTTAAAAGAGGTAAATAATAAGGGAGGAACATATAGTTGAATATTTTGACTCAATGGTAAGGGATTATCATAAAATGATTGATAAAACCATGAATGAGCTATAATATCAAGTAAAGACCCTAGATTATTAAGTAAATATCACCTTTTAACTTAAATATGTGAATAAGGTTGAAGTAGCATTATTTAATTTTTTTATCACTTTGGGGGATGTGACTAAATCTCTAGGGAAAGGAAATATTCTTGAGTAAAAGGCACAAGAATACAAACAAATAATAATTAAAATGGATAATACATGCAAAAATATGGAATTGGTGATCAATAAGGGCATGTTCCCTTATCTGAAACTCATGCCACTAATAGATCTTAATTTGTATCAAACATTTTTTATATGTGAGGAATTCTCTAGAGGAGTAGATCATAAATATGAGAGTAGTTATAGTCCCATTAGATACTAATTTAACTTTTTAGGTGTTTACTAGTGTATGTCCTAGGTTGTTAAAGTGATATGTACAAAAGGTAAATATAGATAAATATTACAAATTGCTAATCCAATTTATTTACCCAAAATAACAAGTGTAATGAGGAAATATACTTATTTAGAATAAAAACAAGCATCATTGGATGACATGAATGATATAATACATTAGGAAATATACATGCAGTCCTTTTATTTTGGAATTGGAGTTATCATTGCCTTAGGACACTACTATGGTTAGTGGGATAGTAACAAATCAAACTATTGTCTAAGATAGTTCACTAGTGGTCATTTATGGATTTGGGTCCTAAGACTTCTGGAGATGTTGTCAGGGATCTTTAGTGTTATATAGGTGTGCTCAAAATTATTTAATCATTTTTGTGTATCACTATTTGGTTATATATTCTACAAAACCCTAATAAATACCTATTCACACAAGATGACAATAGAAGAATATTCAAAATGAAATGAAAAGGTGGGTTGTGGGATGTTACAATTGTGAGACATATAACCCCTACTATTTTGATTATTTCCTACATTAACTCCAATGATAAGGGTCTTAGGTTGCATGTAGTTCTCCCATAATGATTATGCATAATGAATGCACAAAATATGTTATAATTACTCTCACTTAGGTCCTTCTCTAATCAAGCATGCATATCTAGGTATGTTGTTAAGTAATATACAGAGTGATGAGATATACTATTGATTTATTTTATGTAATTGTGTGTCAAATTAGTAAGTGCTAGTTTTGAAATGTCTTTTGAGGATCTTTATATAAAAGGAACTTTAATTTGACTATGAGACACTTATTTTTAGGCCAACAAGGAAAAAATCTAGATAAAATCATAAAAATATACTCAAGGGAGGGTTATGACCTATAAAAAGTTAAAAGTTTGGTCATTGGACACTAGAATTTAGGTGGACACTATCACACTACACTAGTGACCAAGACTGTGCTAGTGTCTTGTGATCATAAAACTAGGTGGTGACTATGGAAGATAGGCTAGGTGGCCCCTATGTTTGGGATAACATGATATACGACCACTAGAAGTGAAAAAATTAGGAAATATGAGCCATAATAAATACCAAAATACCAAAATGACCATGTGAACAAGATTCATATTCATATTCATCATTAAGACCCTCCTATGATAAATTAATAAAATACATTGTACTTGTGTTTACTTGACCAAATTAGGGTGCATGCATTCTACCCCCTTTTATTCTAGTAACACAATGGAAATGAAATTAATAGAGTAAAAGTAAAAGAAAATGTGTACCTATACTTACCTATGTGGATGTATTCTAAACTTGACCCACTTCTTGGTTAGAGAAGTGAACATGCATTTAGAATGTTGTATGTGAAGAGGAAATCCATAATGTGGGTGTCCCCTATACTGAATCTAAGTAACCATATGGATTTTTAGAAACAATATTTTTTTTCCCCACCCTAATACATAGCTCAGTATGAGAAGTAATCTATAATTATGGAGAAATATTCCCTTCTTGGCCCCACTCTAACATGTAACTAACTCTGATAATTAATCTATGAATGCAAAAGAACAAGCCTGGATTTTCCCACACTTTGACATGTAAATTAGTATGACAAGTAATCATTAAACATGAAGGAATAATCCTGATTATGCCCACTATGATATATGAACTAAGTCTAAGAAGTAATATGTTCTTGGAGGTTAAAACTATCATTTAACCTACGTAATCTAGTTTTAGTGAGAAATTATGGATAAAACACTACATAAGGTAATATTACCCAATCTAGTGAAATCCTAGTGACATCTTAGTAATAATCTATATGTAATATGTAATATAAACATAGATAATGGTATAAGTTTACATTTCATCTATATAACTAGGTATAATTATATGGAATCGAGGACATGTGCCTTGAATCATGCCATAAAACCTGATATCTGGGTAATGTAGTTATGTATCTTATGTATGAAATTGTATCTATATATAGGGATGGTGTACCATTTATGTTCCCCCATAGTCATTATATGAGTTTGTAACTATGTAAAAATCCTATGTAAAGTCTAATAATTTTAACCAACATCTGACAAGATCATGGAACTCTAGAAATTGGAGTCAAATTATGTATCTGTACATTTGGATAACATATCTATGTATCTAAGCCAATATGTGTATTTGAATATCTAATACATTATATATCTGAGCCAATATATGTATTTGAATAACTATATATATGTTTATCAAAATTATGAATACTAAGTTAAACTATGTGTCTAAGTAAAACAATATCAGTGTGAATAATGTACATATGCCCCCTTTTGGTGAGAGAGCCAAAATTGTAGTAAGGGTGTCAAACCAAAAGTGATGTTGGTAGGTACATTAGTGATAGTTACCATTGGTAATATGATCATAATATTGATTATTTTAGTGATCATAAAGGAATCATTTGTAAAATTAGATTGAAGATAGATGTATAGTCTATAGTGATTTTATTAAGGAAGTATGAGTTTTGTCATTTATAAAGTCAAATAGATTTTAATAAAGGTGTCACTGGCAAGGTATGGTAGATATCATCATTGATTCCTACACACAAGAAATGAATAAAAAATTAGAGCTATGGTTATTGAGATGTTACGATTGAAATATTTTTATAATAGTTGGCAAAATTTGTGTGCAGGGTCAACCTTAGGTAGGTGGAATTTTTAAAACATAGTTTAAATAAGTTGATTGGTTGATTTCAAGAATAATTTCAACATTTTAACTTGATATAATTTTTTATCTTAGCCTATAAAATATGCTAAAGAGATGAGGAGAGAATGTAACCCACTATGAGGAGGTGGATACATTCATCCAGACCAAGGAAGAGATCAACTTGGTAAGGAACCTATCATTTTTCATGTGTTTGAAATGTTTTTGAGGTTTTATTTATATCATTTTTAACATTATTTATCTAGGTTAGGGACCTTTTTTAGAGGTATGTAGTAGTGTCCCAAGGACCACACTAGTGTCTTGGGTTGTTGAACTACTATTTAGGGACCACACTAATGTCTAACACTAATATCCTATCTATGGCTCTAGTGTCCAGTGGATGAAATATTATAATTTTGAATTATGGTATATATTTAATGAAAATTTTATCATGTATATCATCATTTGGGGATGCTAATGTAATGTTTTATTTGATTTTATAGGAAAATATACACATATGGGAGTTTTATTTTAGTCAGATGATAGAATGCTTACATGGGATACCTCTATTAGATGATGAGAGAAAATATTGATAGGGCTGGTTTTGGATATGTTGAACCACTTGAACCAATTCCCTAGGACTATAATATGATAATTACATTGTGTTAGTGATAGAATGTTGATACTTATAGCTTTTGGTTGCTCACTAGGGAGATTATTATTACTTTGGAGGATGGTGATAGGTTACTGAGAGTTCTTATTATTGGTTAGAGGGTTGTATTATAGGAGACTACTAGAGATAGAGCTATAGATTGGGCCTCAAGTTATTTTTTAGCCATAAATAGGGGTCTCATCATTGAGGGAATAGTAGTGATGTGTTATTTTCTATTATTATCATAACTAGCATTCTATAATTACATAAGTTTTTGGAAGTGTTATTGGATTCATTTGTTTCTATAGATGGGAGTGGTGTTTTTATTTCATATAAGATGAATAATATTGTGTATGATATAGAGGAGAATGAGAATGTGTACTCATGGTGTCTCATAATTCTATATCACTTGCATTAGGATTTGAACCATTTTACTCAAGAGTTGTACAATGGTGGGATAAGATCATCTACACTATTTCACTATTGGTTCTATGAACACATTACAATTGCTAAACCTGAGGGGTTTCTATGTTCATATTAGGCACACCCACAAGTATTTTTAGAGACATGGATTGACATAAATCTCATGTGATCAAGGTACATGATACACTCTTAATGGGTGTTGGATCAAGTGACATCCAAATACATTATTTGGATGGCTTAAAAAGGATTTCAAGGTAGACCATGGATGGGATCCAGTTGAGATAGATTGAAGTGAGATGCTAGTTACATGACCATTGGGTCAATATTTTTTATATGTTTTAGTATGATTGGGTGACATAATAGTTTGGTGTGATATAGGATGTGCCACCTACACCATGGGTATGGTTGAGGGGTTCTTAGGCCCCAACAAGGCCAGGTGGTAGACCATAACCCATAGTGGCTAAGTTGGATCCAATTCTAGTGATGGAATGAGATCCTATGATAGAAATACCTAGTTTAGATGACATGGGGGATACCAATGACTTAGTATTATGGTAGGGATGACATAGATGGATGCCACTATTTCTAGGAGGTGGGCCTATCATGGAGGATGTGTTGTATCTAGATCCCATTAGGTCAGTTGAGGGTACCTTGTTATTATATATTTGTATGTTTGTTTTGTTTTGTTATTGACTTATTGAGTAGGTATCTAATGAATTTATTTGGTGTGTATAGGTGTGGGATATGATGAGTACTAGGGGACCATTATTGAGGTTACATTATGAGAGTTGGCATGACACATTTCAGATGATGTCATGGATGATGGGTTAGTGTAGATGTATGTAAGAGTAATAGGCATACATTCCCGTCTATTTGATCAATTACCATTTCCATCATTTCATATAGGCGAGTAGATATTGATAGTGGAGAGACACATGTTAAGCTATAGAGGTAAGCTATGACCACACCTAATGTTATAGGTGGGGTAGGTATCAAGATTGTGGATCTTATATACTGGGAGCATGGAGAGGTGTTGACTAAGGTCTAATTATTGAGTGACTTTTCATCATTGTATTAAAACTTGCCTTGAGTTATATATGGATTTGTTTTTATATGGATATCATGTTTATTTTTCACATTATTTTTGTGGTATTGTGTATTTGTGTATGTTTTAATTATATTCATTACTTTTGTGTTGATATGGAAATGTGTTATTTGGATAGATAATGGTAGTTGGTTACTTATCTATATATAGATGTTTGAGTAGATATGGGTGTTGGATTAAGAATGTGAGTTGTTAGTATCAATGTCATAGAAGTATTGTAATATATTTGAGTGTGGTTCATGTAACTATGACATACAATATATGAATCTTGATGGCATGGTGAACAAGTGACCATACTAAACATGTTGTGTAGACATAGAAATAGACTCTAGAACTGATACTACTCATGATGCACTATTGGTGGCTAGATTTATAAATTATGTAACAAATAGCTTAATTAGTTATCATATGTAAGTTGTGCTTTGTTGTGTTTTATGTCTTTCAAATAGCTTAATTGGTTATAGTATTGAATTTATGCTCTATTGTGCATTATTTATTGTTAATATCTTAATCGGTTATCATTATGCAATTATGTTATGATCTATGTGATCTTTGAAAAATATCTTAATTGATTTTCATACTAAGACTTATGGTTGAGTTGCTTTCCATTTTATCACCATGCTTTAATAAGTAGGTTAGTCTGTATGAACTCGTTGACATCTCTGTTGACTTTATGGTGCATGAGATCTCATGCAAGTAGGTTTCCTAGAAATCACATGGCTCATATGATGAATGAACAATGGCTATTTGAAAAGAATGTCCTGGGATAACTCACTTATAGAGAAATGTGATCTAAGATAATATGGAGAAGGAGATATTTATGACCCCTTTGTGAATGTGATAATGCCTATGTTGAGATACTAGTCAATATGATCTTTGAGTACACAATAATTGTTGTCCCAAATTCCATTGATTTGATGATAACTACAATATGGTTTATTCCTCACTCTATTCAAATGATGTGTTGGATGGTGTTTCATTGGAAGAAGTGTGATCATCCCCCTATCTAATAATGTAAATAAGATATCATGAGGCCTATTTTTGTCTAAAACTTATATAGCCCCTCTGCTAGTGTCATTTTCTCTACTCACTATGGGAGATGCTTTGTGAAGTGGATCTTTGAATTTTTTTAGTATCATGATTAGTTTTTTCTATTCCACTTTTTTATTGATCATGGGTGGATTAGGTGATTTTACCATATTAGATGAATGTGTTTTTGAGAAATCAATATATGAATCTAACTTTGAATGTGTCTCAACTAATCCCAACTTTTGATATAATGCTAAAACTGTGTAACATAGATGTTAAAATAATTTTGATGTCTCATATAATAATTTATCTTTGAGCGAGAAAATGAGGCCTCTAGAAAAGATATACTATGTACCTAAATCTGTTGGTTGGTATATCAACTATTGTATACATGATTCAAACTATAAGATGTAATCATTTATTATTTTTGACTTACCCTAGTGTAGTGAAGTAAACCTCTCATATGTAACTCAAGATCCCTTATTTTGAATATAGTGCATGAGAGAGACTTATTCTAACTCATTGTATGTATGTAGTGAACCATTGGGGAGTTAATGATGGAACCAAGTTAAGGCCTCACCCTCTAGAATCTATGGAAATAATTGTAAGATAATCAAATTATGCATGACATGTGCCATATCCTTTCTACAAGCTTTGAGGTACAAGTATGGGTCTCCATATTCATTGAACTTTAGTAATATTGGTATGTGAAATTGATTTGGTAATTTTATATTGAATATTCTACATGGGATAGGATTAACATTAATAACATTATCATCAACACAAGAGTAGTATGCTTTACTTTCAAAGGTGAGTTATTGTACTTATTATTGTGAATTACCCAAAACATGAATCAAAGAGATGAAATCTTGTGAAGGTATATTAATATCATCAAAAGGATTATTTAAACATTGAATTTTATTATTAATTTTAGCCATTGGTACACTACAGCTAGGAACATTGGTAGATATAATGTGTTTTCTCACCTTAACCTTTGGAGGGGTGATAGTTTGGACCTGGTGAGATGGAAATTGGTTACCACCCTCATGGATATTAGTATGATAAACATGTTATAATTTAGTAAGGAGGGGTGGGGGAGATTCATTGGTATCTCTTATGTTGTTAGTCGGTAAAGTAGTATCACATGCTAATGGAAAAGAAAACACTTATGTATCTTTTGAATGTAAACCATGTAAACTATGGACATGAGCATAAGTTCACACACTTTTATTTGAAGATATTATTAATTAAATTAGCATTTAATAAGAAATAAATTTAGACATGAAAGATGGGTGAAGTAGAGAGAGGACTATACTCAATTTCTTCTTCACTAAAGTCATGGTTATCATTGTTATTCCAAGTTTAATCAATAAAAAAATTTAATTTTGTTGTAGAGGTAAGAGTAGAAGAACTATCATTTTTATGATCTGAAAGAAGAGTAATAGAAGATCTTAGCTTCTTACTACTATGAAACATATCTTCATGTGTAGGTGAAATGATATTTATATCTTCACTAGCCATGAGTTGAATGCACATGTTATAGTTATGTTCAATAATGGGTCAAGCATAGAAGTATAAACCATGTTTTCATTTGATAGATTATGACATGCAGTAGGAGAGTTAGAGAGATTTGAATTATCTATATTTGGCATGCAATCACTATGTTGAGATTGAAATGTAAAATAAGGTGAAAAAATAAGATCATCTACTTTAGTTTATGAATATTTAAAATTTGTAACATCATTTTTAGTTTCTTCTTTAAATTGAACTAGAAAAGGTGAAGAATATGCATCTAATTTAACCTCATTATCACTTTCATTGTCATTCTCATAGTAATCATCATATCCATAATTAAAACAATAATCATCATCATTATAAATGAAATCATGTTCATTATCATGTGCTAATGTACAATTTTGAAAATTGGTCCATTCATTTGTATAATTATGCAAAAAGTTTAGAAATTGGTTAATTGGTTGAGGGGTAGGAGGTTCTTGAGAAGACATTTTAAACTTTCCACAAAAGAGAATATAAAAAATGAAAAATAGGAAAACAATGTAGAGAATATAATCCAACATAGATATATTTGAAAATATATTATTTATTTAGCCCAAAGTATAGAAAAATTAGAAATTGACTTGAAAGATTAAGGGATAATGTCGGGTTCACAGAATGATTTAAATTTTTAGGTGTTTACTAGCATTAATCTTATGTTTTTAAAGGACTAAGTATAGATGGTAAATATAGATAAATATTACCAATAGATAATCCAATTGATTTACCCAAAATGACAAGTGTAATGAGGACATCTAATAATTATAATACCCTTATATAATGAGTTATTATCTCCTTGTTGATCTCAACATGTTCAAACATGTGAGGCATTGTTTGACCTTAGGGCCTTGTGTTCTTCTTGCATTGTCTTTTATCACTCTTAGCATGTAATTTTCATTTTACCACTTTGAGGTGTTAGTGAGTGTTCTACAATGGGACTATTTCCTTCAAGTAACTATGATGGTAGTTTTAAATAATACCAAGAGAATATGACATTGAATTATATATATAATTGAGATATTTTGATAGTGGAAGATTCCTTGATCACCATTTGACATTATTTATTGAAACATTCCTTTTTCACATATTATATACTTATACTAGAATTGATGTTGATATTTTAAGTCATAAAATATCTAGGAAGTCCTAGTTATTGCTAATGAAGGGCACTGAAAATGTAAATAATCATTTTAATAATTATTTGTAAGGGAGACTCTATTATGAATCTTACTCATCTTGTTAAATTATACATGTGCAAAATATATGAGATCAAGTGATTTATGTTGTTTCTCTCATTTATTTGTTTTATTATTAAGAAAATTTTGTATTAGATTTATTATGTAAAATAAATAGTCTCCCAAAATAGAATTTTGATGTTTACATGTCACCTATCCAAGGTGGCTTGGAATGATAAACCATTATTTTATTATAATGTTTTAGGAAAGAAAATTAAATAATATTAAATAAAAATAAAATAATAGTAAAAAATAAAAAACAAATAAATAAACAAGAAAATAGAATAATTGCACCTAGGTTAGGACAAACATGTCCTCTTGATGAAAATTTAATCTATCATGGAGGTTGGTGAAAGAGGGTGGTGTAGTTAGAGAGGGAGGGGAGTAAATTTTGGTGGTAGACACAAGCAAGGTAATAAGAGTGGCATGATGAAGAAGGAGAAAATTTTGGTAGATTTGTACTACGCTTGAGGAGTAATCAATAAACATGAAGATGAGTTGGTTGGGAATATGCACAAAAGGAGGAGGCCATGTTTTTAAAGAAGGAAACGTCTAGATGGGATCAAAAAGTGTAGAGGGAGAAGGTAAAAGAATCAATGAGGAAGATAAAGATGTTGGTGCAGGGGGAACTCAGTGGAGCTTGGACCTTTAGAGGCAAGTGGGTTTTTTGCACCTTATGCTAGTTATAAATGGAATTGTATGTTGCATATATGCATAGAAATCATTGCTTAATATTAAATGGTTATTGAATATTAAATAGATTTATATCAAATAGAAAAATGATCTTCAGAGGTAAATGTGACATTTTGGAAATTCCTCAAATGTTATTATTTCTTCAGATCTTGGTTGGCATCCCAATTAACTCATTTTTCTAGTCAAAGAAATGAGCCCTTTTTGGATGAGAAAGGTGGTTGAGCTGATTAGGCATTTAGTTTATGTTTAATGCCTCCTTCTTAGCATTTCCTATATATTGTTGATTTAGTGAACCCGATTTATTAAATTTGTGCTTTGTTTTATCTCTTGTATATTTGTGCAACTTTGATAGGAAAAATATGGTTTATGGATACTTGTATGCAACCTATTTGACAAAAATTATATGGGATATAAGGTATAAAACTAAAATTTAAAACATTTTATAATATATTCAATTTGTTAGAAGGCCATGTGGAGGTCGTTTTATCTACTGCTGATGCTAGATTTATTTGTTTGTATTTTTTAGGGATAAATTTGTCCTATTGCACCATGGTTGGTCTCTATATGGGCCACCATAAAATCTAATGATATTCCTCAAGAATAATAAATACTATTAAAAAAGAGTTTCCTGATCTCTATAGGAGAGCTAAGTCTTTTACCAATGTGTATCATGGTTGTAAAGAGGTTTCATGATAATTATTTGATCAAATGCCTCCTTATTGATGTGGCATCTAGGATCAGCTTGAGGTACCATAGTAAAACTCAGGTTTACGTCTTGATTCAGGGAATGACCCATAATGATTTAACTCAATATACAGTTGAAATTAAATCATATATGTAGCTAAAATGAATGATATATATGGTAGAATGTAAATAATATGTACAACTAAAGGTAAGTGATATATATATATATATATATATATATATATATATATATATATATATATATATATATATATATATATATATATATATATATATATATATATATATATATATATATATAACTGAATTTATTACTTATGAAATACAATTTTTATTTATGGCACCTCAAGCTAATCCTAGATGCCACATCAACAATCATGATGGATCATTCGCTGAATCTATACATAAACCTAAGTTCCAGTATGTCAACATATATATATATATATATATATATATATATATATATATATATATATATATATATATATATATATATTATGCATATGTGTATGTATCTATGTATGTATCTATCATCAAATGAAAAACATGAATGAAACTTATACATATGCACAATGATGTGAATTTGTTTCATCTGAATATAATAGTCTTTTATCATCTAATTAGATCATACCAAACCTTGTTATTAGTAGAATGTAAATAATACGTACAACTAAAATGAATGATATATATGGTAGAATGTAAATAATACGTACAACTAAAGGTAAGTGATATATATATATATATATATATATATATATATAACTGAATTTATTACTTATGAAATATAATTTTTATTTATGGCACCTCAAGCTAATCCTAGATGCCACATCAACAATCATGATGGATCATTCCCTGAATCTATACATAAACCTAAGTTCCAGTATGTCAACATATATATATATATATATATATATATATATATATATATATATATATATATTATGCATATGTGTATGTATCTATGTATGTATATATGTATGTATCTATCATCAAATGAAAAACATGAATGAAACTTATACATATGCACAATGATGTGAATTTGTTTCATCTGAATATAATAGTCTTTTATCATCTAATTAGATCATACCAAACATTGTTATTAGTCAATGATTTCTACCAATCTCCTAATCATGAAACCCAAATCTTTGCTTCCAACTTCAACTTTATATTTTTATGTATGAATTTAAATTTAAAAACATATGATCAAGAATCACCGAAAAATGTATCTCCTTAATCACTGATCTAATACTCTTTTAAAACATCTCATCTAGTCCATTATAACAATAAAGGGTTAACATACTAAAACTCATGTTTTTGTATCAATCAAGGAATGACTCATCATGATTTAACTCAATATACAACTTAAACTATATTATATATGTAACCAAAGTCAATGATATATATATATATATATATATATATATATATATATATATATATATATATATATATAGTGGAATGTAAATAATACGTACAAATGATATAAACACACACACACACACACACACACACACACACACACACACACACACACACACACACACACACACACACACACACACACACACACACACACACACACACACACACACACACACACACACAACTAATATTATAACTTAATGGACTATAATTTTTATTTATGGCACCTCAAAATTATCCTATACCCTACATCAACAAGGAGGAATTTTAACAAATAATTACCATGAAACCTCTTTATAGCCATGATACACATTGGTCAAAGAGTTAGATCTCATATAGAGATTGCAAAACTTTTTTTTAACATTATTTTTTATTCTTGAAGAATACCATTAGATTTTATGGTGGCCTATATAGAGACCATCCATGGTACAATAGGATAATTTTGTCCATAAAAAATGATAAACAAATAAATCTAGATTAACAACAGATAAAACAACCTCCACGTGGCCTTCGATTGAATTTCATGTACCAAAAAATGTTTTAAACTATAATTTTGCACCTTATATCCCATATAGATTTTGTCAAATAGTTTACATGCAACTATTCATAAACCATATTTTTCCTATCAAGGTTGCACAAATATACAAGAGATAAAACTTAGCATAAATTCAATAATTTAGGTTCACTAACTCTTTAGAAATATATAAGAAATGTTAGGAAGGAGGCACTAAACATAAATTGAATGCCTAATGAACTCAACAACCTTGCTCATCCAAAAAGGGCTCATTCCTTTGATTAAAAAAATGAGTTAAATGGGATGACAACCAAGATCTAAGGAAACAATAACATTTGAGGAACTCCTAGAATGTTGCAGTCTTCTCTAAAGATCATTGCTCCCTTTCATATAAATCTATTTCATGTTCAACAACAATTTAACATTAAGTAATTAATTATATGCATATATACAACATACAATTCCATTTATTACTAGAACATGGCACAAAAATTTGACTTGTCTATGAAGCTACAAGATCTATTGGGTTCACCCTTACACCAACCTCTCTCTCTCTCTTCATCCTCGTTGATTCTTCTAACTTCTCCGTCTATGCTTTTTGAGCTTATCTGGCTATTTCCTTCATTAACATTCATCCTCCTTCTGTGAATCCACCCAACTAACTCATCTTCATGTTTATTGATTACTCCTTAATCATAGTATAACTCTGCCAAAATTTTCTCCTTATTCATCATGCCATTCTTCTAACCCTATTTGTGTCTACCACCAAAATTTACTCCCGTCTATAACTATGCCACCCTCCTTCACCAACCTCCATGATAGATTAATTTGATTGAGTAGACGTGGCTATCTTAACATGGGCACCATGCTTTTATTTGATTATTTCTTAATTTATTCATTTTTACTATTATTTTGTTTTTATTTACTTTTACATCCTAAAACATTGAAAGAAAAGAATGGTTTAGCATTCCAATCCACCTTGGATAGGTGATGTATAAACATAAAAATTATATTATGGGAGATTATTTATTTTACGTAATAATTCCATAACAAAATTTTATTAAAAATGAAATAATTAAATGAGAGAAACAGTGTAAAGGATGTAATCTCGTATCTCTAGTGCATAGATAATTTAACAAGATGAGTAAGATTCACAATAGTGTCTTCCTTAAAAATTATTAATAACATGATTATTTAAATTTTTAATTCTCTTCATTAGCAATAACCAAGACTTACCAGATATTTTATGTCTTAAAATACCAACATCAATTTTGATATAGCTATCTAATATGTGAAAAAGGAATGTTTTTAGATACAATGTCAAATGGTGCTCAAGGACTTATCTACTATAAAAATAGCTCAATTATATATATAACACAATGTATTATTATCTTGGTATTGTTTAAAACTACCATCACAATTACCTAAATACAATAGTCCCATTGTAGAATACTTACTAACACCTCGAGCTCATAAAAGGAAAACTACATGCTAAGAGTGATTATGGATAATGCAAGTAGAACACAAGTAAGGTCAAACAATGCCTTACATCTTTGAACATGTTAAGATAAAAAAGGAGATAATACCTCATTGTAAAAGGGTATTACATTCTACCACATTAAATATAACATCATCCTATATGAATCATAAAAAATAATATGTGGTGGAATCCACCACATTTTAAATTTGGTCAATCTTACACTAGGCAAACAAAATTAGTATCTAAAATATATAGACCACCAACTCCCCATATAGTCATAAAATGGAAACCATGGGGTGATGGTATCAAAACATTTTTAATGTAAGTTCACAAATAAATATCTAATAGAAAATCAAACTAATAAACTCAGTGCCATTCCAAGGTGCACATACAATATGATGAATAGGTGCCAATCATAATAAACATACAAGTGCAATATGAAGAAGCTATCCAATGTTGAACCACACAACCATACTGAGCCATGTTTTCCAACTGAGACATACCACCAAACTGGGACATTTTTCCCAACTGAGTCATACTAATCAATATCATAAGGTGTAAACTAAAACATGAATAGTATCAATAATGAGCAAGTGAAAAAAATCAATCTAATGTAATTCATATTATCATACACATCTATCAACCTACTAAAAACCAAAATATGCTGATATGAGAATAAGAACTCTAGTATCCATCTAGTGTCTAACTTGTACTTAGAGAATACTAACGAGTGCCAATCACATCAAAATTATATTATTAAGATAAGTATCCATCCATGGTAATATTGTCCAAAGAAAATTGAACAATACTTATCCATACTAGATTGTGTTAAATAATAATGAAACCACCAATCATGTTTATAACAAAATTACCAAGTAATCAATGTCTAAGAAATCATTTGCTCAAACCTCCCAAACAAGAATCCCATTTCCAAACAATAACCATAAACACACAAATATATATATATATATATATATATATATATATATATATATATATATATATATATATATATATAAAGCCACCATGTCTAGTGGGGTGGGAAGGATGGTATCATGAACCTATGTTATAGGTTCTCACCTTGAACCACTAGTTTTATTTCAAACTAATTATTCTCCCCCATACCACATCACTAGTGTAAAAATTATGCACATACAAACACATGCAAAATAAACACAATAATTACAAAGATAAATTTAAAAAAAACAATCATTTAAGAGATGTAACCAATAAAAATGAGACCAATTGGTCCCAAATGAAAAGGATAAACCTAAACATACAAACTATAAATTTCAACAACAATCTCCATGATCAGTCAATTGATCAAAATATATAAAGACAAAAAGGATGGTTCTGGTTTTGAATCAGATAAAAAATAATAAGCTCAATCAAACAAGAATAATTTTGATAAAACACTAGTGAAATATAGATCACATCACAAACACTATGTGACTTTATAAGTCACCCAAGGGGAGAAGGAATAAAAATCATCTCATTTACCTCTCAGAGCTAGGAGGCATCTCGATTAGCTCTCAGAGGTATGAGGCATCCTAATTACCTCCCAAAGGTATGAGGCATTCTAATTACCTCCCAAAGGTTTGAGGCATCTCAATTAACTCCAAGGGGTATGAGGAACAATATCTATTATCTCCCAAAGGTAAGATAATTACCTATAAATTACCTCCTAGAAGTCATGCAATAACTATACATCATCATATATAATAGTGTCATAATAAAAATCAACTGAACAATTTATGTATATAACATCCCAATGCTATAAAAGTACCAATTATAACTATACTAGCTGACCTCTATGACTGCCCTATAACCAATCCAATATCAAATAACATAAATGGTGGAGAATAACTTCATCACAACATAAGCATCTAAAATTATATGGCCAAAGTACTGCCAAGGGAAATTGACTATGTCAAAAATGGTGCTCAATAACAATTGTCATATGCCAAAATTATCTGACTATCAATAAGATCCAATAAATCACCTCAAGAATGATATTGTGCATCAACTTTACTACTCTTCAAGTCAGACCTTAAATAATTAATACTTCACCATTTTTTTACCAAGTGTGGTATGGATAAAACAAAGTTCTGCAACCCTTGACATATGCATCTAATATGGTATTGCAAGTTACTTAGCACAACATGTATAAGGATAAAATGGTAATGCAAAATGATAAGTGTCACCTCATAATGTTCATCACCCATAGAGTTTGATATTCATAATTAGGGTAAAACTACATGCTCTAAACAAATAGAATAAATGGTACCAAGTCAAGGTGGTCCCTCACCATGATCATGCTTGACTAAGGGAGATACTAATAATGATTTTCTCATTTTCAGAGGTGATACATATGTTATTTTTATAAATAGAAAAGAAAATTACAACATTAGTCTAGTATTCTTCATAAAAGACAAGGATTACAATGTTTGGCACCTAGTACCTCTAGATACCAACACTATATTATATAATCATAGCATAATTTGAGTTCCCAATTTGTCCCAACTCAATCATTTGATGGTCCTACCCCTGGTTTCATGTTATCAAAAACATGATGCTCTTTGAAAGTTGAGTCATTTTCAATCCATCCACCATATCCATCCTTCATTGGTTCAAATTTAATTTGAACCCTACATGGGAAATTCTTATCAAAATAGCCCACAACACTAAAAAAATAATAGGTTCTTGAAGAAGGTTCTTTAGCAGTTAGGATTATCAACTATTGACTTGGCCCTACACTATAGATATCTATTGGTTTTCCCCATGCATGATGACATAGTTGAATTGAGTTGGTCTCCTCCCTTAAGGTATGACATATACTAGAAAAATATTAGGCCATATCATAAGGAAAGTGAGAGTGTCTCTATAGCACTTGTGACTACCTATTTCAGTAAACTCGAGCACAAGATGGTTGACATATCTTTGGTTGATTCTACTGCATGAATTTTTGTACATATTAATCATAATGAGGGGTTTTTTAGGGTATAAATTAAGTCTGAGTAAATCTCTCCTTTGAAATGTGTATCAAGTACCAAAGGGTCTATAGGATATGTTGGTTTACTTGCATTAGTTTCTCAAGTGATGGTTCCTGATGATTCCCATTAGAGGAACTACCCATGCTGCCTCCATATGACATATTGCAATAGTCTAGAATAAAAGCTTAATAATAAAGAGTTAAATCTAAACATCCTAGAGCTCTCAATGTTAAAACTTGGCTCTAATACCATAATGTATTGCCCAAAAATTAATGTTCAAAATTTTAGGCAATTTTTTTCTTTTCTTTTATAAATAAAACACATAATATTCATGAGAGAGACATGGCCAAGTAAAAAGAATTTCTCACTAGATAAATTTGAAAAGGTTAATAAGAATATTCAAAGTTACCAGAGAAAGAACATAGCTTTAATTTATAGAAGGTTAATTTGTAAAATACAATAAGTACTATTAACTTACCTTGATTATGCACACTCTTGATGGAAACAACCCCTTCTAAAAGTGCTACATTTATGTGGCTAGACTTAATATTTCATTTACTATTTTCACAACCATTTTAATTATTATTATAATTATTATACAATGTTAAAAACTTGGTAATTAATCCACTTCACATATTTCAATTCATTACTAAGTGCCATGTTTACAAATTCTAACTTATCTCGTTTGGTGATACTCATTTATCTCACTCTTGCCTTTAGGAATATACTGATTATTGAAAGGTGAATGCCTACGATAACTAATTAGGTTTGGACCTCCAAAAATTTTGATCCTTAAGTATTTATGTTAACCTTTCATTATTAAAAATTTATAGGTTGTACTATAGAATGAAGATTATGAATGTTAACTCACTAAGAGGACCTATTTTTTCCCATTAGTTCATTAAGATGAAACTATATGAATTCCTCTAATTATTTTAGTAAGCTTTAAATATTATAGAACTGATATTTTTTTATTAATAAATCCTAAAATAATATAGAATCTATTTTATTTAGCCGAAAGAGTCCCATAAAACACTGGGACAAAACTTTAAGCTACTAGCTTACTCAATTTTCAAAACACCTTTGCATAATTTAATTTCCTTATTCTTAATGCTAGCCATCCCTCTTTGTACCACAAGGGATGTTTCTTGGATTGGATTATAACAAGGTTTGCTTACACATCTTAGAAAAATTTATGAATGATTTTGACCCTACTTCATTTAAAGGGTACAACTAGTTATAATATACTCTTAAAATCACTTATGCAATTCCTTATGATTAAATCACAACCTTTACTCACACAATAATACTATAAAGTATGAATTCCATTTGAATAAACTTATATGTTCTTACCTAATATTATTCTTTAATTTCTTGAAGATTATAAGTGTTGATCATTTTCTAATGTGAATTCAACATTCTAAACAAATACCTAAGATAACTAAACAATATAAAATATATCTATTTATGAAATAATAATTTAAAGAACTAGGAGAGAATAGACATTAAATTTATTTTATGAAAGCTAACGTAAACAAAGTATCTTTTCTATTTATCTGATAAGGTGAAACTATTCAAAACAAATATTCTAAATTCATAATTGTGAGAAAAGAGGTTTAAAATTCCTAAAGTTATTCTATGAAGAGTTCATAATGATGTTAATAATTGACACAAAGAGATAGCTTAATTAATCCCCAAGATAATCTTACATCAACAATAAAATAGCCTATTTATCTATCTTTTGTACAACTTGATTTAGTGGTAGTCTTTGACTGATTTATAAATATGGGAAAAGAAATAAATAAAAAATTAAAGAGTTGTTGAGGAGGTGGGTTGTCAAGTAAAATATATACTAGTGGTAGCCTGACCAAAATTGATTGTTCTCATATTATCTTGTTACTAATTGCAAGAGGATTTGTCACTTATACCTAAATTAAATTTTTAATAGTGTTATTAATTGAATTGAAATGGAAATATTTAAATATTAAATGTTTTAATATTCTAACTTGCAATAATTCATCCTCATTTTTATTACATTGATTATTGGGATAAATTACGTTCTCCTATGTGTTTTTGTATAACTGGGTTGTAGTAAATTCTCACTAAAAGATCTTCTCTCACCTTGATAAGTGAAATGTCAATTTGTATTATATAATTTACTCCATACATAACCTACACACTTGTGTAATTTTATTCTTATCAGCATTACATTGACACCATTATGTGCATTTTAAGTGCAAGTACCTTAGTTTGACAGAGAGAAGTAAAACCTGTTATGGAATTAGATTGTAGTTAAAGATAATAGGTTTTTATAACTAGATGATATTTTTACTGTATTGGGATGATATAATATTTAATACTATTTATATACTCATTGTATGTATTTTAATATTGATTTTATTTCAATAAATGTTTTCTTGTAAATCAAGCTATGCAAAAGCTAGTGAAATAGGCTATCTGATTGTTGATGTAAGATTATCTTAGGGATTAATTAATTTATCTCTTTTTTATCAATCATTAACATCAATATGAACTCATTGTATAAAAAATTTAGACATTTTAAACCTCTTTTATTGAAAATATGAATTCAAAATATTTGTTTTGAATAGTTTCATCATATTGAATAAATATAAAAGAGACCTTTTTTATGTTGGCTTTCATAGAATAAATTTGATGTCTATTCTCTCCTAGTTAATTAAATGGTTCTTTCATAAATAAATCTATTTTATATTATTTTTTTATCTTAGGGATTCCTTTAGAACGTTGAATTCACGTTGGAAAATGATCAACCCATATTATCTTCTAGAAATGAAAGAATAATTTTAGGTAAGAACATATAAGTTTATTCAAATGGAAGTTATAATTTATAGTATTATTACTTGAGTAAATGTTGTGATTTAATCATAAGGAGTGGCATAAGTGTTTTTAAGAGTATACTATAACTAGTTGTACCATTTGAAGAAAGTACGATCAAAACCATTTATAAATGTTTCCAAGTTGTGTAAGAAAATATTGTTAGAATCCTATCCGAGAAATGTCCCTTGTGGTATGAATATGGGAGGATATCATTAATAATAAGGAAATTAAATATGCAAAGGTGTTTGGAAAATTGAGTAAGCTAGTAGCTTGAATTTTTGGCCTATTGTTCTTTGGGACTCTTTAGGATGAATAAAATAGATTATGGATTATTTTAGGATCTATTAATAAAAAAATATTAGTTCTAGAATATTTCAATCTTGCTAAAATAACTATAGTAATTCATATATTTTCATTTGAATGAACTAATGGACAAAAAAAAGATTCTCTTAGAAACTTAACATTCATAATTTTCATTCTATAATACAACCTATAAATGTTTAATAATGGAAGGTTAACATAACTACTTAAGGATCAAAATTTTAGGAGGTCCAAATGTAATTAGTTATCTTAGGCATTCACCTTTTACTCATCAAGCTATTACTAAATGTAAGAGTGAGATAGAAAAGTATCACAAAATTAAAAAATTTAAAATTTGTAAACATGACACTTAGTAATGAATTGATATATGGGAAGTGGATCAATTACCAAGTTTGTAACATTTTATAATAATTGTAATAATAAGTAAAATGGGTATGAAAATAGTAAATGAAATATTAAGTCCAGGGACGTAACTATAGAAATTTTATAAGGGGTTGTTTTCATCGAGAGTGTGCATGATCAAGGTAAGTTAAAAGTATTTGTCATCATGTATAAGTTAACCTTTTGTGGCTTGAATCAATGTTCTTTCTCTGGTAACTTTGAGCATTATTATTAGGCTTCTCATAATTATCAAGTGATAAATTTCTTTTTCTTAGCCTTGTATCTCTCATGAAACATGTGTGTTTCATTTATAAAAGTTTGGCATTACTCTTATCTAGAATAAAAATAGGCATCATTAGATGGTGGGAATGCTAGAACAGATCATGAGAACTACATGTAGTCCTTTCATTCTATAACTTGACATGTCTCTACCTTTGGGCACTACCATAGTCAGTGGGATAGTAACACACTATGTTATTATCCAAGGTAGCACATTAGTGTCCATTTATATATTGGGGTCTGGATAATTCTAGAGATGCTATGAGGGAACTCTAGGGTTTTATAGGTGTGATCCAAAGTCTTCTATTTTCTTTTTATATCACTATTTGGTATTATTTTATTCAAAACCCAAATGAATACCTTCACACATGAGATGACAATAGAATCAAATGTAAAAGGAAGGGAAAAGGTGGGTTGTGGGATGTTATGATTGTATGATATAGAACCCATGTTTTTCTATTTGTTGCCTACATTAACCCCAATGATAGGGGTCTCATATCACATGTAGTTATCCCTTATGAAACACTCATAATTAATGTACATGATATGCTAGAATGATTTTTTCTTAAGCCCTTATTTGATCAAGCATGCTTCTAGGTATATTACTAATTAATATGTAGAGTATTGAGCTATACTATTGATTGATTTCATGCAATTGTGTGCCAAAGTAGTAAGTTCTAGTTATGAAATGCCTTGTGATATATTTATATAGAATGAAAATTAATTTAATGGCGAGACACAAGTTTTTAGGACATAAAAGTGAAAATATAGATAAAATAGAAGTCACTCAAGGGAGGGTTAGGACTCATAACAAGTTAAAAATGTGACCATTGGACATTAGCACTGAGGTGGACACTAATTTACTGTTTTAGTTTTCAGGACCATGATACTATATTGTGATCTTAAAACTTGGTAGTGACTATGGAAGATAGGCCAGGGGCCTCTACAACCACTATAACATTATATAAGACCATTAAAGGTAAAACAAATAGGAAATATAAGCCATAATAAAAAAAATACCAAATTGACCATGCAAATAAGACTCACACTCATCATTAAGAACCTCCTATGAAAGAGCAACAAAAGACATAGTACTTGTGTTTTTTTGACCAAATTAGGGTGTGTAGAAATATAAATAGAGACAAGATATGGTATTATTTTAGATAGGTAAACATATCTATAATTTTAAATCCTTATGGAAAAATCATCAATAGAGATGAGTTTCAAGTACACCTCAATGGGTTTAGGTCTAATTTTATAAAGAAAATCACAAAGGCTAACAAAGATGAAGCTAGTTGCATTTTAGATTTAGCCACATAGGCCATGCCTAATATTAAGAAATTCAACAAAGTCAAGAACATTCTTGATGCCCCTTAGAATAACCACAAGGAGTTTTTGGCATGAGAATTAACTTTTAGGGAAGCACATATCAACATTCCCAATCAAGATAATGAAGCCAATATGATTTTTCATCCATTGGAAACATAGGAGGCCCAAAAGCAATTGGGTAGTGGTCCACCTATATGTTGTAGCTACTCTATAATGATTGTATGTGTTTCAGTGATCCTAAACTGTGAATGTTGTGTCCATATTTTTGACCCCAACTTATTCTTATCTTTTTTAGGTAGTGAATTGTTGTAATGGATTTTGGGGCCCTAGAAACTATGGGTGGGATTATGTGAAACTAGTTGGTGGGTCTGACTCCTATTTATACATCTTTGCAATGTGCTTTTAGGGTCAAGTTTTCATAATGAAAACACATAGAATTGTAAAATAGTGTATGGTTTTATGATTACGTAGTATACACATAATTATTGAAATCTTAATTGATAATATTCTTAATATATTAAATATGTGTTGAAGGTGGAATAATATGATCACTTATTGGTTAATGGTCAGAATATTGCTATATTGTGTAGAATCAAAATATGCCCATTCTAAGAAAATAAAATTATTATCAATTTAGAATCCAATAATATTATATTTTTTAGAATATGAACATGTCATTATATAGATGCTCAAAATTGTGATATTTTTATCATGTGTATAATGGGAACATGCCCATTCTAGACAATATAAGATCATTATCAACTAAGAATAAAATAGTCTTAGCTTGTGTAGAATGAGCACATTCCCATTCTAAAATTTAATATGAATATGCAATTTTTAGTTATTAAAATTATTAATATAATAAAAATGTGTTTATTTGGCATAATATGAGCACCTCTTTCTCAATGTTCATAAAATTTTATATAGTGTAGAATGGACATATTCCCATTGTACACAAGATATGAATATTGTATTCTTAATTGATAACATGCTTAATATACTAGACCTAAGTATAATGGACATAATATGTTCTTCTTACTCAAAATTAATAATATTTCTATCATGTGTAGAATGGACACATGCCCATTTTACAAAAAATAATAATATTATCAATTAATAATATAATAGTCTTAACTTGTATAAAACTAGGACATGCCCAATCGACACAAGATATGAATATTAGATTCTTAATTGATAGTGTTATTAATATGCTAAAATTGTTTTATTGAGAATAATATAAAAACCTTTTGCTAAATTCCCCTGATATTGTCATATGCTCATAATAGTAGATTGAATTATAATGTAATAATGATGATCTTAATTTGTGTATAATGTGTATAATATGATAAATTTTTACTCAATGCTTATAATATTGTTATCATGTGTAGAATGGGCACATTCCCATTATAAAGCAGATAAGAGAATTATAAATTAAAATTGCAATAGTATCATTTTCTATATAATGGGTATATATCCATGGTATAAATCCCCAAAACATAAAATATTTTTGTAATATTCATAACGGATGCATGTCCATTGTATACAAGACAAGATCATTATCAATTAATAATTCAATAGTTTGAGCTTGTATAAAAGAGAATGGACACCTTCCCATTCTACAATTCAATGCATAAAATCTTAATTTTTAAAGTTCTTAATTATTACTAAAATTTTGTATATTGAACATAATATGAGTAGCTCTTGCTCAATGTTCATAATATTTTTATACATTTAGCAATGGGAACATGGCCATTGGACATAATATAGGAATATTATATT
This sequence comes from Torreya grandis, assembly GCA_037957365.1. NCBI lineage: Eukaryota > Viridiplantae > Streptophyta > Pinopsida > Cupressales > Taxaceae > Torreya > Torreya grandis. Next base: position 1,380,106 of record JARHVA010003641.1, read on the forward strand.
CTTAGTTGATAATATTGTTATCATTCTAGATCTATTTAAAATGGGCATAATATCATCACTTCTTAATCAAAATTTATAATATTGTTATTATGTGTACTATTGGCATGTGCCCATTCTACACAAAATATTAAAATCATAAATTAAGAATCTAATAGTATTAGCTTGTGTAGAATGGATACATGCCCATTCTACACAAAATAAAAATATTATCAATTAATAATCTACTAATTTTTTCTTCTATAGAATGGCCATATGGCCATTTAAAAATGCTAAGTCCACTGGATAATTAATTGATAAAATTCTATGATAGAACTATGTAGATTGGGCATAATATGAGCACATCTTGCTTAATGATGGATGATGTACAATGAGCACATAGTCATTTTACATAAGATAATAATATTATATTCTCAATATATAATATTTTTAATATACTAGACCTATTTATAATGGGCATAATATTGTTATCATGTGTGGAATGGGCACAAGACCATTTAAAAAAAGAAAGATGAGAATTATCAATTAATAATCTAATAATCTTATCTTGTGTAGAATGGTCACATGCCCATTGTAAAGATGTTAAGACCATTTTATTTTTAATTGATAATTTTCTATGATATAATTGTGTAGATTGGATATAATACAATAATCTCTTGCTGAATTCACATAATATTGTTAGATGGTGTATAACGAGAACATGTCTATTATACATAAGATAAGAATATTGGACTCTTAATTACTAATATTATTAATATACTAGACCTATGTAGAATGGGAATACTATTGTTATTATGTGTATAATAGGCATAGGGTCATTCTAAAAAATATAAGAATATAATCCATTAAAAATATAATAATATTATTTTGAGTAGAATGGGCATGTGCCCATTGTATAGATGTTAAGACCATTGCATTATTAATTAATAATATTCTCTAATAGGAATGTGCATATTGGGAATAATATGAGGACCTCTTTCTCATTGATCATAATATTGTTAGATAGTGTAGAATGGACACATGACCATTATACACAAGATAATAATATTGAATTCTTAATTGATAATATTCTTAATATACTAGACTTATGTATTATTATTATCATGCATAAAATGAACATAGAAACATTCTAAAAAATATAAGAATATTATATTTAGAATATAATAGTATTATCTTGTATATAATAGGCACATGCCCATCATATAGATGCTAAGACCTTTGGATTCTTAATTAATAATATGCTTGACACACTAGAGGTCCTATGTATAATAAAAAATATTTTTCTCATTCTACACAAGTTTATAAGAATTTTAAAAATAAAAAATACAAGTTTCTTTTCTTATGTATAATATAGGTATCTTCTCAATATTAAATACTATTATGATGAAAGAGGATATGGGGATATTATGTTGAATGTTGAAAACTATATGAATAGATAAATTCAAGTAGTAAGTATCAATTATAAGTTATATGTTATGTGTGCAAATTTAAATAAGGATCATTACTATTTATTAAAAATAAAATCAATTTATTATAATTTTTTTCATAAAAATTAATATTTCTTGTACAAAAGAATCAAAAGTTTAAAGAAAGCTTTAAAAAAGAAAAAAAAATCATTTAAGAGTTGACCAAAACATAAATACACAATATCATAATGTGGATATTAGATGAAATTTCATTACAATGATTTTAGAATTATATATTAGATGCTTTAAATAAGTAATAAGTTGTCAATATAAAATGCACATGTTTCTGATAATTTTTTTGGCACAATAATTTATTTATAGGTAGATAAAATTCATGTCGGTGGAACATTAAGCTGAAACTCATAAAAAGATAAAAGTCAAGCCCATGGAAAATTAAGTTAAAACTCAAAAAATATTTAAAAGGATATTACATAAGGATTTTCTGATAATTATTTTTCCATGAAGCTACAATTTCAGAGATAGAAGAGTTAAGCTAGTGGAGAATAAAGCTAAAACTTAAAAAATGGTCTACAAGGAGAAAACATGAATCTGTTTCTTATAATTTTTTTAAATAATTAAATACATTTACAGATAGATAAAAGTCAATCAAGTGTAAATCAAGTGTAAATTAAAGGTATAACTTGTAAAAGGATGGAAAAGGAGATTACACATGTGTATGTATCATTTTCATATTTTATGTGAATGTTTTATTTGGTTTTAATTTTGAAAAAGAAAGCAATGTTTTAGTGATATTACAATTGAAATTTGAATATATTTTATGTGTCATTATTATGTATATTTAATTTTTAAATAAGAAGAAAGAATATATAAGTAAAATAATTAAAACTTAATTATAGATGTTGTATTTATTTCTCTCCATGCCAACTATATTTGATATTGTATTTATCTTTCTTAGTGACAACTGAATAAAACACTTCCATGTTATAATTATTACTATTTATGTGGTAAAAATATGTTGTTCATATGTCATTTATGTGGTATCACTATCCCTTATTGATTATTGTATCCTTCATACTTACATATCTCATCTTGTATATAGTTTCATTGCTAGTACACTCTCATTTCTTGTAGTAGTGTTGCGACACTGTGAATAGCTTCTCCTATTATTAAATCTAACATGTGGTATCCTTACTTGATCTAGAAAAATCTAAGTAAAGAAAACCAAATCATTCAATACTAAATTCTTTATAATGTATCTGACTATGACCAAATGCTTCCCAAAATCTGAGCATGGTATTTTATAATTTTGAAAAATACATGTGTTAATTGTCATGGAGATTTTTAAATTTAAAAAAAAATCACCATAAAATTGTGAAATTAAAAATCAATCTTGTTTTTTCTGGTATGTTACATTTGCGCAATGTTTTTCAGTTCGACAACGATTTCAAATACTATATGATTTCATAGTTGTTTGTTTGTACTTTTATGATTTAAATATCTAATCTAGTATATAAAATATTTTTGAATTTTATTGAAATGTTTCCTTAAAAAATAACATCTCAATATCAAAACTCAAGAAAAATAAAATTATTAAAAACATAATAAGAATATAAATGAAATCAATACTGTAATATATTTTTCTTTTTTAACAATTGCATTAAATTTCAGACATCAAATCTCATCCAATTTTGAAAGTTATAAAAAATTATAATTATTTTTTTAGTTAAATAATGCCATAATTTAAAGAGTTGATATCAGTGATTTGTCTTTAACTTTGACTATGGGATCAACTTTAAGATTTGAGTTGCTGGGAAATATTGTTTAGTGTATACATTAAAATGTTGAGTAATTAAGATTTGCTTGTTATTATTTAGTGAGGTTGTTTACAACTACTCACGTAAATAACTTTGACCAGATATTTCTAGATTTGATGTAAGGCATAATTCTTTATTTTAAGGAGATCATATGCCTATATTTATATAAGTAATGTTATTCAATATAATCGAGTCATCAAACGTGTCATATTCTATTAAATATCTGGCCACCTCCTCATTTGGTACCAGAGCAGTCACGGAGACATGAGAGATTGTACAGGGAGAGAACTATTATAGTTCTTGACTGCCCCGACTGATGAGAAAAGAATATTGTGAGAAGATTTAATAGTGTAGTGTGTTTAGTATTTTAATAATATTAAAACATATCTTAAGGTAATTTTGTTGTTATCTAAGTAGTTTGGTTTTTTTGCTCTCTGTCCTTGATTGAGATCATTTCTCCTCTATCCTCAACTTATAACTTAGTTTCAAGACTGTAAAAATCATGCTAATACCTGCATGCAGATGAGACACATGAACATTGACTGCCAATGATGACAAAATTAAGAGTACTCTGATAAGGATGAGAAATAGGCAGTGGAGTTTTTTAGAGATGAGTTCGATGGAAAATATTCATGTGCCAGATGATTTCAAGTGTCCTATTTCATTGTATTTGATGTAAGACTCCGCGATTATGGCCATAGGTCAGACGTATGATCGTGTTTCGATCATGATATCAATCGAGGAGGGACACTCTGTGTGTCTGAAATTCAGGATTTTGTACGCCACGATAATCGACCACAATAACCATATACACAATTCAGGATTCCAATTCGTGAAGGCATTGTTGAGAAGCCGTCTATGACTGAATAATGGAGCTGGGAAAGAGAAGATCAAACATCATCAGATGACATGGTATTGCCAGATCTGTTTTCCTCTTGATTGCAGCTTTCCACACTTGCATTGAAGTTTCAATGTAGTTGTGCATCAGTGCTTTCATCAGACACCTACACCCCAAATCTTCGTGTAGATCCATATGCATCTCCCTATATTTTATGTCAGGTTCTTGTCATTCATGTTACCATGTATCCCGTCATATGTTCCATTTTCTTCCTTGTGCAGTTTACAGCTATGGGCCCATTGTTGTTTTAGCGTATAAGTCTCTAATTTTATTAAATGGTCAAAGTAGTTTATAGTCATAGTATTTTTTAATTTCATAACATTTTTTCAATTATTTATTTTTTAAGAGAGGCGCGCTATTTTTTTTTGGAGTTTGTAATGATAAATTGTCTTTTTATGTTTTAGTTTTTTATTGACACAAATATTAAATTATTATTGTTTTCTTAAAAATTAGAAATAAGGTGTTTTTTTAAAAAAAATTAAATTGTAGTTTTTTGTTTTTATGGTTTTTATGGTTTTTGTGTTTTTTATTAGATAGAGTTAAAGTCTAGTTTTTTGGAATTTAAGAAGTGGTTAATGTATACACATAATATTTTCAAACTTTTACTAATTACTGACACTTTGTATCTTGTAGGACTCTGTCGAGTTTCATTATCTTTGAGTGTATGTTTTAAGAGGTGCAACAAGAAAGGGTTGGGCAGACCATCAGTGCTTTGTAAGATTGTTTTTCCTTTTTCCACTTGCTATCTATACACTAACTCCCTAAAACCATGAATCCTAGGCTTGTTCTTCTCTTTCCTATCCATTCTAGTCATTACATGTTTTCTTTGTTTATTTCTTGCCTTATTACCCTTTTTACCTAGTCAGTACACTAGGTTGAACTAGTTGACCTAGTGTATTCTAGGGACACTTTAGATATTTGGACTTGTTTGCATCCTGACCAACCTAGCACAGACTTTAGGCATTAACTTGAGAATGTACTAGGTTGACCCAGTCAACCTAGTATAGTTGACGTGTCCAAACATTTTTAGGCAAGATACTACTATATATACAAGGTCATTTACCACCATTTCATAAGAGTCGAAAGAGAGTGAAGAATTAAGCGAAGAAGTGTGAAAAAACATCTACTTATTGACCATTCTACTTGAAAAATAAAGCTTTAGGGTTGAATAATTTATTTTGGAGCTCTGATCTTGTCTTATGGAGAAGTCTTTTAGATGCTTAGGTAGGTCATGTAGCCTAGAGTTGATTTATCTTGGTTATCTTTACAAGACACAACAATCTCTTGCAAAGACCCTTGGCCAAGGGAGAGGTTGAGACTCGACAAGTTCTTCTTTAAAGGTAAATATTCTTAACTTTATTTCTCCTTTGTAAGAGTAGATAGATAATGCAGTATGTATTCTTCTCTTCTATGTATTAGGATTCTGTATACATTGATGTGAGTATATGTCTCCTATGCATGTGTAGTTTAGATATTGTTTATTTGATTTGTTCTAACCCCCACTTTGTGTCACAAAATTTTATATGTGCTAGATTAGTTTAATTTTCTTGTTATTATAATAGTTTACTTTCTTGTTTATTAGCATAAGTGAATATCAAATCATAGGACTCTTTTAGGGTTGTGCAATTATGTTAGATTGGAGGCTTTGGAACCCTTCCTATCATGATATGTTGTGACAATTGATACAAGTGATCCCATAATTGGGTCTAGTAGATCCCCATATTTGTCATGATCTTGCTTAATAAGTATATACCCAATTAGAAGTGTAGGTGTGATCTATCTTATCCGATCTAGGATTAATTCATTGTGCATCATACAATTTTGATTGCATACATTTTGGTGAACCCAACGTGAATCAAATCCTTGTTGGATTTGTTTACTTTTTTATTTTATTTTTTTCATTATTTTATCAGCATTTCTATCATATATTTTAACATATTGATTTGATTTTGTTGACCCAATTTTTTTTCTTTATGCACAAGAATAGGCAACTAGATCGAGCAACTTGACCTAGTACATGTTTTCAACACTTTTTGGAATACCAGTTTAACCTACTAGGTTGACCTGGTTGACCTAGTGTATTTTAGTCACTTTACAATAGTTTTTATACAACTCGATTGATTAACTCGACCTAGTACAGATTCCAGTTTCTAGACTTTCAGATCATTCTACTAGGTTGACCAGCTCAATATAATATATTTCCATACTTTTGATTCAACCAACTAGGTCGACAAGATCGACCTAGTAAAATTTTAATAGGTTTTTGTATTTCTTGGTTGACCAACTTGACCTAGTTTGCAAGTGTTGGATCAATTTTATTCAAAGTTATTGATCAAAAATATTCTCTATTTTCATCTCTAAACCACTTAGATCAGTTTCTTCTTCTCTATATCTTTCTATTTCTATATTTTTCTTTCATAATTTGTAGTCTATAAAACTACTTTAGCATAATCAACTAGGGGTTGGCCTATTTCTATGTTCTTTAATAACTTTATATCAAATTTATCATATTTCCTACTTCATCACAATTCCAATGTATTTTACAGTTTGTAAAATGGATAAGTAGAAATAAATATATAGGTAAAATAAGAAATCAGCCCTTATTTATTGTACTAGGTCAACCCTGTCGACCTAGTATCTTTTTTAGCACCTATGCATTGTACTAGGTTGACCCAGTCAACTTATAACTATTTTTAGTATCTTTTACCTTTTATATCAGTCTTTGTGCACTAAATAAATTAACCTCGTCAACCCTGTATAGTTTTAATAGTTCTTATTTTTATGCTAGGTCGACCAGGTTGATCTAGTACTATTTTCTATCACTTCTTATTCTCCTTGTGTGTTTATCTAATCTTATTTCATCATGATGACATCTTCTCAGCCTTATCTTAGTCAAGAACATTGCATTATTAAAGACTTGGATAGTAACCTCACTTATTTCATTACCTCTAATGAAACTATCTAGTTTCTTCCTTCCCCTTCTCCTAAGCCTAAACCACTCACTACAAAATACAATGTAGTTGAGATCCTTCAACATCATCCTTTTCCAAATACAAATATTGGGAGTCCACCAAATAATACTACTCAAATTGATAATCTATATGGTTTTCAAATATTCAAAAACCTTGTTGATAATACTATTTACACTCCTCACAAGAATGTTGGCTTGACTAAGTGTCTTTCTTCTTCTACCACACTTAAGACAATTAACACTAGTATTGGGAATCCTCCACCTACAAAGAATATTCCTCCCACCAACACTAATAATTATCTTCCTATCAACACTAATACCCCACCTTCAAACCTACCTATTGATACAACTCAACTTCTTACCCAAGCTATACAAAAAATGAACATCATGGAAATAACTAATCAATCTCAAAAGATAAACATGCAACCTGATTAGTCAACCATGTCAAGTCATCATGTCTCAACCAAATTAAAATTTTATACCTCCTCCTCTTAGAGATGCCAATGAGAATGCCATCCCTCAACCTCCAATGAATAATAAAATTCTTCAACATCTTCAAAATGAGTATTTAACCCCATTCATTGCATCTATAGATATTGGAAACATTTATCCAAATATCACATATAATGGGACTAAGGATCCTACTATATTTCTTAAGTCTTTTGATAATCTCTATAAAGAATGGGTCCAACCTAATACCTTTGATACCACTAAGATCTTAGCCAAAACTTTTATTAGTTGTGCACTTGAATGGTACAACTAGCTTCTTAGACATTCCATCTCATAACTAGAGGATTTAATCAATCCTCTAGTGAAGGAATTCCAACATGATGACCTTCCTAAAAATTACCTTAGCCATTTTATCAATGCCAAGAAACTTCATAATGAATCAACTCATACTTTCATCAAATAATGGAAGTATTTTGCTCACAAAGTGGACCATAACATGAATGATGACACTCTTCTAAAACTATTTGTCACTGCTCTTAAACCTTCTTCTCAATACAAAGATAAAAAATTTTCACCTAAAAATTTAAAAGAAGCCTTAGACCAAGCAAAAAGACAAGGCTTTCTTATGACTCATTTTGAAAAACCTCAAACAATTACTAAAACATATTTCCAATCTTTTTCTCATAACATTGATTTATTCAAGCCTCCCCAACCTCAAAATGGAGCATCCAATTCAACCAATTTTAACCCAACCCACCCTCCCTTGAGTCTAGAACAACTTAAGAATAAATTTCCACCCTCTAAACTCATGAACTTTGATCCTTCCAAACATCCTCCTAAATGGTACAATCTTGATAATTTTTTTGGTGGCATGTTACTAAAGGCCATTCTCATGAATCTTGTCATAATCTTCACTGATTTCTTATTTCTTCCTTGCTTGGTCCACATTTTAATCTTGATATTATCATAAAATAAAGTTATCAAGACTATTGTCAAGCTTCTCAAATTCAATCTCAAGACTCAAAAACACATCAATATCAACTACCTAATGAACACACCTCATCCACTAATTTTGTTCAAACAACAAGTGATCCTTCTTCTTACACAAATAAGGAGAGGAGAGCCAACATGAACAACTTTAAACATGTTGTGTCATCCATTGAAATTTAACCTCTTAGGCCACATGAACTAAAATAATACCTAGTTCAAATTTCTACTCCAAAACATATCATCCATGGTCCTCCTTTACCTCCTTTACCTCTTCATACCTCTCATACACATCATATGTCACATAAAACATCCTTAAAATCTAAGAAACCAACACATTTACCTATTTCCAAATGCACTTGTCAATCCAATGCAAATCATTCTAACATTTCAATGTTACCTCTCTCCAACTCACATGTTGGGGCATCTTGTGATACCCATCCACATGTTCCTTTACACTTTGGGGCATCTTGAGATGCCCATCTATATATTTATTCAGACTTTGGGGCATCTTTTAATGCCCATTCTTCTTCTCCAATGTATAATAACAAACAAATCCATCTTCAAAAAACCTTTCGATACTTATAGACTTGTATTTCACATGTTCATATTTGATACAAACATTAACTAGATTTTACTTGTTCTTTTTGTCTCATGTCTTCTTTATTTTTGTGTGTTTCTTTTATTTCTTTTACCTTCACTTTACTAGCATCATTATTTTCCTTTATGTTCTTTGGTTTTATTCAAACATTACATTTGGCATTTTCTTTCATTTTTTCCCTTATATATTTATTTTCTTTTTTGTCTTTTTATGTCATTATTTGCCTTATTATCTCTATGATCATTTTTGCCCCTTTCTTTAGCATTTACCTCTTGATGTACCATAGTATTCTTTTTATTTTGACATTTCTATTTTGGTAGCCTCATGGGTTTATATTTTGTGAGTTTCTTCATAAGACCATGGATATGACTCGACACCCCTCACAAAATTACCATCTTTTACTTTTTTTTTTCATTTTCTTGCTTGCCAATGTTGTTTTGGCATCCTTTGGGTTTTTATTTGTCAGGTGCTTCATATAAAGGCTCCTTAACTTTGATTTTATCTTTCTTATTAGCACCCTCATGGGTCTCTCTTTCATGAGTTGCATTGTAAGACCATGGATAAAACTTGGACCTCCTCATAAAATTACCACTTTTTTCATTTTTTTTGTGATCCTTGTAATTAGACATTAGCTTTTGCTTCTTTTTTTAGATGGAATTTGCATAACAATATAGGTTAGCATGTTTTCCTCCACTTCCATCATTATTATGATAAGGAATCACACCTTTAATGTCATTATATCCCTTTTTTCCCTTTATCACATTTTTACGATTTGAAGAAATTCAAATTTTTTCCTTGTGTCATCTCCTCTTCATTTCCCCTTTCTTTCATCTCCACATTGGATAAAACAAGGTCGAACTCAAGATAGTACTTTTATTTCACCTTGATTTATGAGACTCTTAGACCCCATGTTCTTTGAAGTTTCTCTCTCTTAGCAACCTTGTCTCAAATTTTCAAATGAAAGTCATCTTTAGCACCCATATTTGGTTTTCCAAATCTGTATGGAGGAAGAAAATAAAAATCCATCAATAAAGTTAAAAGACAAATCATTTGAAAATAAAAGACAATGATATCTAAAGGTAACATACAAATCTTAAAAGTAAATTCACACCAAAATACATGATTATAAGCACATCTCCTATCTCCAATTGAAGCTCAAACTCCACAGTCGCCTTTACATAGAGCCAAAGTCCTTTGGGGTGTGGTAGGCTAGTAGATTGGAATAAGGGAATTCAAAAAAAAGAAATCTATGGTGCTATCAACTTTCTCATGCAAGTACCCAATCTTTGTAGTAGACTAATGGCTATGTAAGAGGTCCTAAAGAGTAGGGAACACATTGTGGGGAGGTAGGTCCATTTTAATTTTCATGAATATAGCCTTCATGGGATCATCTATATACTCCATTTATTGACCTAAGACTTGTGTAACTAAGAAAAATTCTTCAAAGTATTTAAGGTCGATATTCCTCTTGTTTTGATAAACCAAATTTGAGTGTCTTGACTTCGAGAAAGAGTTTCTATACCTTAATTTTTCCTTCATTCTCCCCTCCACCCATTTCATTTCAACCCTTGACATGAAAATTGTGATTCCAATTATTTTTTTCCCTCTCCTCTTCTAATTCCTTCTCCATCTCTTAAAAACATGTTAGCATTACTTTGTTTCAATTTTATTTATCTTTAGATGAAAAATAACATGTTTGAGTAACTATGGATCACTCTTTTCTTTAATTTGTCATTATTATACTACCTTTCCATTGTAGATAGTTGAGTTCACACCTCTTTTATCATTATTACATGCTTCTATTTATGTATGCCTTCTTCATATTTATCTTACATCTTGATTTACATTTCATTCAACATTATTTCATATTTTTCTTTATGTTTCATTTGATATGTCTATCTTACATTAGCTTAATTTTTACACCTTCTTCCATATCTTTGTTAGCTTTGTCTTGCATTGATATTTCATATTTCATTCATGTTTTACATGCTTCCTATCTTTGATTTAGTATGTTCTACATTATTTTTTACCATTTATGTTTTACATGCTTGCCAACATGATTTGGTATGTTATACATCCCTTTTTGACATTCATATTTACTTATAATTTGTAATTTTCTTTCCAATATCATTTGTCATTTATTTTCATATTATTTATCATTTATTTCCAATCATTTTTCATTTATTTCTTATAATTTATTATTCATTTATCATTTTTTTAGCATTTATTTGTCATTTATTTTCCATCCTTTTGTCAATCATTTGCCTTTAATATTCTATCCTTATATTAAAAATCTTATTTTTCCAATTTTTTTTTAAATATCAATCTAACCACTATATGCCTATTTGTCAAAATTCTATTTTTGTCTATTTTTTTCACTAACTTCTACAAGTTCACCTAGTATGCTTTGCATTGGACACCTTCATTTCTTACAGTCTACTTCTTTATCTATAGAACTAAGGTAAGTTAAAGATATGTATTTTTTAATTTAGTCCTTTCATTTATCTTATTCGCTTCCTATTGCAACATAATTAACATCAACATTGTGTGTTATTATGTTCTATCTCAGAAGCACCATCTCGTGTTGCACTTACATGACATGTGATGAGCTTTAGCTAGGGCATATGTATATACATAATATTTTCAAAATTTTACTGATTGCTGACACTTCATATCTTATAAGAACATGTTGAGTCGCAATCTCTTTAAATGCATGCTTTAAGGGGTGTATAAAGAAAGGTGTAGGCAGACCATCGGTGCTTCGTAAGATTATTATTATTTTTTCCACTTGTTATTTACACACTATCTCGCTAAAACCATGAACCCTAGGTTTGTTCTTATCTTTCATATCCATTTCAATAATTATCATGCTTTCTTCTTTTATTTCTTTCCTTATTAACCTTTTTACCTATTCAGTACACTAGGTCGATCTAGTCAACCTAGTGTATTTTGGGGATACTTTAGCTATTTTGACTTGTTTGCATCTTGACCAACCTAGCACAAACTTTTGGTATTATCCAAAGAATGTACTAGGTCAAACCAATCAACCTAGTACAATCGACATGTTCTAATTTTTTTAGGTAAGATAATACTATATATACAAGGTCATTTACCATCATTTTATAAGAGTCAAAAGAGAGAAAACAATAAAGTGAAGAAGTACACACAAACATCTACTTACTGACCATTCTACTTTAAGAATAAAGCTTTAGGATTTAATACTTTATATCATAGCTCTGATCTTGTCTTGTGGAGAAGTTTTTTGGATGCTTAGGTAGGTCATGTATCCTAGAGCTGATTTGTCTTGGTTATCCTTACAAGACAAAACAATCTCTTATAAAGCACCTTGGTCAAGGGAGAGGTTGAGACTCAACAGGTTTATCTTCAAAGGTAAGTATTCCTAACTTTATTCTTCTTTTGTAAGATTAGATAGATAATGTAGTATGTATTCTTCTCTTCCATATATTAGGACTCCATGTATATTGATGTGAGTATATGTCTCCTATGCATGTCTAGTTTAGTTTTTGTTTATTTGCTTTTTTCTAACCCCCACTTTGTGCCACAAGCTTTGGTGCACACTATATTAGTTTAATTTTCTTTTTATTAGAATAGTTTACTTTATTATTTATTAGCATAAGTAACTATCAAATCATAGGACTATTTTACGGTTGTTTTGTGATTGTGTTAGATTGTAGGATTTGGAATCCTTCTTAGTAAGATGTATTGTGACGATTGATACAAGTGATCCCCTAATTAGGTCTCGCAGATCCCCATATTATTCATGATCCTACTTAACAAGTGTATACCCAATTGTAAGTGTAGGTGTGCTCTATCTTATCTGATTTAGGATTAGTTCATTATGCATCATGCAATTTTGATTGCATATAGTTAATTCATATTTTGTTGGTTATATTATTTATTGGTCAATGCATCATTTATTTATATTGTGTTGTGAGTGTCAATTTATATAAATTCATTGTCAAATTTATTTTGATAAATGGATGTACTACTGGTAGAATATAACATCCAATTAATGTAATGACAACTAATTGTGCCAAGCTAGCTAAAGACAAGGGCAATATCTAGTACCAATGAAGATTGTCTACATTATTTTTATTTGGATGGTAACAAACATGAATGATGGCTAAAATTAAGATAAGGAGGATTTAGTAATCAAATAGTTTATAGTATGCTACAAATAAAGTATTGTAATCATTTTAGTTTCATTGATGTAATGAGAATGTGGATATAGACACCATAAAAATTAGAGTAGAAAGTTTTTTTGATATCTCGACTATTTTGGTAGAGCTATTTACATGAGTTGGTTGATGGGTCCCAATTCATGAAACATGTATTCATGTGAATAGGTTCATGGGCCCCTATTCATGGTAGATGTAGTTCCTATGGTCAATGTGAGTATCAAGACCATGTGCAAGCTTCAAAATGGTATGCTAATTATTTATTGAATGTTTTTGTCTCCCCATGTTCATACTAAATAGAGAATATTGGGAAATATTATTTAGTGTATACATTAAAGTATTGAGTGAGTGAGATTTGTTTGTTATTATTTAGTGAGGTTGTTTATAATAACTCACATAAATAGCTTTGACGAGATATTTTTAGATTTGGTATAAGGCATGATTCCTTATTTCAAGGAGATTATATGCCTATATATTTGTAAGCAATGTTATTCAATAAAATCAAGTCATCAAGTGTGTCATATTATGTTAAATATTTGACCACCTCTTCATGAATACCACTATTTTCATTTTGATCTAATTTTATAAAAATAATTATACAGTATAGTTATTATTATTTAATAGAAGTAAGGTGGAAAATAAATTTGAGTCATAAATGGATCAATTTAATTTTAGGTATTGTTTTTAATTGCCTTTTAATTAAGCTTGATTTAAAGAAGTAAATCTTTTAATTAATTGGACAAATGAATATGAATAAATTTAATAGTTTTTAACCCTTATATACATATGAAGTTTCTGCTCTGATTTGTGAAGTTTAGATATTATTTTGAATTGCCTTTTAATTACACTTGATTTAAAGAGGTCAAATTTTCAATTAATTATAAAAATAAATACGAATGAATCAAAAAATTTAAACCATTAAATACATATAAAATTTCCACTCTTATTTGTGTTGTAATTAAATAAGAATAAGATAAAAATATTTATTTTATCCTATGAATAAAATGCTTAAGAAACCCATTGTACACCATATACGAATATCAACCTTTCAGGCATAGAATGGGATTAATTGATTGTGTAAATTGGGCATAATTGATTATGTAGGGTGGGCATAAAAATGTGCATGTACATCATAAATAGATCATAATAAAATATTATAAAAAGACTGGGAACAAAGACTATCCATTCTAAACTAGATAATAATATTTATCCTATATTATGTTAAAGAATGTACTTAATTGATAATATTATTAATCTCTTATGTAGAATGGGCATGTTCCCATTCTACATAAGATACAAATATTAAAACTATATTGTATTGATATAAACCCTACTTCAATATGATTTGAAATATAATCGATACTGCAAGTGACATATGTAGTTGTTTGGTGCAATGATATCATTACAATGCATTTTACTTGTATGTTCAATACCTCACTAAATAATCACATGAAAAATTATGTTACCTAATTGGTATAATTGATAATATTGTTAATATCATGAGTGTAATGGGCATGTGTCCATTATAAATAAAATAAAATTATTGGTCCTTTTGTATGTTGATATAACCCCTACTTCAAGATGTCATGAAGTAAATTGATATTATGGACATTGTTTGTAGTTGTACGGTGTTACATTATTATTATTATTATTATCATAGTTTGTTGTGTAAATTTATGTTCAATACTCCATTAAATTATCCCATAAAACTTGTATTAAAAGTTTTTATGGTTTGGTGAGCATCATATAATTACATATTTTCACTTGTCATATCATCCACCTAAAGACCTATAGTCATACTTCTAGAGCCTTATAACATGTTAGAATATTATACAGATACCATGTCGCACTGATAGGTACCCAAAGCTATCCAAAAATGTATGGTGAAATATACCATGTTCAATCATAATATGCCATGTGTCCTTTTCATACACCTAGATATTGGTGTACCTAAAAGACTATAAATACTAAAATTGAACATAAGCATTCATAGGGTCCACCTTGGCATGTAAGTGACACTTGGCATATCCCATTCGCCACAAAGGCCACCAAAAAAGAGAAAGATGGGTGAGTGTTAAAAAATTATCTATTCATTTAATGGGATATCATTGAGACACATCCATCATGTAACACAAGGTATGACAAATATTATTATCTTGTGTATAATAGACACATGTCCATTCAACACAAAATATTGAGAATATTATAAAATATGTTAATTCTATAACATAAGTACATTTTGTAATCTTATGATGACACAAAAATATCATACAACTATAATTAATAATATTAGTTTATTTTTTATTGATATAACCCCTCTTTCAATATGTCATGAAATACACTAGAAACTATGAATGTTTATAACTGTTTGATGCCATTGTTGGCTCATAATAATTCATTGTGTACCTGTATGTTCAATATCCTGTGTAGAATGGGAACATGCCCTTTATTCACAAGATTTTAATAACATTTTAAGTTAATCCCTTTTTAAATAATTCTATAATAATGGGCATGTTCTCATTCTACACAAGATAATATTATTGGCTTCTTTGCAAGAGGCCAATATTATTGTACAAATGACATGTATAATAGGTAGCCACCCAATCTACATGACATAAAATATATTTATCTAGTATAGAACCAAATTAATTAAAAATATTAATAATATAGTTTCTATAATGGGCACATGCCCATTATTCATAATATATTAAGTGTTGAAATAAACCCTTCATCAAACCAAGAGCTCATAGTTGGTTGTTTTAGATACTTGACATCAAATATCTTTATCTTATGTATAATGTGATTAATTTATATCTTTTGCATAACAATCACATGCCAATTATTCATAATATATTAATAACTTTATCAAGTAATCCCATTTTACACAAGTCTATAATAATGTGTAGGTGCCTATTCTACATAAGATAATAAAATTAACTTCTTTGTAAGAGGCCAATATTCTTATCTTGATGACATGTAGAATGGGCAGTTGCACAATTTAAATTACATCAAATATCTTTATCTTTTTTTACAATGTGATTAATTTATAATATTATTAATATATTTTTTAGAATGGGAACATGTCTGTTCTTCACAGTATATTAATAACATTATCAATGAATCTAATTATACACAAGTATACTTCATAAGATATTAAGAAAATTATCAATGAAACACATTATATACAAGTATAGTTCATAATATATTAATAATGTTATAAATTAATCCCATTTTACAAATTATACAAGAATGGGCATGTGCCTATTCTACACAAGATAGGAATATTGGATTATTTTGTAAGAGGGTAATATTCTTAACTTGTGTAGAATGGACACATGCTCAATCTTATGAAATTGTGTAAATTGGACTTAATTAATAATTTTCTTAATATATTGGATTCTTCATGAGGGGCTAATATTATTATCTTGATGACATGTAGAATGGGCAAGTGCACAGTCTACATGAAATCATATATATATATTTATCTTGCGTATAATGGGATTAATTGATAATATTATTAATATATTATGTATTATGCACATGCCCCTTATTAAAAAAATATTAACAATGTTATTTTTTATTTGGATCTTATTACTTTGAGACTACATACAATCAAAGTTCAATAGTGAAGGAGATTTCTCCCTCTCATTTTAGGATCTTTATTAATACATCTCAGGGAATGATTTGTAGGTATTGGGATCACTTATGTAGCATAATTGGAATGAGATTCATATAATGAACTATTGATGCAATAATTTTAACCCCTTAAATATATTTAAATATACATAGGGAAAACTAATTCACATAGGTCCCCTAAAGCAAGGTTCACCAATAGATGGGAATCTCATTCAAACCATGCATGAATGAAAATCAAAAGGGAGAAAATTAAAGAAAAAAGGGTCAATCTTTAAGGTTAGGATGAAACTATAATTATTTGGGTACTCCACTATGTTTATTTAATATTTAAACTCTATATATCCATTTTTACATAAGTTTAAACTAAAGCATATGGGCAAGGATTTTACATAAAATGATGTACAAAAACATGGTAATACTATCTCCATGAATGGATAATTACTATGTTATTAACACACACATATATCATTATATAAAAGTAAAATAAATTACTAGTATTAATTAAAAAAACTAGAATCTCACTATAATTAATAACATAAATAGAAATAAGACTCATATAATAGTCCTTTTGTCACTAATAATAATCACTTCACCATGAAAACATGGGGAAGGCTTACACAAAGAACACATAGTGATCATAAAATCTTCACAATGTTTTTATAATTCATTGTGTTTTCATTAAGAAAGATGACTCCAAAAATATGTTACAAAGTGGTATAAATAGTAGTGATACCCATAACCTAATAGCATAGTATCCCACTCATAGTCCACAATTTTTAAAATTAGCTACAACAATAAAATACTAGCCCCAAAAGGACAAAAAAAAATTGGGACCCAAGTTGTCGACACAACATTCCCACTTTTGGGACCACCACGATGCTCACAATAATTCTATGCTAATGTGAGCCTATATAGGGACAATTTCATGGTTGCCTCTAAGATTCATTTGTTGTAAAAGCTTGGAACATTAAATTGGCTTCTTATAATTATTTGGTAAGGCTAAGAAGTTGTATAAACATCAATTTTCCATGTGTTATTATTTACTTATAGGTATTTTTAGGTACCTCGATAGGATTATTAACTACATTTACCTTATTAATGATAATGATAAACTATGTATCTATCTATAATATGGTCGTAGTACTCTCATATTTGTTGATCTTTGTCTTGAAGTCAATTGAGGATTCCTTGGGATGAAAACTAAACCAATTTCTACTAATGATTTTTTCATCAAGGTTGAATATCACATTGATGTTGACCTTCTTGAAATAAGTCACTATATTATCCTTGTTTTGATATAATGGGACCAAGGTTAATTTCATATCTCTAAACTACTCTTTTAAGGAGGTCCTCATGTAGCCAACAAATGTTTTCTATAGGTTGAGGTCCTCTAATGGAATTATTTTCAACCAATGAAACATGACCTTATTTATTATCATTTTTATCTTCTTGTACTTATCATCTATCCTATTTTTTATGGGATTACTCTTATGCATTTTGATAAAGAACATTCCTTTATTCTAGAGACTCTATTAACTCTTATTAAGCAAGGAATAGGTCAACTAGTGTTACCTTAACCTTATCCACTAACTTAAGTGGAAAGGTGATATTTACATGACACTCAAGTGAATTAACTTCATTCTTGAGTTATTCCATGATATTATCAGTCATATTTCTAGAGACTCTAACCACTAAGATGTGATCCTTGATCATATACTTCTAATTTTTTTCTATTTATTCTAGATCATAAATAAGAGATAATCATTTTCCCTCTAAACCACTAGGTTCCCCTCTTAGGTAAATCTTTGAGTCATCAATAATTTCATTTTTCTTATGTATTTAAAAAAAATTAATTTAGTATTAGGGTCTTCTAATTACACCATCTTTTACCCTCAAAACCTTATTGCCTAAAGTGGTCCCATCTAAACTCCTCATTGAGTTGGATTAATGGTTCTATAATTAGAAACAAATGTAGCTAATGAATTGGAAAACATGGGTATGGATGAGGGGATGTCAAATGTGAGTGGATTTGGAATGGAGGTAGTATAAGGAGGTAGAGGAGTGGAAAAAAAATTTAATGGAAAAAGGGGCTGGCCATGCTATAATATGGACCTTGAAGTACTTTTGTGTCATCTAGATAGAAGCTTCAATTATGCTAGGGAACTTATTCATCATCTTGAGAGAGGATATGGGCATGATGAGAGTAAATCTATGGGGATGTGAAAATATTAGAGTGGAGACCATAGAGTAGCTATTGTTATGTGGTCCTAAGTTTTTTTGTGAAATAAAAGAGGAGATACATGGGACCTAAAATTATGAGGTATGAAAAGAGGATCCTAGTTCAAAAAGTGGCATTATGGAGCTAATAACTACCACAAGTTTCATAGAAATTAGATTTAATTAAGGATTATGTAGTGACAAAGGACTAATATATTGATCATTGGTCAATGGACATAGATATGCCTAATAAACTTGAATTTTTGAACCATGTCTGGTGTATACTTATATTAAATGAAGGGGGAGTGGCCATGGGAAGAGTAATTAATTTTGGGTCACTTGGGAATATGTGACTGATTGAAGAAATAGGAGATGTAGGTGTTCTAGGAGCACTTGGATAAATTTAAAATTTCTAGAGAATGAGAAACTGCAAGACTACTTGAAATTTCATAAGCGACTAACAATGTATGCAAATTTTTCATGGATGGTTGAGTAGAAGTGATTTCACAAGTTTAGGAAGCATGGACTTGCATTGCAATTCTTACATCTAAGATACTTCATGAAAATAAGTGTGACCCACTTATCCTTGGGGAATAATGAGATAAGGGATCACAAGGAGTTACGTTGAGGCCCATGGATCTTAGTTTTAAGTGAACCAATAGGTGAGTAATGTCCTATGGTATTAATCTCATAGAGGTAGGGTGACAATATCAATTGACATACCAAGTTGAGATTTAGGGGAGGTTTACTAAGACTCATAAATACTTTAAAAATATAAGTCTTTCCTTAAAATAAGTATAATTACTTGAGTGACCACTCTAGATGAATAACTGGTAGCTGGTGGAGATGGGCTTGCTATTAAGTGGAACCCCTAAAACATGGTTTTTTTGAACTTGGAACTGATCCTTGGTGTTTCCTTTGATGGTTGGGGTGAAAATGGTATCTTTTCCATGACTTTTTACTAGTTTATCATCCCTATATTTCCTTTGATTTCATCTTTATAATCACCTCACTATCATTAGCTTGGTTTCTGTGGAACTCATCATCTAAATAATGTTCATATAGTAATTTGTGTTGAGCGTTGACCTCAATGCCTCTACATGTTGATGGATGTTACCAAAATGGTCCCATTATCTATGATATTGTATTGGTATGTTAAATGATTACTATCATGTTGTCATCATTTTTATGCTCTTATAATCCTTAAACTTGTGGTGCCCAATGATAATGGGTAGGCATGGATACAATTGTTGCCTCTTATTAAAATAGAGGCATGCAAAATTGTTATGGAGATGAAAAGATATTTTATATTTTACTAATATATTAGGAACATAATAAGGTGTATTGAGTATATCAATAAGGATACATTCAACCTTAATTAACTTAAAGCTTTGATAATACCAATATGCCCCAATTTTAATGATGGAAGTTCCCATCTCCTTAAATAACTTGGGCATAGTCCTCTCATTAATTTCAAAATACAATTTTGCATATAAGTGGTTGCATATATATTAAATTTATGCCACAAAGTGGTATATGTATAGTCTATATAAGTCCACATGAATTAGAGAGCCTAAAGATATATAGGGAGGAAAATAAGTGATTTAAAAATCCATTGTGGTGCAATAGACATCAATTATGTGCTTTATTTTTGTAGTTCCTTGAGTGTTTTTCCTTGATTGTGCTTGTCTTATTTATTTGAGAATTTTAAAATACTCCATTACTTATGTTCCTCATGCCTTTGCTTTCATATTTGGACAGTTGAATATGTCACTATATTTTATATGTGGACATTTGAATATGTATTTTTTATGATTTGTGGACATTTGAATAACTCATGTCCCTTTGATCATGTGTCATTTGAACATGTCCCTTTTATGTGGTCTCTTTGAACCATGTACTATTGATTTACTCTTGAGAGATATTATGCATGTGCTTGATTTCTTAATGAGATGATATTGTTAATCTCTAGATGTTTTCATGATCTATATCTTGCATCTCAGGACTTGATGTGATCACATACTAAATGATTTAATGTTATATCTACCTATAAATGTGAATCACATAGGTTACATGATCCATACATAAATTATCTAGTTATATTATCCTTTTGAGGTAAGGTAAATACCAGATTCTATTTCCCCTCACCTCAAAATTAGGGGTATGCCATAGATACATAGCTTCTACACTTTCATAGTTTCATATTATAGTAGGGGAATGTAAAAGAGGCATGAACTTCATAATTATTTAGTAATTGACATCTTCATATTACAATGGGTTCATGTTATGGAAACATGTTCTCCACATTTACACTAGTTCTCAAATTTCCTAGATTCAGTGGGGCATGCCATAGAAACATGTCATCTAGATTGTCACCAATTTCAAATTCACCAATTTTCATAGTTATATGATTCAAATACACATTTATGGAAGAATTTTATGATTATCGAATGTAGGGGATACATTCCAAAGATCTATGGACATCACTTTTGGGGAATTAATAAATAAATCAATTTTGATTTATCTTCATGATCTCACCATCTTTACTAAGTTAGACAAAGATCATTTTGATCAACTGGAGGCTATTTTTCAAAAGTGCCAGAATATGGGATATATTTAAACCCAAATAAATGTGTGTTTGGAGTAACTTAAGGGAAATTACTCAGAAACATTGTCTCAAAAGAAGGGATCTCGATAGATCCAAAAAGGATCAAGGCAATACTAGATTTATCCCTACTAGTAACAAAAAGGAAGTATAATCTTTCCTTGGGAAGATTGTGTTTGTAAGTAGATTCATCTCAAAATTTGTTGGAGTGGTTAGACCCATCACCCTAATGATAAAGAAGGATCTTAGTTTTAAATGGATAGCTGAGGGGCCACCAGGTTTTGAGAGTGTAAAAAGGGTAATTGCATCCACCCCAGTCCTACAAAACCTTGATTTCTCAAAATATTTCATCATGTATGTCTATGGAGGAGAACATAACTTAGTGTCAAATACTAACCCAAAAGGACATGGAACAAAGAGAAAATTTGATTGCCTTCTTCTCTAGGACTTTGTGAGATTATGAATTAAGGTATAATTTTGTTGAGAAGCAAACTTATGCTATTATTAAAAGACTAAAAAAAAATTTAGACACTTAGTTACTAGAAACAAGATTAAAATATTCATAACAAATTAAAGTGTTATGGAATACATAATGGAGGGAAAAATCATTAAAAAGAGATCCAATTGGATAAATAAGATATTAGAGTATGATATCAAAGTTAAGCCCACTAAATTAGTAAGAGGAAGGGGTTTATGTCAATACCTTACATAAGGTTCTAAAACTCCAATAGAGGAAATAAAAGTTGAATAAACTATACTCCATATCCAAGGAGATGAATTAGAGTCTTGGGTGACTGATAGGGTTAACTTCATAAAGACCAGACAAAACCCTAGTCATTTGCCTTACAAGAAAAGAAGATACTATTGATAGCAGGGTTCCAACTTTGTTCTGATACACTCTTTTCTTTTCAAAAGGAACTTTGATGAAATCCTACATAGATGCATAGAGGGGGAATAAATTGGAAGTGTTTTGCATGAACTACATTATGGAGCGTTTGGAGGCCATTTTTCCATAAGGACCATAGCTATCAAGATACTCCAAGTAAGGTATTTTTGGCCCACTATGTTTTCCAATTGTCATACAATGGTGAGTAGGTGTCAATATTGTTAGTTTTACATTGGTAAGAGGAGAATCATTGCATTGCCACTTAACCCTATAATTATTGAAGATCCTTTTGTGCAATGGGGTTTGTATTTTATCAGGTTGATTAATCTAGATTTAAATATGGGACACAAGTGGATTCTTACCACAACAGACTATTTCACAAGGTGGATAGAAGCGGTACCCTTAAAATAAGCAACGGAGAATGTGATTCTATATCTCTTGTAAGAAATTACAACTAGGTTTAGACCTCCTCACACTATAATATCTTACAATGCTAAGGCATTCATAGGGTCTAATGTTTTTGATTTCATGATAAAAAATGGTATATACCTAAACACTTCATCAAATTATTATCTGAAAGGGAATGGTTTTGGAGAGTCGACTAACAAAAACCTGATTAGACTCATAAAGAGAATGGAAAATAAACACAAAAGAGGATGGCACAAACACATAAAAAAAGCTTCATGGGTAGAACAAATAACACCTAAGTAGGTGATAAAGGCCTCTCCACACAAGTTGGTATACAAAAAATGGGTAGTGATGCCTTTTTCTATTGAAATTATAGCCTTGTAGATGATAAATCAAATAGAAGTGGAAGAAAATGGTCCAGTACAAATTAGACTAGTAGAGTTGTTGGAACTCCAAGAGAAAAGAGAATCAACACATGAGTCGATGATAAGTCGGTAAGTAACTGTCAAACATTGGTTTAACTAAAGAATTTTACATCTTGATTTTAAAATTAGAGCTTGGGTCCTAAAATGGGATGCAAGAGTAGCTAAACCCAAAAACCATGATATGTTTGACTCTTTTTGGACTGGCTCCTTCAAGATAATTTCTTGTAAGTGGCTTAATGCTTATGAATTGGAGACTTAGGAGGGAGAGTCTCTAGATATTCCCATTAATGGGATTTTATTTAAACTCTTCACAGAAGAATGACGTAACCAATGTATCATATTTAGGCTAGTTTCCTTTCTATTTTCTTGTTTTGAGGTTGTTCAACCACCTCTCCTCTTTTGCTTTTTTCACACATGTTAGCATTAAGGACTCTTTAGTATCCCTTGGCTTGTCTTTAATGTTAATTTTAAATTTTAAACTAGGATCTCAAAGATTTTGTTGCCTTGGCATAAGTTTTAATGAGACATGACTAACCATCAATGAAGTTCATTAATTATCACTCGTATGTTGTAGAGTCATAAAGAGAATTTGGGCTTCATTATTCTTCACCAAAAGGTAAGGTTTTACTCAGAGTTGAGAAAAAAGCAAACATCGAGAAGCATGTACAGTGGCAAAGTGTTTATAGAGACAAGGTTTAGGAGAATGACATCTACATTAATTATATCAAAGTCATACACCTTAGCTCTTGCATAGCCCAAAATCATATACCCAAGAATAAAATCAGTGATCAAAGGTGTCTCTAAGGATTCTTCTCTCATCATTGACTATTTAGATGAGATTTTTGACCCTATTTTAACCAAAAATACTAAGACCCTTAGAGAGGTACTGCATGCAAAAATTCTAAATCAAAATACACCCTAAAACTTTCTCATGAGAGTTTGTACCTCAGGGTTGGCTCAATACCTAGTACCCACAGTGCACCCATACCCTAAGTTGGTGGAGTTGTGCTCATGGATTTTTGGCATGTCAAGCTGAAATTTTCAATGAGGAATGATCAAGGTAGTGATAACTCCCCAAGCTATCCATGACATGCTAGGTCTATAGCATGATCCTTTTACTAGCTTTTATGACATAACAAAGTTGAGGCATTTTTGGTCCTAGGTTAACCAAAAGAAATTATTCATAAATAAGGAGCTTCATCTACCAAAAGATAGTACTCAAACTCCATCCCTACCCTTTGAGAAGGGAAATTTATCCCTAGACTCCTAGGATGTATGTTTGATGCTCACTTTCATTTTTTGGGAGGATAGTGACTCAATGGTACATGACTGGTAGCTAGCAGCCATTTTTTGTTTGAGGACCATTTCCAAGACACAAGCATATAGATTCAATTTTGAAGAACACATTGCTTACACCATGAGATAATAGCTTTCTAATTTTAGTGTTCATCCCACCTTTAGGTATTCATCATATCTGTTTTACCTCATTCTATATCAAAATACCTAATTTTTCTAGCATTATATGAATTTGACTCTATGGGACTTAGAAGTAGTCGATCCCTACAAGGTTATCCTTATGTTTGCATGGACTCACTTGTTAAAAAAATTAGACACCTATGAGTTTGCTAAATGATTTCTAGCGCCATTGATGGGGGAGTTAGATCTAGAAGGGATAAATGGTAGAATGAATGAATTAGTTAGGGTTGTCTTATCCGATCCCTATCACCCATATGATTACTTTTTTAGGGCCCATCATTCTTTCATCAAAGTCCATGGTTTTAGGGAGGAGCCTTTTATGCTTCCAAAAGTTTTAACCAGTAGGGTAGTAGGATTGGAAGTGGTAAATCAATTAGTAGTTATTGACTATAAATTCAGAGTAGGAAGGAAGAAGAAGGCCTCCCATGACATCTCATTATCCAGATGTAACATTATTATCGTAAGGAGGCAAGCAAAATTTATCCTTAGTAGAAATCTAGATGCTTATGGGTTAGTTTTAATTCAATATTTTTTTTGAAAATAAAAGGTCCACAAGGAGAGATACACCTAAATTATATGTGGAACTACAAGAATTCCCAGTTACCCCATGGGAGTCTTTATATCAACCCACTCATATTTTTGACCCATCAAAGGCCATGACTAAGGGTTTGAGATATGATTTAGTCAGGATAGATTGGAGTCAAGAGAAAATAGCATTAATTCCACCTTCAACCCAGACTCTATTAACACCACTCCTATCATATGGCTTGTCACCCTTGGCCTTCTCAATTATACCTACTCAATTGTTAATTCCACCTGACACTCCCTTCACTCTAACCTCCCAATAATTGATTTTTTCAACCTTTTCTCCTAGGGTCTTAACAAGCCCATCTCCCTCTCAAGATCAACCCCAAAAATCTATTAGTATACCTTATGGTTTACCCCATGGGTCTCTTTTTATGGGTGGTATTGTGGCGTCTCTTCCAAAATTCCATGCTCAATCTAAATTGGAAAGGAAGGAAATATAAGCAAGAAAGGAAAAGTATAAACTCAAGGAGATGATGTCTATGGTCACTAACAAAAAGTGGTATTTTTATGACCACAAGAAACATTCCCTCACCATTTATCACATGGTTCCTAATGTGAGTAAGACACTTGAACAAATGCAGCCTAAAGATTATACAATGAGTGTGGTGGTAATGGACATGACCCAGTTTAGGTCATAAGACAAAGTAGAGATAATGGGTGATAATATTACTATGGTTTCCATAGATTATTTGAAAACCTCCAATCAGCTCTATAAGGAAAAATTAAGCTTAGCTCAATCTCAAAACATAGTAAGCCATCTAATCCTAGAGCTTAAGGCTAAAGACAAAGAAATTACCCAACTCATTAGGGATTTGAAAGGAGCAATATCTAAGGAAGTATTGAGGACTTCAGAAGAAAAAATAGCGATGATCCAAAAGGAGATTGATTCATTCAAGGAATCTAACAACCTTTTGGAGCAAGAGAAGAAGCTCTTAGAGAAATAGAGCAATGAAAAGGTAGCAGAGGCATCACATCTTATGAAAAAGCTAAGTGTTATAGAGAAGGAAAAGACTAACTTGTAGGTGAGGTGTAACACAGTAGAGGATAAGTTCACCCAAATGGCCAAATAATTAGCCCAATAACTTAAGGAAATATGTATTGTCAAAATGGTGAGGGGGAACTATGTTTTTTCTATCAAAGAATTTATACTAATGTTACCTAGCTTAGACCCATACTCAAATTTATATCTGATGCTAAAAAATTATACTTAAGGGTAGAGTCCTCCATTGATAAGATCCTATTGTCGGTCTCAGCTAAGGTTCTTGAATCGTAGGTGTTGATTCAAAACTTATATGATGTAATAGAGGAGACCCTTTAGGTAGTAGGAGTCATCAATAGAAGGATAGTCATAGGGAAGGTCAGTGAGAGTTTGAGCTATAATAATGTTGATTTGAAAGGTAAGAACCTGCTAAATCTCTTAAAGGGTTAAAATGCATGAAATGATAAGTTGAAGGTTTGGTTTAGTTTGGACTCCCTTTCGATGATGAAACCACTATCCTAATGGAAGACCAGATACAAAATCTATAGGTCAAGAAACAAAATGATTAAACTATTTTTTGATCTTTGAGTGACTCTTCAGATGTCAATGAGGTGGAGTCAATTTTGACTCCAATGACCAAACTAGAGTACCAATTGCATTCCATGGTGAAAGGTCTCCAATCCTTTTATCATAAGGATATCATTGAGCTAGATAGAGCTTTTCAAGCTCTAAATAAGTAGGAGTACCTGGCAGAGGCAAAATGGGTTGGGTACCAAATGTCACTATAAAAGATCTAAGGGAAAAGTCATAAGAATCAAAATTTTGAGTTTCTTTTTGGTCGATCAAGGGTGAGGATTCTTCCATGTAGGCACGGATCCCATAGTGAGTCACCATAACTATAGAATTATTTTCTACATGGTTTTTTTTTTGTTGAGATATCATATTTCTTTTTGGTTATGAGCTAACAACATCCTAAAAGTTTTGAGGCTGAAAATCTTAAGTATAGAAGAAACATGTGAGGGGTTTCCACATGTTATTTTGATACTATTTTTTCTCAAAATAATGAAAAGGAGCCTTCATATTGTGCATGATGGAAATGTGGTGCAATGGTGTTCCTTTTATCAAAATAGAAGTCCTAACAATGACCAAATGGTAAGTGTTAAGCCTTATGAGGTCTAATTTTGGTGAAGTTTGAAAAATGTTTTCAATGCTCAAAGCACATGGATCAAATCCACTTATCACCTGGATGCTCTATCAAAAGGAAAAGTATTCTTGACAGGCCTCCATTTAGCATGAGATTGACATGTAGGTAAATTCCCTTTTGTTTTGAATCACAAGGCAACAAGAGAAGATGCATGTGGATGGTATACACATATCGCCACCATGCTCCTTAAATCCAAAGTAAATATCAAAGACTTCTCAACTTGTAAATGGTTTCCATATGTAACCCATAGATGATAGGAAAGGGATCAATTGCTCAGATTGGGATCTTTGATCCAAAGGTGTTGAACCTCTAAAAATCATTAGCGCTAAAGGCCAAGCAAGGAACAAAAATGATTCTCTACATTTCTAAAAGGTTGTGAAAGCCCCGACATGTCTATGTTTGAAGGTTATATGACTAAAGTGATATAGATCAACATATAAAATGAAATGAGATGGATAGTTAAAAAGAAATAACAAAAGTAAGCCTTAGGTTATTCAGCTCCAATGGCTTGCAGTTTCTTAGATCTAGATTTTATGGACAAACAGTTAGACCCAAAGAAAATGGTTATGATCATGGTGATTTTATTTGGGATATAAGTAGTGAATAAAAGTAGAGTTTTATTAGGAGTATGAATACAAAGTTTTAGTAGCTAGACTAATACAAAGTTTTAGGATCTAGTTTTGAAAGCATTTGACTACCTTAATAGTTTCTTCTCTTCAAAAATTGAATATTGTATTATGTGTATTATACCTTGTGTACTTTGTTCATATATGAAGAGAGAGTAATGTTCTGTGTAATATAATCAAATTTTTAGCATTTTTTATCTTTTTTTGTTATATGCATTTTGTCATTTTCACATAAATACTGATATTATTAATCATGTTGCATAGTTTTTAATCTTTTTAGGAAAAATTGTTGAAACTAATACAATGTTGTTAGGTTAGAATCTGTTTTAATTTACTTGTTTCTCATATGAGGCTTTGGTTAGTATTTAAGTCATTAATAGAATTATTTATCATGTTTTGTGTTAATTAATTATCTTTAGTAAAGTTTGTTAGTACTTTTCACTGTGCTCTGCTAGTAAAGGAATCCAACCTTGGCATATCACCTTAGTAGTTTAGATACTTTTTTATGTGTTTTTTTCTTCCCTTTTACACCAAACCCTAAGAGAAGAGCTAGATTCTTTAAAATTTGGAGGTCTTTTTGAGGGTCAAGTCCCACGTATTTAAAACTTTTCATGACTTTGGTGATTAGTTTCAAAATTAAACATCAATAGTACCATTATTATAACCATATTTTAAATTGAAACATATATGAGGTGAATATTCCATGAAAAGGGCACCTAAAATTATAAAATTAAACCACTTTATATATTTCAAGAGTTACTATGGATTTTTATCATACATGGGATGGACTTTTATGAATTATATTGAGCCAATCTAATGTAGTAGTTGGGTCATCCTTGGAAATTTGAGATGATTAAATCACTCAAAATTACCAAGTTTATAAGTTACATTTAATTAATTCATATAAATTCATAATATTTATAGGTTGGAGTGATTAAAATATCCAACCTCACAAGATATATAGTGTGATTTGAATGGATCACTTAAAATCACCAAGTTATAAGCATTATTGGGTTACATGATTGAGATAATCTCAATGGTTATGAGGAAAATCACTTTTTTTCAAAAGATGGGGGAATGGTTTTATCCAATATCTATATATGAATGAACTAAAATGTTTCAAAACTATCCTAATCTCAGCTCCAATGCTTCATATTGAAGCATATCTTTAAATTAAATTGCCAAACGGTAAGATGGTTGCATGAACATAGAGGTGTACTCTAAAACCTTGCTCTCTTTACTCTCAAACATTTCAAATTTAAAAAAAAATTGTAATATGCTCTTGGTTATAGGTCATTCACTTGTAAAACACTCAAGTTGGTCTCACATAAAGGCAAGGTGTGTTTTACACACCTAGGTATGTATTTATTTTCATTTTAACTAATAATTCTATTATTAGATTAAAGGGGAGGGAGAATGAAGACACTAAATATACATTATATATCACATAAATATTAGACACTTATGATATACTTATCAAGGTTGTACCTTCATATTTAAGACCTTCCCATTACTAAAAGGTTCATGTCTACTATCTCTTTGTTCCAACTACTTACCATATGTTACTCTATTGAACATGCCGTCTATGTTGTGAAAAATTCACTAAACCCAATCATTATCTTTCTCTACCATTTTTAGACATGTACCTATTTTCTAGATTCCCTGACACTTGCATCCCAACTAGACACCTATGTCGATGCAAGTGTTCCTTTTCCAACTAAGTTTCTAGTGTCCAAAAATAATCTAATTTGAAAATGTAATGTTTCCTTATGGTCAACCCAAGTGATTTAGTGCATGATAGTTTTACAAAGGATTGGTATATATAGAATATCAATTATCATTCATAAATCACCTAGATAATTCATACCTATCACATACAGATAAAAAAAAACTATCAATCAAGCATTTAAGTGAGAAAATATCCCCTATTCATTCATATTTGAATATCAGTCATAGGAGTAGTTTATTTACATGTCTAAAGTATTGAAGGATTATCCCATGATCCATATTTTCCAAGCCACAAGATAAGTAATTTATGTAATTAATTATCACATATTTCATCCTTGCATACACACAAGCCAACACTTAGGGGAGAAATACATAAGACCAAGGCCCTCTTCAAAGTATTGACCATGTAGGGAGTGGCCATTGATATAGGGGTCCATAGGGTAGCTTGACACCATGATCTTACTAAACCATTTTTACCGTATTCATTCCAAGGGTGTGGAAGTTAGGGTTTTATCATTTCATGAAGAGTGATAACCTATGTGCAAGTTTTTTATAAATCATAATAAATGTGACAAAAAACTCAGAAGGATATAGTTGGTCACATCTATATCTAGTGATTATTATATATAGAACACATAATTATAGATTATACACCTACATCAACACAACTATGCATATCAAACTCAAGCATTTGAGGTCACATAATGTAAAATTATAGGATCTGATGAATGTTCCAAGATCCTAATCTAGTCCACATCTAGCTTGTCTCAACCCATATATGAATGTGCATAGTAAACTATCTAAATAATTTTGTTTTCAATTTATTTCAATATCAACTAATATTTATACTTTATGTTTTTGTCATGTATAATTATTTAAATTCATAATATTATTTATCTGAGTTTATAAACTAATTAGCCTATTATAGATATGTTTATCACCCTTGTGTTTAGTGATTTATATATTCTTAACCTTATTTATCCTTGTACAATCAATTTAGGGTTAAATAAGGTGGTGGAGAGAATGATACCTACTTATGATTTTTGGAAGTCACCCCTTTCCATAACTTCATCCTATCATGTGTCTAGAAATTTTCCTCATAAACCATGCTATAGACCTTTGCAAAATAAATTTGGTTCATTTCCTAAGGATTTCTAGCTCTTTGATTTCCTAATTTATTATTGGTAATGGAAGAATTTAGAGTTTTTTCAAATATACAATCAATCAAATTACTACCATCATCTAAAATTAATTGAGTAATCCATTTTAACCTATATGACTTTAACTAATCTAGATTCATTCTCATCTGGTCTAGTTTTTTTAACCTCAAAGTCATTTTCATAGTCCTCCCATAGTATTTAATTTTGTGAATGTGATAATAACTTGATTAAAGATCCAAATTGGCTTCCTCATAATGATTTTTATCAAAATTAGGTATCTTCAATAAATACATAGTGATACTAGCCAATGTCATTTCAATATTCTATACATCAATTAAAGTATTATATATCTAATAGATTAAATATTAGAAATGGGATTTTGGCTATTTTATTTCCATTTCATTTCATATTAACCCCTCCCATCTATTTCATACATCAAAAAATACCATTTTATCATTGAAAAGTGGGGTATTTTGTAAGGAATACCAACAAGCCTACCAATTTTGATATATGAAAATTTAAGGAACTATATGAAATAAATACCATATTTCATAACTAGAGTATTAAATTTGGGATAAATTCTTATTGTATAATTTCATTCTAATGTCCTTACTTTCAACATTGTTAAAACATCAATCACCCTCCTAAAATGTTTATTAATTTATTATAGACCCAAATGGGGATAATACTTCTCAGTGGATATTGTAGAGGTAAATGTTACATTAATTATGATGATATGCCATTATTTCATAGATAAAATAGAATAAAACAATTAATAATTCATGTAGAATTGTTATGTTGACTCCAAGTTAGTCAGTTGTTCATGTAGATTATCACCTATAATCTAGTCCCAATCTATGAAGTGTGTCCCATCACATATTATATTGATGAGTAGACATATACATATTTAGAATGTGTTAGTTTAATTATCACACATCACTTTGTTTAAGAGTGTTATGATATTAGATAATTCATTGTATAAATGACACATGTACAAATGTTAGGTAATTTTGATCCTCCTTTAATTTTTTATTTTAACCATGATGAAGATATTAATAACTTGGATGCGTATTTATTTTATTCAAAATGAAATTCTCAATTTTGTTTTTCATTTCAACATATTATTCCATTTTTAGTAGCTTGAATATAGGATTTATTGATTGACTACCTAGTTTTTAAATCATCTCATATTTAGAAGACTTTACTTCTTAGGTTTCTTCATTGTAGTATTTAACATAAGTAAGCATTAGGTCAATGCATTGATTTGAAGTGGGAAAATTGGTTTTTTATGTGATCCCACTCTCATATGTCATTTAAGCAATGGGGATTATGTTTTTATTTTAAATCCTCTACCAAAAGTCACATATGTTGATATGCCCAACCCTCGAATCTCTAATTTTTGGGAGGTCAATTTATAAGGAATACATTTGTTTATATCATTGATAATTGAATTTAATCTTATTCATAAATATTTTCCTTTGGAATATTCTATGGGATGACATAAATAAATATTAAAATATTTAAGAGGTATTTATATATATCTCTAATGCCACAATATGACTATAGTGTTCCATGGTTTACATTTATTCTCAATTACAAAGACACCATAATTGATTGTCTATATAGTTGAATGGCTTGATATATGACTCAACCATGAAATTTATGGTAATGCATTTATAAAATTGGGCATAAAATTAATATAAGGGCAACTACCAACCCCAATGATATAACTCAATTGCATGATTGAGGTATGAATATTGATGGATGGATGGATTTATTCACCCTTCAATTAACTAATAAAAAAAACATTACTATCAAATTTTTAAAATACTAATCCCTACTTAGTGACTATTCATTTCTATTATGTTTCATGGGATACCATGAAGAACTATTGATAATGCAAATTATGTTTATAGATGTATGATGATGCATTATGACTATAGGATTCTATAATTTACCTTTATACTTAATGAAAAATATAGAAAAATTGATTGTTAAATAGTTTGAGTGCATCAAGGCATGTATTTTCCACACAATTTTAGAGTTGAGCATCTTAAAATTTGATTCAACCACATGAATGAAGGACTAGATTGTATTTATAAAATTGGGTGCTAAGATACTAGTAAGATAACTTTTAACCTGTGAAATAGATCATCTGGTAACTAACCATCACAAATTTATGTAGATATATTTGGTATATAATTACATTAAATGGATATATGGTTAATTTGGGTTTCATTGATAAATAATAGGTTATTTTAGTGAATATGGTTATTGTTGGAATTAATGGAGGTAGTGGTTAAGAGTTAGGTAGTTGAGAGATCTATAAATGAGTGGACATAGGGAGAGATATGAGAGGATTTAGTGAGGAGATTGAAGTATGTAAGTTTTAAAACAAGAGTGAGAGATATTCATTGATATAATAAACTTATGAAGGAGTTTAGTAGCATATGTTGTGAAGTTAAAGAGTTGAAAACCTAAAACCCCCATGCAATATATATTTTTTGTATATTTTATGTTTAATGTGTGAATGGTTGTGAGGTTATATAAAATATGATATGAAATTTGGCTATGATTTTGAGATAACATAATAAAATAATTATTTCAATAAATATATTAAATTTTTGTTAAGGAGGAAGTATGGATTTGTAAAAACTTACTCTTTAGGCATCAAAATATGTCTTGGCATAAAGTTAAGATCATCTATCAAGTACATATGGGTAGAGGGTGGAAATTAAAAATATAAGAGAAATAAAATTAGGAACTAGTTAGATAATGGCGATCAAAGGACATACATCCAATAGGATATATGATACTATGCAAAGAGAGAGAACATGCAATGTAGTCTATGGAGTAGAGTGCCTAAGGGATTGTGGGACTTTGAAGAGAAAAATACATGGTGTGAAAATGTTAGGATATACACATTATATTAACTAATATAATTGGTAGAGTATTTTTAAACTTACCTCAACATAAATGGATGTACATAGGGGAGGGTTTCGTAGAGTGAAACTTGGAACAATAGGTGGTAGGGTGAATTATGTGCACCCTTTTAGTAGAAGCTTAGGGTTTTTCATAAAACAAATGATCATACTTTAGAATGTAAAGGATATAACATAAACTAAATAATTGAAAATACCCAACATATGGATGAGAATAATATATTGAGGTGTATAATTAAAATTTCACAACCAAACTCCTTCAAGGAGTAGTTGAGGCAGCTATGAACAACTCCATGTACTTCATAATGTAGAGTAAGGAGTATAAAATTTAGTCCACATGCATAATCCATAATTCAAAATATATATTTATTTTTATAAAGGATGGAATGAAATTTATGAGGGTGTGGACTCATCCATAATATGAATAGGTAGGGAAGAACACATAATTTTTACCTTCTATCACAAAATTGAAAGTGAATCAAACCAAAAGATAATGTTATGCATAAAACACAAACAATAATTATTGACTATTTTGGCCACAAGTAAAAATAGGTCAAACCCATATAGTAAAATACTTGTATATGGGTATATTAGGGTCCTATATGGTGTGTCATGGTCTTATTTGATGTCATTTACCTTAGTCATATTCATCTTTAGGCATATGTCATGATAGGTATCATATTTGAGCACTAATATGGTTTGTATGGTTTCCATTTGTGGAAAAGTGTTCCAAAATATATCTAAACATGTATGATGTTATATCCTTTTCAATAATGTCAATTCCTAACTAAAATTTAAAGGTATTATGTTGAAATAAGAAGAAAAGAGGTAGTTTGGGTAGTTTTGACTATTGTATAGCTTTTATAAAACTGTGGCACATGTGGAATGCTTGTGTAATGAATATTAATCTTTAAAAAACTAATTTACACATTTTATCTTGTTTTTAAGTCTTAAAACTAGTCCAAAACCATTCCCCTCCTTCATCACTCTTCTTGGCATGCAAAATTGGTCAATAGATTATCTCTTGGTACAAATAGTAGGAGAGGATTCAAGTCAAATGATTTTATAGGGTGTTATTAAACTTGGACTAATTCACATTCATGGTAGGATTTTAAGGATTGGTTTCATATTCTTTATGAACCATCCTTTAGAATTTAATTATCTCATTTTATTTACTAATCCCCATACACTAAGGTTTTATTCTTATTTGAGTTGGTCCATAAAATCAAATTGGTGAAAGTGATTTTATATGATGTGGAATTATCTATTTCATGGTTTCCATCTTTGGTTTCATGTTTGGAAGTGATTTTATGAGTTCAAACTTCTCAAGTTGTAGGTTGAGTTCTCTATTTCCAGTTGCAGGTATGTTCATTAGCTACAAAATTTGTTATCTCCTTGTAATGGTTTCATATGAAAGTGATATGTTATGTTTCATGTTTGCTACATCTGTTATTCCTTTCTCCTTCTAATCTATATCTTAAGGGATACATTAATGGAGTTACAATTAAAGAATATGTTAACATAGTTAGTTTTTTCATGATTTTCACCTATAGTCAGATGAATGGAATCTTTAATCATAGTCCTAGAGAGTAAATGAATATTATCAAGAGGTTTTGAATTCATTATTGAATAATGAACATTAAATATAAGTATTTTAAATGATATACGATAAAATATGATAACCAAATCTTTAACATAGTCATACGGTCCTACTTTACTTGATATTAACGTGCATCTACAAAAGGTTGAACATATTGAGATAAGGTATGGAATTATTTTGAGTTTATTAAATGTGAAAATGATCCATTTTAGAATTGGTAAAGGGTCTAATAATTTATTATAGTCCCATACACTATGTGCAATATCCATGCTCTACCTTCACTACCCTGTATACTACATGTTCACCTATAGGTAGCTCTGATAGAGACCTAAGAATGTTTCATGGAGGTGTTTGAACATGTTTTGGAGACCTTCATATATTTTAGGAGTTGAAGGATGTTATAAAAATCAATAATGAGGTCATAGAGTGGTAATCAGACTTGAGGGTCATATGCATTTGTGGAGAATGAGTTTTAGGGACAAGTTACCTTAAAAGCTTCAAAACAAAGCATTATCCACTTTTGATGTTTCCATATAATGAGGTGATAGGGAATATATATGAATGTGAACGATCCAATCTTATATCCTTCATATAAGGGTAATATCTTACAAATGAAGAGTGGGTGTTTCATCCCATAAGTGACATAAACGAAGGCTCCATTCTTGACATTTTTATATTGTAAAATGTTAATGTTCTCTACAATACTTTGAACTCTGAGTGACCTTTTTTCTCTTAGAAATCAAGAAGGGATATATACTCATGTTAAGTCATCTTATTTAGGTAAAAATAACACCCTATTGGAAATATTGTCATTGATGTCAAAGGTCTAGCAATGGTGATAAAGGACCGATAGAATTTATTGTCTAAAGGTGTTTTTAATGTTCATATTTTGGCTAAAGTGTGTTGATATTTATTTAATATTAAAAAATATATTTTTGGTTGAATAAATTAAAAAGAAAGGCCTATGAAGAAGTCATGGGGTAAAGATAAAAGATAGAAAGGATTCATTTTCCCATAAAGAGTCAGCTTGAGGAATTCCAAGAGTCACCAAGTGAAGACAAAAGAGGAAGGATAAAATTTCTCATGAAGGGACACTTTGAGGAATTCTAAAAGTCACCAAAATAAAGACAAAAGGGGAAATGCTGCATTTGCTCATGAAAGGTCACCATGTGACTTTTCAAAAGTAAGGATTCGAAGGGTCATGCAAGTTTGGTGACATATTACATGTAGATTGAAGGGTCACAAAGGGTGAATGCCAAAGGTCATTTTGTAAGCTATAATCAAAGACTTTGAAAGTGATTTATAATATGAAAGAGTGAATAGTTTTTAATTTTATATCTTTATTAGAATATTAGAGGAGATAAAAGAAAGAGATATAGTAATGTGTTATCATTTGTTGAGAAAACAACATTGAGAGATAGTTGTGTGGTCTACACAATAGGGGTTGGTGCTCATGAATAGTTACTATGTTGGTGATCAGTAAAAGGGTTAGTATTCCTTCAAGTTGGTGATTTTGAATATTTTAGTTTGATTTGGTGCTCATTCATATACTTGAGATTGTTCTCCATGGTTTTTTCCCACATTGGGTTTCCACATTAAAATCTGGTGTCTCTCTCTATCTTGTGTGGTGTTTATTGTTTCAATTTTATTACATATCTTAAATGAATGGTTAAGTGGATTTTTATTAAGTAAAATTTTATAAGATATATGATATAATGATTCATCCCCCTCTTAGTATATCCCATGCTTAAGAATTGGTATTAGAACAAGTTCTTTTGGAAAGAGTTTAACAGCTTGAAGGTAGATCATGGAAAGCACAATGGATGGATCACATGAAGTTTTTTTTATAAAAATAAGGAAGCTTTATTTGATGGGATAAATTATGAATTTTGGAGCTTAAGAATTAGGACTTACTTGATGGCCCTTTGATTCAACATTTGGCAAGTAGTGATGGAGGAATATGAAGAGCCACAGACACTTGTAACTACTCTGGTGGAAAAGAAGGAAAGTCAAAATAATGCTAAAGCTTTAAATTTTATTTTATATGGTTTATGTGAATCAAAATTTGTTAAAGTTATGCAATAAAAATCTGATCATGAGACTTGGTAAAAGCTTGAGAATATTTACAAAGGTGATTGGAAAGGTTCAATAAACTAAACTCTAAACTTTTAGAAGATAGTTTGAAAGTTTGAAGATGGAAGAGGAAGAAAATATATCAAGTTATCTTTTGTGGGTTGATCAATAGTTAATCAAATTCAAGGCCTTGGATAAAAGTTGGAAGGGTCAATGGTGGTACAAAAGGTTTTGAGATCTCTACAAATGAGATATGATGTAAAGGTTTTGGAAATCAAGGATATAAAAGATCTTGACAAGCTAAAGATAGATGAACTATATGGTATTATTATGGCATATGAGATGTGGATTGAACAAGAGAAACTCTCAAAGAGGGAAGATACTTTCAAGACATCAAAGAAATTAAAATCTATGATTCAAAAATGAAGTGACAACTCTAGTGACGAGGAGGATGACAATGGGGCTTTATTCATCTGCAAGCCTTAAAAGGGCACAGGTAAATATCAAGGTAAATTGCCTTTCAAATGCAGTAAGATTGGACATTTTGTAGATAGATACCTAGATAAGAATAATGGTGACAATGAAGAAAGAAAGTATACATACAAGAAAAACTTCAAAGGAAAATACAAGAACATATTAAAAAAGAAGAGTTTATATTCTAAAGATCTTAGCTCAGCCAAAGATAGTGTGATCAATGACTCAGATGAAGAGAATATATTCATGACCATACATAAAGATGTATCCACAAGAAAAATTATAGATGATCAAGAAGAAAAACATGATGAAAGTGATGATGAAGCTAAGGTGAATATATAAGGAGAACTCATTTGTGCCTTAGAATAATTAGAAGCTCTTGAGAAGAAGAATCAAAGATTGAAGTGTGAAATCGATAAAGATGAAAAGAAGTCAAAGGAAATTATTCAATATCTACAAGCATACATTGAAGAAGCCAAAAATAATGAAAAATATCTAACAACACAGTTGTAAAAAGTAAGTGGAGAATGTGAAACGTATGCTATTTAAATTCCCTCTTTAAAAGAAGATATTGAGAAAGCAGTCAATGATAAAGCATTTAGTGATTCAAAATTTGAGGATAACACTAACATGTTAAATAAGATATTAGAAAGTCAAAAGTCAATATCAGATAATATAGGTATCATATTTGAAAAGAAAAAGAGATATGTTGAATCTCTTATAAAAGAGGAAACAAAAATGAAAGTAGTGAAGAATATAGAGGATATCTCAAGCAAAGAACGCTAGAAGGAACAAAGATACAAAAGATAATTAGGACAAAGATACACAAATAGGTTCTATTTTCATGGTTACTATTTTTATTGTAATGGATATGGTCACAAGAAAATATAATGTTGGAAAAGAGATAATAATTTTAGAAACAAGGAGAAGGAAACTCATGTAGAGTCAAGCAGAAGCCACAACTCTTTTGCTCATATATTAGGGTTTGATGAAGAGGTCATAATTTGTTACAAGTGCAAAATTTTTGGATACATAGTCTAGCATTATAGAAGCATGTTTGAGTTAGTCAAGAAGGACCGAAGTTTCAAGGTTCTATTCATCAAGAAGAAGGTTTAGAAAGGTTCATGGCAAAAGAAACAACCTAAAGATTCTATGTTAGTTCAGAGAATTTTGTATGCAAGAAATGAAGAATAGTCATGGTTCCTTGATAGTGGATGTTCAAGGCACATGACAGGAGACAAGAGAAGTTTCATAATTCTAAACAAGATCAATGGTGGAATAGTGAAATTTAGAGACAAAACTACTACCAAGATGGCTAGAAAAGGTAATTTGAGTTTAGATAATGGTAGAACCAAGATTAAGAATGTATTATATGTAGAAGGTCTTAAGTATAATCTATTGAGTGTAAGTCAACTATGTGATTAGGGATACACATTAAAGTTTTATGTATAAGGTTGTGAGATTAGAATAAAAGATTCAAATGAGTTAATTGTAGATGCTTAGAGGATAGGCAATAATTTATGTGTTATCAGATATCTTCACAGAGGCATGATCAAAGGACACATTCAAGTATCTATGAGAGGAGTTGGGAGTAATTTATTTTACTTCCTACCATTGAGGATCAAAATTAATTGAGGGGGAGCTAAGTGTTATCTCCAAGATAAGCCCTTTTCCATTGATGTCAAATGGGGAGAAGTACAAAAATAGGTATAGGTATAGGTACAAGAATAAGAATAGGTATAGGGAATAGGTATAAGATGATACAATAAGGAGGAATTATTATATGT
The DNA here is from genome assembly GCA_037957365.1 of Torreya grandis. NCBI lineage: Eukaryota > Viridiplantae > Streptophyta > Pinopsida > Cupressales > Taxaceae > Torreya > Torreya grandis. The sequence goes on from JARHVA010003641.1 coordinate 1,420,264, forward strand.
TATTTAGTTTGGCTATATATGCAGGTTGGCATGTGTAGTAAATGTTTCAGGATGTGGCATTTTAAGTTTGAGGTTGCCATCAATGACAAAGGGGGAGATTGTTGGAAATATTTTCAGTGATGTCAAAGGTCTAGCATTAGTGATAAAGGCCCCACAACATTTATTATCTAAAGGTGTTTTTAATGTTCATATTTTGGATAAAGTATGTTGATATTTATTTAATATTAACAAATATATTTTTGGTTGCATAAAGCCAAAGGAAGGGCCCATGAAGAAGTCAAAGAGTCACAGGGTAAAGACAAAAGAGGGAAATGATGCATTTTCCCATGCAGAGTCATCTTGAATAATTTTGAGAGTCACCAAGTGAATACAAAAGGGGAAGGACATAATTTCTCATGAAGGGACACTTTGAGGAATTTGAAAAGTCACCAAGATAAAGATAAAAGGGGAAAGGATGCATTTGCTCATAAAGGTTCACCATGTGTCTTTTCAAATGGAAGGATTTGAAGGGTCATGCAAGTTTGGCACCATTTTTCATGTGGATTGAAGGGTCACAAAGGTTGAATTCCAAAGATCATTTGGTAAGCTATAAATAAAGTCTTGGGAAGCCATTTGTAATATGCAAGAGTGCATGGTTTGTAATTATTATATCTTGCTTCGAAGAGCAGAGGAGAGAAAAGAAAGATATATAGTAATGTGTTATCATTTGTTGAGAAAGCACCATTGAGAGATAGTTGTTTGGTATACAAAATAGGGGTTGGTAATCCTATGGGTTGGTTCTCATGAATAGTTGTTGTGTTAGTGCTCAACAAAGGGGTTGGTGCTCCTACAAGTTGGTGCTTACGAATATTGTAGTTTGAGTTGTTGCTCATTCATATAATTAAGATTGTTAACCATGGTTTTTTCCCACATTGGGTTTCCACATTAAAATATTGTCTCTCTCTATCTTATGTGGTGTTTCTTGTTTCAGTTTTATTGCATATCTTGAATGAATGGTTAAGTGGAATATGATTAAGTAAAAGTCTATAAGATATATGATATACTAATTCACCCCCCTCTTAGTATATCCCATGATTAACACACACATAGATAAAAGGATAGTCATAGACATTTAAATCTAGGGTTTTGACCTAGAATACTACCTAAATAACCCCTTTTGGTCTGAAATGGACATCTATAGTTGGACTCTAGCATGACAGTAAGCTAAAACATGGTGGTCTTGATGTTGGTATAGCATGAACATGGTATGAATAGACATAAATGACTATAATATGGCCAAAAATAATTCAATAATGGTATTTTATAAATGATACAAGGTCTAGTAAAAAATATTCACCTACAAGTATGTCACTTTCTAAGCAAGGAAACACATAACACAGTCTACTAGTCTTGTCTAGTCGAGAAAATGTGAGGGCACCTTGAGTTGACAATTAAACATGAGTATTAGGCATGGTTATAAATTCCTCACAATTGAATGTGACTATATCATGATGCTCATGACATGGAAATAGAGAATAAAGTGGGTTTTCAAATACACCTACAATCTATATTGTTGATGTTCCCCTATTCTCAAAATGGGGACCCTCCTTTCTTCAAATTGTGAAAGTGCCCAAGTTGATAATCATATTAAATCACTTGAATGCATGAATAACTAATTTAATTTACCAGTACTTACATTTCTAGAATTTTTAGTTAATCATTAATTTTATAATAAATATTAATACTTAGAAATATTTAAATTATTCCTATTTTTCTTCATGATTTCATTAGATAATGAGTTACTGACCATGTAAGGTTCAATGATGTGCAAATAGGATTTAACTAAGGGAATGCAACATGTACATTAAATATACATGAATGCAATAAGATTCATTGGGTCTTATTGAACTTAGATTATATTGTGTTTAAGGCATTTGATTGCAAAGTTCTATGTTAAACTTTTAAAAATTGGCCTAAGAAATGCTATGACATCTTCAAGAAGCTAACTTAGTTTCTTTCTTGGCCTCATAGGACATACTTAAAGTTGTAGTTTAAGATGCCTTGTGGGATGTCAAATTTTGGACTATGGCCTAAAAACTGTGGCATCTTCAAGAAGTTAACTTAGTTTCTTTCTTGGCCTCATAGGACATCAAATTAAAGTTGCAGTTTATGATGCCTTGTGGGATGTCAAAGTTTAGACTATGGCATAAAAGGATAGGTGTCCACCTCACTAGGCATCACAACACCTTAAAGATTCATTTAATCCTCCACAAGATACTTAAAGCAAATCCACCAACTCTATGAGCTACGTGGCATCATTTAGAGGGATCATGGAGTAGCTATCCATTGGAATTCAAATCCTTATGATACATGTCAATATATTATCCCCCACGAGCAAGCCCATATAATTTGAGTTACCATATATCTCATATACATCCTAACACAATGTAAAAGCCCACAAAAGCCACCATGTGTTTCAAAAGTAACTATCTAGACCCAAAAAACTTTTTGAAATGATGCATGTCCCATTTTGGCTCATGTGATTATGACACATGTCATTCTCATGATATTTCTATCTAAGATCTATGATATCTCATTTGAGAGGGATACATGTCTCTACTCAATCCACATGATTATCATAAAATTACTTATAGTTATCCAAAATCCTTCCAAGGAAGACAGCTGACAAAGTAAACTACAATTTTTTATGAAAGAAACCCTTGGCAATGAAAGTTATGATTACCTATAAGAGTCATGTGTGGCATTTCTACAATCAATTAAAATTGAAAAGCACCACTTGAGAGCTTGATACGAATTGAAAAATTCCATGTGGTGAGATGCAAATGAGTCATCATGCAAAACTGCATTCTAAGAGCTCATGAGGCAATCAAAAGGTTCTACATGTTCAGATTCTAAGCCAACTAAGTATTTTAGTCATATTCAATCCATGTGAATGCCTTGCTAGATCTAAGGTGGTAGCCACACGTCATAAGGTGGAAATATTCAGATTTCAAGCTAAAATTGATGACAAATCAAAGATGAATTAAAGCTAATTTTCAATTCTAGTGCAATCAATTGCCAAAATCAATAGTTCAAAGATTGTTTCAAATATATGTAAAGTTGACAAGTTTTTCATTAATATGTCTTGAACCAAGATCACCATCAACATTGAATTAATTAGAATGATATTTCAAAATGATACCTAATCAAGGCTATTTCTATTTACATTTTGAAGCTATACATGTTTGTTTGCTCTATTATCTACACTCTCACAATTTGACAAAGCTCAAGCCATTTGTAAATCATACTCCCAACTGCCATTATCAGAGCTCATAAGTTATAAAAGAATATAAAGAGGTAGTGATTAATACTTAAAATATTTCAATAAATGGCATAAGTAGGTCCCTCTACTCTAAGTAAGAGATACTTCTTTTTGAATGGTGACTTTTTGTTCTAGTATGGTACTTACATCAACTTCAAAGATACCAAGTTCATTCTTGAGGCCATAGAATCTAGCGACATGCACTATAGTAGCATATATTTTAACGTAGAAGAAACTAGGGATGTTGATGAGGAGGAGACCATGCCTCATAAAATCCAATTAGCCTCTAATATCCATGTCATCAATATAGTCAGTATCCATAAGTTCACAACTAAACCATAGGTCATGCCATGTATTGACCTAGTTTATGGTATCTTTGGAAGGTCAAAATGTGAAGACAAGATAATTAAATCGATACCTAGGATATCCCTATTTATTTCATCATAGGTTCAATCTTTGAGAAGGACTATGACATTCCCTTTCCATAGATAGAGTATAACTAGGCCATCATAGACAACTGGTATGAAGTACATTACCTAGAGAAGGTCTTGGCTTCACGGGTGACTAGCCTAATGGGAACTATTTTAATGGATGACCAAGGAAACTTTCCCATCCAAAAATTCAAGAAAGGAGTCAATATTGGCCTAGCCCTCCTAACATAATATTTGGTAATCTAAACATTGCCTATGTAGACATAAGGGTTATTATACTACTACAAATAATCCTTGAATACCAATAGATTTCCCCACTTAGGGAAATTATCAGCAACAATTTGGTGTATGTAATTCATGACACTTGCAAGAGTGGTTCCCCTTTCTTTATGATGAGATAATTTTTGGATACAATCTGTGTAATTACTCAATTAGGTTAGAATTCATGGTCTCATAAGCGATAAGAGGTTGTGCCTTAAATCTTCTTTGTAATGCACATTTATTAGTTTAGATGCAACATAAGAATGATTGCAAAAGAGTTTTACCTAGTGGTTTACAAGTTCATCACTCAATGTGAGATGTAGAGGGTTCCCCCTGAAGTTAGACAAACCTTGAGAGATATGGGTAGTTATTAGTTATACCTAGACTACACTGTCATCAAGATAAGAGTGATGGTATCCCCTCTTAGATCACTAAGGTATGTGTTAATGAAGATAGCTGAAGAAGAGATGGCCTATCAACTTCTTCATGGAGTTGATGGAGTCTTCAAAAATAAGAAGAAGATGCCCCCCATAAGGTTCCATACAAACTGAGGAGGATCAAGGTTATAAAGTGGTATGATATTATTATAGTTGCTGGGCACAGGGATTCATACCTATTTCATATAGATGACTTTAGATCATGTTATCTTAACAATGTCATTTCCAAACACCTATTCAAATTCAATAAAAATGTATCAATGGAGTACATGCATCAATAATAAGTTTATGAGCGGATATATAGAGATGCTTTAAATGATGAGGTGGTGATCTAGAATGTTATAAAGAATAATATTAAATTAGAGATGAGATTGTATAGAGAGAATAAAAAGGAATATATTGTTAGGTCTCAACCACCACCAACCCATGGGAGCATGCTTGATGCTGATTAATGAGGAAGGAAAAGATGAATAAGATGAAGACAATATTCATCTTATTAGGAATAGACCAAGGAGGCCTCCTCAACTTTCCACTTCAAGCGGTCAGGACCTGCTTCCAAGCTTTGATCAAGGAGGATATAGTAGTTAGCTTGGACCCTCCCAAGTGCCCATATTAATCTCTGTATCTACTATGGGAGCCATTATAGAAAGCATAGGTTAACCTAACCTTGATTCTATTGACCTTGAATAATTAAAATAAGGCATTGAGAGCTCGATGGGAGTATTATAGGTTCTAGTTGGGTCAAATATATTATACATGTAGTAAGATAGGAGAGACCTCAAGTGGTCCTCTTTGCACCACAAATTGGCATGAGATTTGATGTTGTCATAGGTACAATAAAGAGAGTGGTGAGGAAGTAGGTCGAGTAGCCCTAGTCTAGCTCAGTTGTGGCTCGTGAAAGTGAAAAGTCCCCATTCACTTTGACAAATAAGAGGAAGACTAGACCCAGTGAAGTAGATGAATATGTAGATGACCCTATGTCCATAGTCCAAGCTAATTTAGAATCCACAGTGGCCTTGATCAAAAGAATTAAATAGTAGAAGAATAGACTAAGGAAACATGTATTGCCTATAGTTCTTGAAAACACTACTATTCACATAATCAACACAATCATCAATGTATTCAATATATACAAGGCCATGAAGAGAAGACAAGAAGATGGGAACCAACATATTGTGGTCATTAAATTTGACCAAAAACTTGTACTCTATGATGTTGATTTGGCAAACCTAGCTATAGTTACAAGGAGTAATAATTTCATAGACCTTAAGGTATTACCACTTGAGGATATCATCCTAGCATAAACCATAATGATGGACAAAATAAGGATATTAAAGAGGTGGATGGAATAGTTCAAGGATGTAATTGTATCCTTAGTGAAGATAGAATTCAAGATTTCCCTATTATTGAAGGATGCCATGGTCACTACGGTGACCAAACCTGATAGCACCTTTATGGATGACCAAGAATTTAGGGCTCAAATGAAGGTGTTTGTTGAAAATTTCCATCAAGACATAGCCAAGGACAAGACTGCCACTGAGGTAACAAACATTGGGTCCTTTTCCAACCAAAGGATAGAGAGATCCAAGGCCATTTAAGAAGTATTGAGGCCTTTAATTACAGAGTAAATAAGGCTCATTTAATAAATGCCTCACTTATTGTAGCCCATGATCCTAGATTTTAGATAAATTGACTAGAATTACTTAGTGTGCATGGAATTTTGGACCAAGGAAGAGGCAAATAAATATAGGTAGAAAAAAAAAACTAGTTAGAAACCCCTTATAGGGCCTTGAGGAATATTTGGCTTTGTTTTGTAAAATTGAATATAAAATATTCCATTATAATATGTGGCATTTTAGCCACTTGTATATATTTTTGCATGTTTTAATGGGCACACATGAACTTGTATAGGTAATTTTGAGGCCTATGTATAGGGTTTTCCCCCTCACTATAAATCAAGAATAATTAGTATAGAACTAATACAAAAGAGTTAAGAATTCAAGAGATTGTTTGTATTCTTAATTGTGTATTCTATAGTTGCTGCTTCCAATGCTTTTAGATTAATTAATGGTTTCTTTTATGATAACTAATCTAACAATAATATCATGTTATGCATATATTGGTTTGAGTTTAACACTAGGATAACAAATCTTCTAGTATATGTGCTCTATTTTCATCTTTTTTGCAGTCGAATGTGCTTATGCAATTTAACATGAATGAATAAATTTTAAGCAACATATGCTTGTATATATATGCATTTTTTTCCTTTAAATATTTAACTACATTAATTTGGATTTGATTATTATACTATGGGTGGTGAATGATAGTTTTATATATTTTTTCATAGAAGTTGGAAGAATTGACACCATTAACCATCAAAAGCAAACTCTCTTTTCTGCCCTACCCTTTTTACCTTTGGATCTACCTCATGACTAACTTTAGTTTAGCCCATTATTTAAATATTCATGGTTTTTTTATGCTTAGGTAATAATTGGCAAAGTTTAGAACAATATCACAAAGATTAGGAATAAATAAAGTGTCATTGTGTATAACCTATTGTTCCTACAATAGGTTTTGCTTGCAGACTTACAAATAGTGGCCATATCTTTGCTATTTTGTTATTTCTAGTATTAGTTGTGTAAACAACTCATGACCTGAGTCTTTTAGGACTTAAAATTGAGTTTATTACTTTCCCCCATTCCCTAGTGACATAGGCAGAACATTAAGTGCATCAATAGGAAGGAAAATGTTGGCACTAGAAGGAGGACCTTATGTAATTACTTTCATGCATCTTGGTAAAATTGTAATGTAATTCATTAAATATATGAATAATTGTTTCAAATTACATAAATTTTGTTAAATAAAACTAAAAATCTTTGCATTATTTTTATGAATATTTGCATTCTTTGAAGTATATCATCAAAATTAGTGTTCATTTGTATAAATTTGGCAAATAATCTAGATATTTGTTTAAAGTTATGCAAATATAGGTGAAATACTCCATTATTTAGGCATATTGAAATTTATTTTGATCATCATTGCAAATGTTGGAATTTTTTTGGTAAATACTCTACATATTTGTGAGAATTTGTGCAAAGGTAAACTACTGAGACCTCACTAGTATTGAATCTAGGCATTTAAGATCTTAATTACTCTAATTCACTCAAGATTGAGTAAACCTTTATGTATCTTTATGATGAAAGATGTTTTGAAAGGATTAAACACTCTCATATTGCTAAATTAGGCATAAAAATGCTTTGAAATGTTTGTCTAATATTGATCCTTGTAGACTAACATGCAAAACTAATAGTATTTATGTAAGTATTGAAAATTTTGAGGTTTTAAAGCTTGGATCCTCAAAGACAAGGTAAATATACTTGATCTAAAGGTTTTCTACAATAAGTTGACTGATCTTTGTAATATTTGACACCTACGAAGATACCTTTGAAGTTCTTGGTTATTAATACGCATTATGCATCCTAAATTTGCCTAGGATTAGAACTAGATCTTGATTTAAACCTAGGGTCCCTTTAACATCCCTAAAAACCCAAAGGAAGGATATAGTATACAAATTTAAAATTAGGAAGTCCAAGACCTAGCCAAATTAGCCATCTAACCAAAATTTACCACCCTCTTGCCAATCATGGCATGGTTAGCTAGCTCATCCATCAATGTCCCTAGAGCCGTGCATGATCTACCAAGAAACCCAAAAAAATATTTGCCTCTTTTTACCCCCATTATTATAATGACCATTGAAGAGCATATAAATTAATTTAAATCATATTTGAGGTTTCTTAATGTAATTTATGAGGACGTGGATTACCATCTCTTTCCCTTTACATTCTAAGATATGACTTATGATTGGTTCCTCAACTTACTAGAAGATTACATCATGGGATGGGGTCAGTTTAGTGATACTTTTATTTCCCAACTTGGTAGGGTAGTAATCCTAGGATTTATGTTCCAATAGTTCACCAACCTCAAAAGAGACATAAAAGAACCAATTAGAACATTCAACGCAAGGTTATAAAAGATGTATAACCTGACATACATACCCTATAAGCTGGTAGATGATTTGTGTTTATGAATATATAAGAATGCCTTAGACCTAATGCCAACTATCATCCTAATAAGAGAATTGAATATTAACACGTTGCATTTAGCATATGATGAAGACATCCATATTGATGAACAAAAACACCCATAGGGGCATCCTACCTATGTTATACTAGATTATGACCCAATGTTTCCTTCTCTTAATGTCTTACTCAATATGAATCAAAACTTGCCTACATTAAGCCAACTACCCATAATTAACTAGTTGATATTAAGCTATGATGCACCCAACCAACAACTAAGATTATTTAATGAAGTGAATACTAGAGCACATCCCTAGAACAATATCAGTAAAGCATTGGTGCCCGTAAATAACACCAATGTTCAAATTTTAACTTAGAACAATAAATTAGAGCCTCCAAAGGGATAATTATATTCAACATAGAGAACCATTCAAAAACTTACTAATGATTTCTTGTATCTCAAGAAATAGATGGGAAATATTGGAGAGTTATCCAATAGAAATTATAACTTCCAAAGATATAATAGACTATTCAATAGGTCTAACAATAATAGTGATCCCCCTTTGAGAAAATTTCCTAAGATCAACATTTGTGAGTTATCCTTTCCCAATTGGTGTTGAGTTCATATTATTGTCAGACATGGAGAATTAGACTACATTGAATTTTTCCATGCATTCAAATCCATTCAAATCAAAATGGAGGGGTTTAATATGAATCTAACTAATCAAAGTAATGTTAAAATTTATAAAAATACCAACGATGCTTTTATAGCCCCAAAAATAGTCTTCATGTTTGAGACCTATGATTTTCCTAGTCAAGATGAAAATGAGCCTAAAGACAATGTTGAAGAGGTGCATGCTTTCCGAAAATACCATAGGATCAAATATGCTTTGAGAAGTAAAGGTCAAAATCTACCTCTGAAAACTTGTACCCCACCTAATAAAATAGATACACCTCCTAATGGAAAGACAAACAATAATCCTCCACCACTAAAGGTAAGGAGGTCAAGCAACAATAGAATCTCCCTGCACAACATTGAAAGGTGGATATAACATAGTGGAAGAAATGAAAAATATCTAGGAAAACATAACATTGCATGAACTTACTCAAATCATTGAACAACATGATTGGCTACTAAAATCATTGAAAGAGAATCCTAGCTCTAGCAAATGCAAATTGTCTCATGTAAATGTGGTAATGTATAAGAGCAAGCATGAAATTACACCATTTCTATTAATTATAAGTATTTTTGGTAAGAATATTCATAATTGATTACTTGATTCTAGTGATTTATCTAACATTATGCCTTTAGGAATCTATGAAAAATTGGGATTAAACCCAATCAAATCAGAGAAGGTAGTGGTGTAATTAGACAAATCAAGAGTGAAAATGGTTGGTGAATTGTTAAATATTCACATGTACCTCAGTCATGAAACCTAAATCTAGAAGTTCATAGGCATTCAAGTCATAGACATACCTGAATATTATAGATTCTTAGTGATTCATGATTGGACAAAATCCCTAAATGGATATATGTCCACTGATTATTCCCACATGTGGCTACCTTGGTGCAAGATTCCCAATCAAATCAAGATTGATTGGGAACACAAAATTAAATACATGATCATAGAATATAACTCCAAGAATGAAAAGGTAAATTACAAATCTTATGACTTAGGTGTTTACACTTTATAAACCACTAATGTTATTGTAGATGATAAGGTGAAAGAAGAAACCAAAGGTCCCTAGACATTGCACTTTTATGGTGCACAAACTAAGGTTTTAGCATTCAAATTGTTCTAAAAATTCTTGAAGGAAAATAGTATCTATCCTATTATAGATTATAGTTCACTTGCACTAATAATTTATTAGAATATGAAGCTCTTATTTTAGGACTTTGATTTGTAATCAAACATAAGGTAAACACATTATTAATTTATGGTGATTAAGAATTATTTGTTAATCAAGTGATGAGGATATATCATTAAAAGATTTCCCTTTTAAGAAAATATAAATTTATATCTTGGGATTTTATTGAGTATTTTGAATCATTTAATATTATTTCTTTACCCAAGGAGCATAACCAATTATCAAATGCTCTATCTTCAATAGAGGCAAACCTAGTGCTTCTAGAGCCTTTGATCTTGCAGGAGTTTACTATAGAAATAATTCCATGCCCATTTTTGTTAGACAATATCAATCACTTCCAATTTTTTGATATTGATAAGTAGATAATTGACTTCATGTGTAAGTATAACATATTTGAATCCCAAAATATTGATGAACGTGATAAAATTTTTGTACAAAATTTAGAAGATAATGAAGATGGAGTAATCCAACTCAAGGAGAAATGAATACCCAAAGGCATGATCTCCTTAGAAAGGATGTTTGAAATAGATAAAAAAAGAGCTAAAACTAAAAAATCCAAGGTAAGTGGAAAATATTATAATAAAGTTAACTTGGGAAATTGTGGGAATGATCAAAGTGTCAACATTAGTTTAGTTTACACTGATGAAAAATTGAATGAAGCTATTACCATTTTAACCAAGTTCAAGGATGTCATTGTTTGGTCATATGATGATCTTAATATATTTGATATTACTGTGATTACTCATACTATCCCCTTGAAAGAGGCCTATAGACCCTTAAAATAAACATAGAGGCTAGTAAATCTAGTGTTGAAACCCCTGATTTTAAGGAATTAAAGAAATTACTAAATGTAAGGATAATCTTCCCCATACAACATGTGTCATGGGTTGTAAATCTTGTGACAGTCTAAAAGAATGGAGAAATTTGACTCTATGTCAATTTTAGAAAATTGAATAAATCCTCTAAAAAGGATAATTATCTAGTTCCATCCTTAGACATTATCATTCAATTTATGAGTGGGTCTGGAATGTGTCATTTATTGATAGTTTTTAAAGCTACAGCCAAGTCCTAGTAAATAATAATGACAATGAAAAATGCCTTAACCACCAAGTGAGATATGTTTGGATACAAATGAATTCTATTTGGTTTGATCAACACAAGAACAAATTTCTAATGAGTAATGGACCATGCATTCCAAGGATTAATAGTTAAGTTCATCATTATTTACATGAATGATCTACCAGTTTTTCCTAAAAATAGAAATGATCACATGATGCATCTAGAACAAGTGGTGGATAAGTACAAGAGCTATGGCATTTCTTTAAACCCCCCAAAAAGTGTCTTCTATGTATATGAAGGCAAACTTCTACAACATATAATAACCCACGAAGGTATGACTATTGGCCTTGATACGATAAACACAATTTCAAAGGTATAAACCCATAATAGTAAAAAAGAGTTGAAATATTTCTTTGAAAAGATTAATTTTATAAGAAAATTTATCTCTAGTTTTGTTAGAATTGTAAGGCAACTAAATGTGATACTCAAGAAAGATGTAAAGATATAATGGACTATTGATGTAAAGAGGGATTTTTAGGAGATTAATGATGCTATTTTTCAAGCTCCTATAATGATAAGTCCTTCTAGTAAAGACTTTTATCTATACTTTTTTACTTATGATCACACTATTGCCACTATCTTGACATAAAAATAAGATGACAAAGAGCACCCTGTATCATTCATGAGCACCAAATTGAAGAATTCTGAACTTAATTATCCTATCCTTGATAAGCAAGCCTATGCTCTAGTGAAGGCTATCAAGAAGTTCAGACACTACATCCTGAGGAACAAAATGTATGTCATAGTGCCTAATCTAGTTGTCAAATTAATGCTGGGATAAAATGAACCTGGAGAATAAAGAGGGAAGTGGATGACAAAAATCTAAGAATATGACATAGAAATAAAATATTCTAACTTAGTTAGAGTCCAAGGCCTAATTTAACTTATTGTAAATACTAATCCATGCATTAACATTTTGTAGGTTGAAGCAGGAAAAGTGTCTAGTGATGTTTACTATAAATATATTGTTCACTATTTTCTATAGGGAGTGTGTCCCCCACACCTTGAAATGGAGAAAAAAGGTCCCTTAGGTTGAGATCATCTCATTTTATGATAAAAATAGGAGTCCTCTATAGGAAAATTATGAGGGGATCTATTTAAGATGTGTTTCTAGAGCTGAAGCCATAGAGATCATGAACAATTTCCATGAATACCTAATAATTAGTCACCCTTTAGGGCATACCAAAACACACAAGATATTGAGAGAAGGCTACTATTAGTCAGCCATATTAAAATATGCCCATGATCATGTGCAAATGTGCCATCAATGTCAAGTGTTTGATTAATGAGAGACAAAAGTAGCCATGCCTTTACAACCAATGATTAAAGTGAGGCCATTTGAAAAATGGGGCCTTGACTTCATAGGAGTGATCAATATGAAATCCTTAATAGGGAATAAATTTATATTCACTATCACATATTATTGTAATAGGTGGATTGAATTAGTGGCCACCAAGAATATTAGAGCAATTGATGTCATTAAATTCCTAGAAGAAAATATCATCACTTGATTTGGGACACCCCTATCTTTAGTATGTGACAATGGCCTAGTGTTTACATCAGCAAAATTCACCAAGTGAGCATATGAAAATAAAATAGTCATCAAGTCTAGTTAAAACTACTACCCTTAGGGTAATGGAGTTGCAGAATCTACCAATAAAAACTTGATGAATGCCATCAAGAAATATGCAGATAAAAAACCCATAGAATGGTAGTCTCTATTAAATTATGCTTTATTGGTAGATAGAATCAGATATAAATAGGTGATCAAAGCATACATTTTCCTACTAATCTATGGGTAACAACCTATTTTTCCTATCACACTAAAGTTTCCCATCTATGAATTAATGGCCAAGTATATGGAAGATGTTGAAATAGTATAATTTTGAATACTGAACATCACCCAAATGGAAGATGTCAGAGATGAAGCATTTAAGAATTTCAATAAGTATCAAGATTTTGTTAAGATATGGTTTTATAAATAAGCCAAATTCAAAGAATTATGCATATCAAAATTCTTCCTATTATGGGATAAAGCCTACAAAAATAAGGGATAGCATGACAAGCTCACCCCTCTCTATATTGGACCATATCAAGTGGCATAAAAACTAGGAAAAAATGAATTCAATCTTAAAGAGCTACAAGGGAATGACTTAACCTTGCCAATCAATGGGTATTACATGAATCATCATTTCTCTTTCACTCTCTCATAAACTCTAGAAGGATAGTAAGCTTATTTAGAGTTATAGTAGGTAGGAGTAGAGTAGTTTCCTTTCTTTCTTTGCTTTCATGTTATATTCTTTCTTGCTATCCTAATTTACTTTTTTGTTGTGTTCTTTCTCAATTTATACTTGTTATTTATTTTCTATTATGTGTTTTAGCTTAGTAATAAGTCCTCTAGACAAGGATTCATTAGATCAATTTGTGTTATTTTGGTCCTAAAAGTTGGAAGAAGGGTTGTTGGTTTTAAATATTGATCATCCAAATTTTGTAAGCCTCCAACAGTGTTTTAATTTATCAAAGTTGGGTGGGGTTAATTAGAAGTTAGTTTTTTCATGAAAATATTAAGTCATTTTAAGAACATAATATAGTTAAGATGAATGAACATGTGCTTGAACTAAATTTTAAATCTGTGTGGACCATCATACTATCACTTAAATTTACCAAGTAAATTTATAAGACAAAGCTTGATATCTGAAAGTGAATCACATCTAGATTGTGTCTTGAAAAAACCTTACACTTAGTTAATTCTAGTTTCCAACCATTCTAGTTAATGAAAGTAAATATAAATTAAAAAAATGATACACCATGAAGTGAAATCATAAACTGTTTTCATATTTCATGAATGGTGATTTAGGAAATCTATATCGAGGCTATGGATTCTTAGTTGGAAGTAGACCAAGGACCAAAGTAGAACCAAAGTTATCTCTATCAAATTTATGGATGTCTGGATATCACCAAATCAATTCCTAAGTTATCCTTCAATAAACAAAGTATAACTATGTAAAATATAAAAAATGCTTAGGTCATTTCAAGTTTGATGTCTTGAAACTTGAAACTTATCATTTCTAAACCCAATGGCAATGATTAAGGAACCTTAAATCATGCACATAGTATGATTATATACAAGGTTTAAACTCTATTTCCAGCCTATGGGCTTTCATTACCTCTAAAAAACATTTTTGGTACTAAATAAAGATCATAATGAGATAACTAATTTTTGATTCATCTTTGAACAAAATATATGGGTTTTAACATTTTTCAATGTTTCCCCCCGTAGGTTGCCATTTTTTGATGATCAAAATTCCCCTATTCTCAAAATGGGGACCCTCTTTTCTTCAAATTTCAAAAGTGCACAAGATTATAAGCATACTAAATCATTTGACGACATGAATAACTAATTTAATTTACCAGTACTTATGTTTCTTGAATTTATAGTTAGTCATTCATTTTGCAATAAAATTTATACTTAGAAATATTTAAATTATTATAATTTTTCTTGAAGATATTATTTGGCAATGTGTTATTGACCATGGAAGGTTCAATGATGTGCAAATAGGATTTGTCTAAGCGAATGTGACCTAGTCCTTCAATATACATGAACACAATAAGCTTCATTGGGTCTTATTAAACTAACATTATGTTGTGTTTAAAGCATTTGATTACAAGGTTTTGCATTAAACTTGTTTAAATTGGCCTAAGATGGGATATGGCATCTTCAAAAAGATAACTTAGTTTCTCTCTTGGCCTCAGAAGATGTCAAATTAAATTTGTGGTTTATGACACCTCGTAGGACATCAAAGTTTAGACTATGGCCTAAAAGAATAGGTGTCCACCTTGTCAAGCCTTGTAATGCCTTAAATATTCATTGCATCTTGTAAAAGACACCTAGATCAAATCCACTAAGTCTATGACCTACATGGCATCATCTAGAGGGCTTGTGAAGGAACTAGCTATTTCAATTCAAATACTACGGATATGTGTTAATATATTATCCCCTAATAGCAATCCCATCCAATATAATCCAATAAGCATCCCCCATGCATCCCACCATAATGTAAAAGCCCATGAGATGTTGCCACGTGTTTTAAAGGCAACCATCTAGACCCAAACAACTTTTCAACATGATGTGTGTCCCATTGGGCCTATTCGATGATGCCACATGTCATTCTTATGCTATTTATATCTGAGATCCATGAGATTTCCTTTGAGAAGGATGCATTTTTCCACTTGATCCATGTAATTAGCACAAATTTGTTGATAGATATCAAAAAGGATTTTGAGGAAGACACCTAGAAAAGTAAGCTAAAATTTCCTGCAAAAGAGATACTTGGTAAAGAAAGATACGATTTCCCATGAGAGCGATGAATGGAATTCCCATAGATAATCAAACTTGAAAAGCACCACTTATGAGATCATTATGAATTATAAATTCCATGTGGTTATATGCATATGAGTCATCATACAAACCTACCTCTTGAGCGCCTATGAGGCAATTAGAAGGTACCACATGTCCATTTTCTAAGCCAATGAATCAACTTAGACATATTTGTTAGAGAATTGTCAACGATTTCATATTGATGTCATGGAGGTGTCTAGGTGAGTGGATAAAGTTCCTTAATAGTCTATGTGACAATGACAAAGTATGCAAAGTTCCTATCCTAGTATGCTTGAAGAAGAATTGGTTAATATTCAGATTTGGGATAGTTAGAGATGTTTTTGGATGAGTATGCTGATTTTATGATGTGAAAGGGGTCCTATCATAAGTCAAGAATGATTGGAGTGATTGTGTGTATGATTTTAATTCATCCAATTCTTCATTATGTTCATTTAGGCATAATTATCTCTATGATAGATAAATCTAAATAGGCAATTTACTAATGTCACCATTTCCATGTGTCAATGAGTCAAGCGGAGTTGGTCATATGGTTATGATCACATTTGTGCCTAGTTTTTATGTGCTAAAGTTCAATTCATGTGATGAATCACAACATAAGAAATGTATGTGAAAATTTGGGATCTCAAGTAGTTTGACATTGTTTTCCCATACTTAGATAAATTTGCAATGTGGTAAGAAAAATTGAGCAGGCATTTTGATGGTGTTATATTTCACACATGTGGTAGTCTTAGGAGAAGTTGATCATATGGATTTGTTAAATTTTGTGTTTATTTTATATGCACTAAATTTTAATTCATTCAATGAAGTGTGTCAAAATATATACATGTGCAAAGTTGGCCTTTCAAGTAGTTCTTGACATAGTTGGCTCTGTGGTAGAAAAAAATCATGTGAGAAAATTGATGGAATTATATCTCACACAAATGAAGGCATCAAGAGTATTTTTACACATGGTTGGATACCCCTATGAAGGGATATCATATGGCTCAAGTTTCAAGTCATGAGTTTGATCAAGGCAAAATTTATTAAGGAGTAAAGTTGGCATTCTAGGTAAATAACAATGGTTTCCATAGTTTATTTTGCATGATGTCAAAGATAAATACCATATGGATATATAATGGTTTATTTAAGTTCATACATCTCGATCTATGGTGCATATTGAGTCAAATGAGTTAAAGTGTTTGTTGGTTAACAAAGATAAATATCAAGATCCTTACAAAAGGATCAATTGATCATGTTTGCTCTAAGGTGTCTAGAAGTAGCAAGATGAGGACAAGTGTTTAAAGTTTAACATTGAGTAGAGGTAAATACCAAGCTTCTTATAAGAGCTAATGGTGATTTGATTTTTGTATATATACAAATTGATTTAACAATTTTGGGAATATTGGAGTCTTATTCCTAATTTAGTTAAAGGTCTAAGTTGACTAAATCAATAAATAATATTGCAATAATTTAAATACTAATTTATATAATTTATTTATATTTTTAAATTTTCTATAAATAGAAATAAATATGGAAAAAATAAGACTTAGTTAAAAATAAAATGAAATGGTTGAGATAGGGTCTAGAATTTGTTGTGTAAGACTGGGGCAGTGTCACAAACCAAGATATATCTTTCATTTTGTGAAAGGATAGGAGAAATAAAATAGGACACCCTATAGTCTAATTCTATAGTTATTTTCTTCCAATATTGTGTAAACTACTCATAGAGACTTGAGTTTTTTATATTTTATTTGTTGTCTATATGTGAGACTACCTATGAAATCTTGACTGTTAAAGATCTACAAAACTCCTTATAGAGTTGATTTAATCTTGAAACCTTAGACTTCATTATGATTTGATTAATATTTATAAATAATGGGGCATTAGTGTTTGTAATATACACTGAACATGTATCCACACACCTTAAGTGGGTACACTACCTACATACCAATACTCTGAAGAGGGATGAAGCCATATGTAGTTCTCCTATTTGATGTGTTTTGTGTAATAGTAATATGAGGATGCAAAAATACTAAATCAGGTGTGATTTAGGTGTCTAGGGACTGGTGTGAAGATTTAGATATGCTTGTAACTATATTGGATGACTGTATGTAGAGAATAGGAAGATTTGCCTTAGTGGTCTTGCTTGTATTCTTGCTTGTTTTATAATATTCACACTAGGATGATAAGATGAAGGGTAAGAACTAAAAGGAAATGACTATTAGAGCTAAAAATGTAATTAGATAGGAGCACCAAAATAGGACATGCTAGGGTCCAACACTATAGTCAAAGTTGGGCACTCCTATCCTATAGGTGCGGGACCTAGGAGAATGGAATTAACATAGGAAACATAAGTTGGTTGAGCTAGAATTAGGTTTAAAAAGCCTACAGATGACTGAGAATAAGAAAAAATGTGTCTAGAAGGGTCATGAGAGCATGGAAGAGTGATCTATGGGTTGGGTGTCAAAATCCACATTTAAGCTTCAAATTTGACATTTTATATGACTACATTTACCCCCCATTTATTCTAATGATACAACAAACCAAAATACTAGGATAAATGAAAAATAGAAAGTGTACCTGAACTTACCTACAAGGGTGAATCTCATGAAATTATGTGATGTTGGGTGTGTGTAGATAGAGCACATTATTAAGTGTAAATCTACAAGAGAAAATAAATATTAGATTAGTTCTTACCAGATATTCTATATCTAAAATAAGTACATACAAAATATAGGTAAAAGAGAGAAAGAGAAAAGAATGAATACACCTCACCAGGTATGCAAACTAATACAAAACTTATTATGATGTTGAGTGATGTTGGGTATGTGTTGTACCAAAAGTAATATCATGAATGGAGTTGAGTTCTCAATTCCTTTAGAGTGGCTCAAGAATGCACAGGATGTCCCTTTGGATCCATCATTTCCCACTAAGTGAAGCTATGTGATCATGCATGTGTCGATTGATGTTTGGAATATGTGTCCAATCCCTCTGAGTAGGTGGCTCAGGAATACAAAGGTTAGTTATTCCTTTGGCTCCATCATTGCCTCATGAAGTGAATCTATGAACTAATAATATTATGAATGTGTATCATATGAGATGGCTCCTAAATCCCATGAATGCTCTATAATCTAATAATGTGGTGTGGATAACTGAATGTGTGATGAAAACTAGCCACTCTTAGCTAGTTGGAAAGAGGTGGAGATTAGGATTATATTTAAGCCTCTCTGAAACTAGGATTATGTAGAAGCCACTCAAAAATGATGCTAACCATCTATAGATGATATAATGTACACAAATATTGAGAATGCCTAGGTAATGACATAAACTATAAAGAAGAGAAAGCAAATGTGCCACACACTTTGCCCCTAATCACTAGTGTCTATAACATGGATTATAATTTAGAAGTATACCAAATGTCTAATCTAAAATTAGAATTAAGAGCCATCATGCCATGCATGATGCCCCATATATCTAGATTCTTTGAGAGAAATTATATTGAAACTATTGATTCTAAACTAAATTATTGCTTAACAAAAATGTAACTAGTCTTACCTTTCTATCTCTTTCTAGAAAATCTAGTGTTTTTGATATTTGGATAAGAGTGTTGAAATAAGACACCCTATTATCCAGTGATGTAGTCCTAACTCGATACTCTTTTCCTATGTTTATTTTGATGACTATTATATAATTATCACTATCTAGTCTATTTTTCCTAGTTTGAAGTCTGACTACTATTCTAGGTGTTCTAAAAGTTGATTTTGTGATTGGTAGGAGCTATGATCTCTATGACAAAACCCCTGTTTATTTCCCCATCTTTTGAGGGTAGGAATTAAGACCTTGTAATGGCTATCCTTAGAAAGAAGAGCCCTATAAGTGTGTTATGTTATGAGAATACATAATATAGCAATGATAATCGATAAGATATCTCAATATATAACATGGTTTGTATAAGATATTGTTAGATCAATAGGGGTATGCCTAGATAGATATAACAATGTAATAGCATATGCAATATAATAAACTAGAACTGGTAGTCTAGTTAGTTGTTAGTTTTTAGTTATTAGTTGCTAAGGATAGATGGAGCATGATGTTCATCATGACATCCAAGAAAGAAAGAAAGTATGATGTGGATCATGGCATTATAAAAATTTGAGAAGAAATCAAATAAAGAGCACACAAGGAAAGAAGAATGAAGCATACAATAGTGGCCAAAGGGGTTAAGAAAATAAGGGACATGAGCACATGTCACTCAAACTAAAAACCAAACATATAAGGTATGTTGAAATGCTACATACACATACAATTGAAACAAGCAAAGTTGGCACATGGACCATAGGCAAATATTAAATTACAAGCAAAGGATATTGGATTTCATCTATTTGTTGTGTGGCTTGGTGCCCTGTTAAAGTTGCAAAATGAATTCTGATCATATCTCCATGGAAGAAGCTTTGTTGGATCAACTTCTTGAATAGGAGGGAGATATATGATATTACATTCCAAAAGCTATTGTAAAACTCTGGATGGATACACTGGTAGACTGGTAAAGGTTCATTGAGGAGGTTTTGATAAAACCACTCACTAAGGAGGGTCTAAAGCTACATTGACTCTAGGTTGATTTTGACTTTTGCTATCATGGAACTTTACTTTGTATGGGACTTTATTGTTACTCTTGTTTGTTGTTTTTGATATACTTGTGTACTTGATTTTTCCCATTGAAATTAATTTGACTGCCCTTTCCTTTAGTGTATGACATAACTTAGTTAAGGAGGGGAACCTTTTGAACATTATTCATTCATGCAAAGCTAGTAGAAGACTTTGTTTGAAAAGATCTTGTAATTTAAAGAGACCTAGTATATGCAACTAGGGTTTAGAAGAAAAATGATTTTTAAAAATTTACTATGGAATTTTAAAAATTGAAGTGAATTTCTAGTTTAAATATATAATTAAAAAACCAAAAAAAAATTGAAAAAATAAACAAGGAATTTACCTAGGGTTTCTAGGGTTTTTATGAACAAACAAAGTAAGTCAAATTCGCCAAATGATTTAAAATTTTTGGGAATATTGGAGTCTTGTTTCTAATTTAGTTAAAGGTCTAAGTTGACTAAATAAGTAAATAATATTGCAATAATTTAACCACTGATTTGTCTTATTTATTTATTTTTTAACCTTTCTATAAATATCAATAAATATGGAGAAAATAAGACTTAGCAGAAAATTGGATGAAATAACTGAGACAGGGTTTGGAATTTGTTGTGCAAGAGTAGGATAGTGTCATAAATTAAGATCTATCTTTCATTTTGTGAAAGGATAGGAAATTTGAAATAAGACACCCTAGGGTCTATCACTATAGTCCTTTTCTACCACTATTGTCCAAATTGCTCATAAATACTTGAATTTTTTTGTTTTGTTCACTATCCCTGTGTGAGTATGAATGTGAAATGTGAACTACTGAAGGTTTATAGAACTCCTTTTAGATATAATCTAGTCTTTAAACCCTAGAATTAATTTTTATTTGATCAATATTGAGAAATAAGAGGGGGTTAGTGTGTGTAAGATACTCTAAACATGTATCCACACCCCTTGTATGGGCATGCTACCTACATACCAATACTTTAAAGAGGGATCAATCCATATGTAGTTCTCCCACTTGATGTGCTTTGTGAAATAGTGTTATGAGGATTCAAAAATTCTAAACTAGGTGTGTTTGAGGTGGTTAGGGACTGGTGTGAGGATTTGGATATGCTTGTAACTATATTAGATGGTTGTATTCAAAGAAATAAGGAGATTTGCCTTAGTGGTCTTGCTTTTATTCTTGATTATTTTGTAATATTTTCCAACCTCTTATAAATGAACTTTTAATGGGATTTTATAGATATCTATTGGTCATGGGTCTAATGTATTTGTGCTAGGCTGACAAGATGAGGGATAAGAACCAGAAAAAAATGACCATTGGAGCTAAAAATGCAATTAGATAGGAGCATTGAAATAGAACACTGTAGGGTCTGGTGCTATAGTCCAAGTTGGGTGATCTTATCCTATAGGTGTGGGACCAAGGGGATATAATTAGCATGAGAAATGTATCCTAATTGGGATGGATTTAGGTTTCAAAAGTTTATGGATGATTGGGAATAAGTAAAAAGGTGTTTATAAGGGTCATGAGAGCATACAAAAGGGACCTATGGGTTGGGTGTCACAATCCAAACTCAAGATACCAATTTTTACATTTTATATGACTACACAGATCAATGGTACATATTGAGCAAGATGATTTCAAGATGTCCAATGTTTAGCATAGATAAAGACCAAGCTACATACAGGAGATGAATAGAGTGCATTAAGTCAAATAGTCAAGATGATAATGAGTGATGAAAGGTAAAGGTTAAGCTACTTCAAGTAATATCTATAGTTCATTTTTAATCTAAGAAATGAGGACATGATATGAGGACAAGGTGTTCAAAGTTTAATTGTGACCGTTAGGATTAGAATATTCAAATTTATATAAGAAAAACTAGTGCTAAATTGAAAGATATCTCAATGTTTAAATGTGAAATAGTTATTAGAGTACATTGTAGACTCCATGAGGATCATATATGTGTATTATGAAGTTTTTACCATTCATATTCATATTGAACAAAGGGTTAGAAGTTGAATGTGCTTTCATTCATGGTGACTATGTGTACAAAAAGGTGTTTGAGCTAATTGAACATTAATAAAAGGATGATGTGATGGATATGGGTACTTGATAAGGATATATAGATCATGTGGCATGGTTACATGAGTTTAAAAGTGTTCTTATGTTCTTATTTTTCTCAATAAAGTGCTAAATAGGTGAATAGATCTCCATGAGACCTATAAGAGCTACAAGGGCCTAATTGAAAGGTGTAGCTGCTTAAGGGTGACCCATAGATGCTATGGTTGACCTATGAATATTTTTTAAGTTTTGTATTGATGTGGGAGATGCCTTAATGCTTAAGGCATGCCTGATGATCGACCAAGATGTTAATCATAACTTCTCTATAAATAGTGTAACCAAAGATGATGGTTTCTAGATTTGAGAGAGGTTAGTGTGTGTGGTTTAGAGTGAAGGGTTGAGAGGCAAAGGAGAGTAAGTGTGCATAGTGGATGGGTTGTTGAGAAATAATATTTAGTTATAGTGTATGAACATTTTTTCATGTTATTTATATAGTGATAGATTTTTTTCTAAGGAGTGAAGAGTGATCCAAAAGGTGGTTTTGGATGCATTGAGTGTGCAGAGTTAGAGAAAGATGATGTACTTTATATGTCCATCAGATTGGTAGACAATCAATGTTCTAGGATATATTATATTCTTATTTTTTGTTGTGGTTTCTTAACATATAGGGTTTTGTATCCTCATTGTAAGGAGAAAATTTCTAAAACTCTAGTTTTTGTGGTTGCTCAGCTAGATAGGTATTGTAGCACCTTGTGGGATTATAGTCCCATTAACTAGGGATAGTAGTTCCTTGATCATTTTTATCTGGTATAAATTGGTTATTATTATTATAAGACAATATTATAATTATATTTTTTAGTGGGTTTTCTTCCCCAAGAGAGTTTCCCACATATGTCATTTGTTATGTGCTTGATCTTGCATTGTCTCTCTTGTTCATTATTATGAATGATATGTATGTTTCACGAAATGATTATGATAATTGATTAAGAGTTTGAAATTATTGAAATTGAAGTTGGATTATCTAATCTCACTAAGTCACCTCTCTTCTCAGTGATTTTACCTCTAACAATTGGTATCAGAATAGGTCCTTTGGTAAAGGCTTGACAGCTTGAAGGTGATCCAAGGTACAATATGGATAGTCATTAAATACAAGGAGGTTTATCTACTAATAAATCACCAATGTTCAATGGATATAATTATTCTTTTTGAAGTGCAAGGATGAGGACATACATTATGTCCCTAAGGTTTGATGAATGGCAATCTATTGTGGATGGTTATGTTGCTCTTACTACTCCTCCATCTAGTGTTACAAACAATAAGATGTTTGAGAATAGTTCTAAGGCAATGAATGCCATTACTTGTGGTCTTATAGAGACTAAGTTCACTAAGGTAATCCATTGTAAATTTGATAAAGAAACATGGGACAGATTTAAGATCATTCATGAAGGAGATTTAAAGGTTAAGTTTTCAAGTATAAGGGTGAACTACCCTTCAAATGATTCAATTGTGCAAAGATAGTATATTTTTCTATAATGTGCCCTCATAAGAATGATGATGAAGAACATGATGAAGACAAGAATAAATAGAGGAATAAAGGATTCAAAAATTATAACAATAATAAAAAGTCCTTTAAGAACAAGAAGAGTCTTTACACCAATAAAGAGTGCATTTCATCAGATGAGAGTGAAGATAGTGACTCAAAATATGGTCATGAAGATGATGGTCCTATTGAAGATGAATATTTTTTCATGTATGAGGAATGAATTTATTCAAATTAAAAGGATTATACTTGGAGTGATTTATATGATGATGAAGATGAGGTGGACTGTGAGATTGAATTGATGAATGCCTTTAAAGAACTAAGGATTGAGAAGAAGATTAACAATAAGATGAAGTAAAAAATCAAGGACCATGAGGATAAATTTAGTGTGTATGATGTAATAATGAATGAATATTTCATGGATCATGAAGATATGGTCAAGCATCTTAGTTGTCAATTAAAAATTCTGTCTACAAGCTTGAAAGCTAAAAAAGATAAATGTTAAAGGTATGTAATTAAAAATGAGTTATTCAAATATAAGTTAGAGAAGACATAGAGTAAGGTGATGTCATTTGTGAGATTCAAAAATAACTCAAGTGATATAGACAATATTTTGAGTGGTCAAAATCATGTTAGTGATATAACTGGTCTTGTATATGAAGAAAAATAAAAGAATGTAACTCAAAACAAGATGAAGACTAATGTGAACAAGGAAAATCATACTTTGAATACAAATCATTAGACAAGGAATGAAGGTGATAGAAGAATGAAGACAAATTAGATCAGAAAGACAGCTTCCATGAGGTATTCAAGTTTTAATGGTTACTATTACACATGTAATCAATTTGGGCATAAAGCTAGAGAATATAAGAGACCTGTTAGAAATGATTTTGCATGGAACTATGATGAGGGCCATTAGTCAAAATGTGTGAGAAAAGTTAGGTGCTTAAACTATTTTAATGTGGGACACTTTTAAAACCATTGTCCACATAAGGTTAAAAAAAATGTGTCTTCTTCAAAAAGAGGAGGTTATTTCATTTGTCATGACATAAGACACATTGTAAGTTTATGTCCAAACAAAGTAAGACAAACTATGTTTCCATCAAGGAGTATGGTCTACTACAACTATGAATAGAGAGGTCACATTGATAGTTTATATAAGAAAAGGCCATTAAGTCAAAATAAGTTCAATCAAGATCCAAGAGTGCAAGGAAGAAGGCAAGCTAGCTCATGTAAACTAAAGGTGGTAAGTGTGAGTCATGATGAATCTATAGGTCTAATTAATATATTTTGTATAGTGGAGAATAATACAAAAATTGAAGAGTGCAAAGGCTCTCATTGTATGATCATGTTATGAATACAGAGACCAAGCTCAAGGAGAAGACTAAGGTGTTGGTTGAGGCTAGTTCTGAGGTATGTATGGATCTAAGTGAACATCTTGCTATTATTGAACAAGTATCGCGTAAAGAACATTAATTTTTTGTGTTAATTGTTGAGGTTCCAAACTAAATGATGGATTATTTAGATTAAAAGGTATGTCATGAGTCTATTTTGTCTCCATGTATTGTCAATTCAATCTGAAAAGAAAAGAAGAATGTTGTAGTGGTTGAGCATGTTGCTTCTCTTAAGCCTAAGAAGAAGAAGAATAACTACAAGTATCAAATGACCAAGGAGGAGAAGGAATATGAAGAGTTGTGGGTAAATCCTAGTTTCACATTATTCTAAAACATTGTCAATCAAATGAGGTCTTTGCCTATGATTCTTAATAGCTTCCTTTTAGAGGAGAAGCAAGTGTTGCTATGGTGTTTCTTCAAAAGGTCTCAGAAGGCAAGAGATGGGTGTTTTTCTATTTGGAATAGTTTGCAAGGTTAGTTTGAATGTTTTCAATTGGTCAAGGAGGATTTGTGAGTTGTCAATATGATATTTTTGCATGGAAAGGTTTGTTGTCTTTATTATAGCTTATTTCAAGTATTTTTATGGTCTGAAGGTATGTTAAAGTCAAATTGAATACTTTTGAGTAATCTAATTTTTCTTAGTTTTAGCTTAAGGTCAAGTAGGCATAAATGGTTTATATGAAGTTAATGTTCCAAAAGGTATGGGTTCTCAAATTTTGGTCCAAAAGTGTGTGATGGTTGTCTTCAGGTGTGTAAGAAGTTTTAGAGTAGGGCATTGACTAGAGAGAGGTTTATTGACTCTATTTGTTTTGAGATTCTAGGTTTTGGGATATATTAGAAAAGTGGTTTTCCTTTGATTTGAAGTTTATGGTTTAATGGGCCACATGGGTTGTCAAAATAAGCTTCACAGAGATATGAAGGTTTGTATATTTTAAGTTATTCTTGATTTTGTCTAGATGGAGGCCTAATTAGCTAATAGGTTTATCAATTAAGTATGTTGTATAGGATGAGATAGGTAATGAAAATTGGTATGCTTGAGGGTTCATATGATATTACTCTAGATATGAATTTTCAATTCTTGAAGGTGCATCTATTGCAAGTTGTGGGCTCTACAAGTTCTAGGTAGGGTTATAAGGAGTCTAGATAGGCCTAATAATGAAGATGTGATGTTTTTGATCAGTTTCTCCAAAAGAGAAATTCATGAATGTTTTAAGGAGAGTTCTTATTTTGGTTGAGATAATGTGTCCTATTTTGTGAGTGGCATGAATTTTTTTTTGTGTCCCCTGAGGTGGCTTGAGAGAAGAGGATAGTAAGCCTGTGTGGTGATTCTTCATAGTATATGAAGATCGAAGATGCTTAAGATGTGAAATGGCTCATAGATATTAGAGGTATTCCCTATCATATATTTTTTTGTGAGTTCCATCAGATTTTAGAGTTTTGTGTGTTATTTTTTCATTAGTTTTAGTGCTTGGTTGAACAGAGTGTTTGCATGGAGCAAGAGGAAATTGTCAAGGTAAAGAAGAGGTAGGATCAAGATAAGGGGGAGTTTTTATCATATTTTTAAGGTGGTCCTATCCTAATTTTTGTATTTTCAAGTCCTCAAGATCAGTTGGTTCCCACTTTGTTAATGTGTCAAAGGGGGAGAAGATTCCTATTATGAGAGTGCTTAAAGACAGAGAAGGAAGCTGAGTTGTATATTGCTTTATGATGGTTGTTGACATAAATGACAAAAGGGGATATTGTTGTAGAGATTTAAATTATGTCATAGTGATGTCATGGAGGTGTCCAAGTGAGTTTATAAAGTGAATTGATAGTCTATATGACAATGATAAAGTGTGCAAAGTGCATGCCTTAGTATGCTTGAAGAAGGCTTGGTTGATCTTCGATTTTAGCATGGTTAGAGATGTTTAGGGATGAGTATAGTGATTTGAGGATGTAAAATAGGTCGTATTATAGGTCAAGGATGATTGGAGTGCTTGTTTTCATGAGTGGAATTCATCTAGTTATTCATTATGTTCATCTAGGCATAATTGGCCCTGTGACAAATACATATGAGCATGTAGTTTGTTGATGTCACCATTGCCATGTGTATATGAGTCAGGGGGAGTTGGTCATATGGTTGTGATAAAATTTGTTCCTAGTTTCTATGTTCTAAATTTAAATTCATGTGATGAAGCTCAACATAAGATATACAATTACAAAGTTGGGCTCCCATGCAGTTTGAATGTGTTTTCCTATACTTAGCCAAATTTGTAATATGGAAAGAAAAGTTGAGTAAGAATTTTGATGGTGTTATATTTCACACATGTAACATTCTCAAGAAAATTTGATCATATAGGTTTTTTTATTTTTTATTTTATTTGATATGAAATAAATTTTAGGTCATGCTATGAAACATGTCAAAAGATATGCATGTCCAAAGTTGGCCTTCTAGGTAGTTCTTGACATAATTACCTATGTGGTAGAAAAATCTAAGTGAGAAGATTAATGGAGTTATATCTCACATAGTTTGACACACTTTTGGATTCCTATATGAATGAAGATCATATGGCTCAAGTTTTAGGTCATGAATTTGATCAAGGAAAAAGTTATTAAGGAGCAAAGTTGGCATTTTAGGCAGATATCAATGTTCCCCATACTTATTCTATTTTGCATGATGTTAAAGATTAGGACTAGATGGATATCTAATGGTTCATGGAAGCTAATACATTTAGATATATGGTGTGTGTTGTTTTAAATCATTCAAATTTTTATTTGGTTAATAAAGTTAAAGATTGAGATCCTTAAAAAAGGATCAATGGAGCATATTTGCTCCATGGTGTCAGGAAGCAGAGAGATGAGGATATGTATTTGAAGTTTAACATTGAATAGAGGTAAAGACCAATATTATTGTAAGATATAATGGTGAGTGGATTTTCATACATATATAGATCAATGGTGCATAATGAGTGAGATGATTTCAAGGTATCAATGTTTAACACAAATAAAGATTGAGCTATGTACAGGAGATTAACAGAGCACATTAAGTCAAATAGTCAAGATGAAGACCAAAAGATAAGAGATGAAAGGTAAAGGTAAATATAATTAAAGGAAGATCAAGTGTTAATTTATAATATGAGATGTGAGGACATGAGATGAGGATAATGTGTTTGAAGTTTAACTGTGACCATTGGGATTTGAATATTTGATTTTTCAATGGAAAAACCAATGCTCTATTTTTGTGTTATATCTTTCAATCTATGCATAATTTTCTCATGGTGTAAAAATAAAATTTGCATAGAATTATAAGTAAAATATACAAATATATATTTTAAGGTTTTAAAGTGTGTATATTCAAAGACATTGAGGTTCAAATTTGACTGTGTTCATACATGTCCTTTAAGTAACCCGAGAAGGGTATTTATGCTGTGTTATTAGTATCTCAATGTTTAAAGGTGAAATAGCTATCGGATTATGTTTTAGACTCCATGAAGAGCATATATGTTAATTATGAAGCTTTGAAGAATCATATTAAATATGAAAAAAGGGTTAGAATTTGACTATGTTTTCATTCATGGTGACTGTGTGTACAAAAAGGTGTATGAGCTAATTGAGCGTTAACAAAAGGATGTTGTGATGGATATGAGAACTTGAGAAAGATATATAGATCATGTGGCATGGTTCCATGATTTGTAAAGTGTTTTTGTTTTTAGTTTTCTTAATTAAGTGATAAAGGGGTGAATAGGTCTCCATGAGACCTATAAGAGCTATAAGGGCCTAATTGAAAGGTGTAGCTGCTTAAGGGTGACCAATAGATGTTATGGATGACATATGAAGATTATTTTGAGATGTGTATTAATGTGAGAGATTAATGAAGGGTTAAATTATGCATAATATCTAACCAAAATACTATTAATCATAAATTCTCTATAAATAGTGAAACCGAAGAGGATCATTTCTAGATTTGAGAGAGGCTAGTGTGTATAGTTTAGAGTGAAGGGTTGAGAAGAAAAGGAGAATAAGTGAGCTTAGTGGATGGGTTGTTTAGTACATCAGAGTGAGGAATGTGTGTATAACCCTTTTTTCATGTTGTTGATATGGTGACATAGTTGTTTCTAAGGAGTGAAGAGTGATCTAAAAGGTAGATTTGGATGCCTTGAGTGTCCAGAGTTGAAAAAAGATGATGTAATTTGTATCTCCATCAAATTGGAAAGCAATTAGTGTTATAGGAGATGTTATGTTCCTATATGTTGTTGTGGTTTCTCAACATCTAGGGGTTGTAGCCTCCTTGTAAGGAGAAACTTACTCAAAGTCTCGTTGTTGTGGTTGTTTAGCTAGACAAGTGTTGTATCACATTATGGGATTGTAGTCCCACTAAATAATGAATAATAGTTATTTGATTAGTTATAGTTGGTCTAAATTGGTTCTTTTTATTATAGGATAGTATTCCAATTACAAGTTATAGTGGTTTTTCTCCCCCAAGAGGGTTTCTCACATATGTCATGTGTTATGTGATTGATCTTGCATTATCTCTCTTGTTCATTGTTATGAATGATATGTAAGATTCATGAAATTCTTGTGGTGATTGATTAGGAGTTTGAAAATATTGAAATTGAAGTTGGATTTTTTGGGCTTATTGATTCACCCATCTCTTAGTGATTGTACCTCTAATAATATTCAAGCCACATAAACACCTAGATGGATATGAGGTGGAAGCCACATGTCAGAAGGTGGAAATATTTAGATTTAAATTTAAAATTTATGGCTAATCAAAGAAAAGTTAAAGCTAAATTTAAATTAATATGTAATTAATTACTGAAAGATATAATTCAAAGATTATTTCAAATATATGCAAATTTGACAAGTTTTTAATTAATACAATACAAACCAAGATCACCATCACATTGATTTAATCAAAGTGATATTTTAAAAGGTTACACAATCAAGGCTATTAATATTTGCATTTATAAGTTATATGATTTTGCTTGCTCTACTATCTGCACTCTCATAATTTGATAAGCTCAAGCCATTTATAAATTACACTCATAATTGTCATTATTAGAGCTCAAAAGTTATAGAAGAATGCAAGGAGGAAGTGATTCATACTTGAAATATTAAAAGATATTGCACAAGCAGGTCCCTCTACTCCAATTAAGAGCTTCTCCTTTATTAATGATGACTTTTAGGTCTAGTATGGTACTTTCATCATCTTTAAAGATACTGAGTTCATTCCTAGGGCCATAACATCTAGAGACATACACTATAGTATCATATATTTTAATGGAGAAGTAGGTAGGGATGTTGATGAGGAGGATACCATGCCTCATATAATCCAATTATCCTTTTATATCCTTTCCATAAATGTAGTCAGCCTCCATAAGGCCATAACTAAACCAGAGGTCATGTCATGCACTGACCTAGTTTATGGTATCTTTAAGAGGCCAAAATGTGAAGAAGGGATACTTAAATCAATAAACCAAGGGATCTATATTAATTTCATAGTAGGCCCAAACTTTTATAAGTACTAAGAACTTATTTATCTATAGATAGAGTATAACTAGGTCATCATAGACAACTGGTATGAAGTTCACTCCTCGAAGAAGGTCTTGGTTTCATGGGTGATTGACCCAATGGGAGATATTACAATAGATGACCAAGGAAACATACCCATCTAAAAATTTAGGAAAGGATTCAAGATTGGCCTAGCGCTCCTAAACATAGTATTTGGTAATCCACACATTACCTATGTAGAAATAAGGGATATTCTATTGCTGTAGATAATCCTTGAAAACTAGTAGATTCCCCCATTTAGGGAAATTATCAACAAATATTTGGTATATTAAATTTAAGACAATTTCAAGAATAGTTCCCATTTATTTATGATGGGATACTTGATGGATGTAATCTATGAAACTACTCAACTAGGTCAAAATTCATGATCTCCTAAGTGATACGAGGTTGTGCCTTAACTCTTATTTGCAATGTAGATTCATTAGTTCATACAAACCATAAGAGTGATTTCATAAGAGTTATACCTAGTGGTTTACAAGTCAATCACTAAATGTGAGATGCAAAGGGTTTCCCCTAAAGTTAGATAAATATTGATAGATATGGGTAGTTACTTGCTATACCCAAACTACATAGTCATCAATATAAAAGTGATGGTAGCCCCTTTTAGACTACTAAGTTATGTGTTGATGAAGCTAGTTGAAGAAGAGATGGCCTATCAAATTATGTATGGAGTTGATGGAGTCTTCAAGATAAAGAAGAAGATGTCCCACCATAAGGTTCCATACAAATTGGGGAGGGCTAGGGTTACAAATTAGCATGATATTGTTATAATTATTAGGCACATGGATTCATATATATTGCCTAAATATGACTTCAGACTATGGGATCCTAACAATGTCATGGCCAAGCACTTGTTCAAATTCAAGAAAGATGTAACAATGGAGTACAAGAACCAATAAGAAGTTTATGAGTGGAAATATAGATATGACCTAAATGATGAGGTGGTGCTCCAGAATGCTATAAAGAAGAGTATTAAACTGGAGATGAGACTGGATAGAGAGAAGAAAAAGGAAGATATTGTTAGGTCTCGGCCATCACCAACCCATGAGAGAATGTTTGATGCTAATTAAGAAGAAGGAAAAAATGAAGAAGATGAAGACACCATTCCTTTTGTCTGGAAAAAACCAAGGAGGCCTCCTCAACTTGCCACTTTAAGTGGTCAAGACTTGCCTCCAAGATTTGAGCATGGAGAATCTAGCTATCAACCTTGCCCCTCCCAAGGGCCCACATTAATCTCTACATTTGCTATGGGATCCATTGTGGATAGCCTAGGTTAACTTGACCTTATTTCTATTGACCTTGAATAATTAAAACAAGTCATTGAGCTCTCTATGGAAGAATTATAGGTGTTATCTTGGAGGAACATTGAGAAAATATATAAAATAAAAAGGAGCCCAAGACCACTATTACTATTATTCCCACTAGTCAACCATAAGTTACCCTTGGAGCATAGGCTCCCAATGCAAGTACCTTCCCACTACCTTATTTTACAATACCAAGTACATTTCAAATTTCTTCTACTTTTGCATTTTCTCCTCCTACCATTTTTCCCCCATTGGCTTCAATATCTTTAGCCTCTACAACTACCACTATTTAACCTTTAGTTAGCACTAACATGAGCCAAGCTAGTATTTCCTTAGGATTTACCACCCTCACTTCATTTACCATGCCACTACCAATATAACATCTTCATCAGACACTAGTGATGGCTATACTACTTGTTGCACTTATTCCTAGGTAGTAACAACCAGTGCATCACCTACTATTAGTTTGCCTACATCAGTCAGGCCATTAAGTCTCATTTCAAAGATTTTCACCGTCATAAAGCCACATTTACCTAAATACAAATTTAATGTTACTATGATTGGAAAGGTGAGTGTGCCTCCAAAATTGCCCTAATTTGTTCCAAATATGGGCCCAACAATAAATCTATTTGGTAGACTTGGGAGAATAAACCCAATAAATGTTTTGCACATTCTTGTGATAGTTTTATCCTCTACCTCAACCCAACAACCTCCATTTTAGCCACCTCCAACAAGGATAATGTATAATATTATCCCAAATTGGGTTAGAGATATTATACAAGTAACAAGATAGGAGAGATATTAGGAGGCCCTATTTGTACCACAAATTGGCATGAGATTTGATGTTGCTATAGGTGCAATGAAGAGAGTGGTGAGGAGGTAGGTTGAGTATCCATAGTCTATCTCAATTGTGACCCATGAAAGTGAAGAGTCCCTCTTCACTTTGACAAGGAATAGGAAGGCTAGCCCTGATGAAGTGGATGAATATGTAGAGGACCCTATGTTCACAGTCTAAGCCAATGCATAATCCATAGTGGCCTTGATGAAAGGTATGTAGTATTAGATGAAGAGACTAAGGAAACACAAATTATATATAATGCTCTAAAACAATACTATTTAGATAAATAGTGTAGACATAAATGTCTTCAATCTATACAAGTTTATGAATAGAAGACAAGAATATGGGACTCTATAGTAGAGTGTGGTAATCAAATTTGACCAAAAACTTTCACTTTATGATGACAAGTTGGTAAACCTAGATAGAGTTGCAAGGAGTAACATGTTCCTAGACCTCAAGGTATTTTCACTTGAGGATATCATCCTAACATAAACCATAATGATGAACATAAGAAGGATAATGAAGAGGTGTCTAAAATAGGTCAAGGATGTAACTATATCCTTAGTGAAGATATAATTCAAGATTACCTTATTGAAGGATGCCATGGTCCTAGGATGACTAAGAATTCATGGCTAAAATAAATATGTTTGTTGAAAAATTCTAGAAATACATATCTAAGGCCAAGACTACCACTGAGGTAATGAACATCATGTGTTTTTACAACCAAAGACTAGAGAGAGTCGAGGCCATTGAAGAAGCACTGAGGCCTATACTTGCAGAGAATGGAAGGCTCATTCAATAAATGTCAAAATTATTTCAGCTCATGATCCTAGATTTTGGACAAATTGACTAGGATTACTTAACACACATAGAATTTTGTACTAATAAAGAGGTAGATAAATAGAGTTATCAATAACAAGCTAGTCAGCAACCTCCTCTAGGGATTTGAGGAATATTTGTCTTTGTTTTGTAAATTTGAAATGAGAATATTTAAATTTAATATGTGGCATTTTATCCACTTGGATATATTTGTCCATCTTTTAATGGGCCCAATTGAACTTTTATAGGAAATTTTTAGGCCTATATATAGGGGTTTTATCCTCATTGTAAATCAAGAATAGTTGTTATAGAACTAATACAAAAGAGCTAAGAATTCAAGAGATTGTTTGTATGCTTAATTGTGTATTTTGTAGTTGATGTTTCTCATCATTTTAGATAACTAATGATTTCTTCTCTTCTAACTAATCATGTAATAATATATAGTATTCATTTTTTGGTTTAAGTTTAACACTAGGCTAACAAATATAGTAGTATATGTGCTCTATTTTCATCTTATTTACAATCAAATGTGCTTACACTATTTACTGTGAATAAGTAACTTTTGTGGAACATATGTTTTTAGATATATGAATTTAGTTTGATTTGATGTTTCAAATGCATTAATTTGGATATAAGTATTACACTAGGGTCATTGAATGATAGTTTTATATGTTTTGTCATAGAATTTGGAAGAATTGACACCTTTAACCATCAAAATCAAACTCTCTTTTCTTTCCTACCCTGCTTACCTTTGGATCCACCTCATAAATCACTTTAGTTTATGCCATTATATAAATATTCATTGTTTTTTTGTGCTTGGGTAATAATTTTCAAAGTTTAGAATAATTTCATAAAGATTAGTAAGAAATAAAGTGTCACTAAATATAACATGTTGTCCCTACAATAGGTTCTGCTTGTGAACTTATAAATGGTGACCATATCTATACTATTTTATTATTTACCATATTAATTATGTAAAAAAATAAATCCCAAAGTATTTTATGACTTAAAATTGATTTTATTACTTTCCCTCCATTCCCTAGTGCCATAGCGAACACATTAAGTGCATCAATACATACTTGCAAACCCTATAGTTAGTGAGTTATAAATAGTCCATCTTAGGTTTTATGAGGTTTGAATGTGTTTTTAATGTATCCCAACCTTAGAAATATGTAAATAAGGTCCCTAGGACCTAATTAATCCTCTCATACATTCAAATATCCTAAGAAAATAGGAGAAGTTCCCTCTATTCTATCTCAGATAGAGAGCACTCCTAGAGAATGTAAAGTTGAAGGTTGGGTATGAAAAGGTAAAGAGGAAGTTGAAGACTAATGGAGACCTTGAAAAAGGATGTAGGAAGTTGGGTTAGACATGAAAAAACCTAAATGAATCCTTGAAACATTTAGAAACTACTCATATGTTTTGATGAGTAATTATGTCTAGTCAAGCCTTACTAAACCTAAACAAAGCCTACTACCTAAAAGGGGTCTAACACCACTTCTAAGGTCTAATGAACATCCCAAGGAATTTTGAGACCTTAATATGGAGATATAAGGTGTGTGAAAACCTTTTGTTTTCATAATAAGCCATAAATGAGTTATTTCTTGACTTGAAAACTTGGTAGCCTGCACATAATGAAGGAAAGGACTCGAGAGGCCAAGTTTGGAAGCTTGAAATAGTATAGACACTTAGCATGGGATATTAATGAACTAAGATATGTTAAATAAGGTCACAAATAAGGATTTAATGGGATTTGTTTTTGATTTTAACATCATAATTTTATGATCAATCCTTATAGGACTCCCCAAGGCTCTTTCTCATCAATTTGGCTTCTACCCTATTTGTATAGAGAGGGTATAAATTAGATTTTTTGATAGTTTTTGATGTTGTATTAGTAAATAAGTGTTTCAAAAGACAAGGATTAATTTGGGATGTTCAATTATGAAATAACTTAATCTCTCATATAATTTTTTAATTAAAAAAAGCTCACAATTATCTCTTCTAATACCTCCACTTCATCCAGTCTAGAATGACAAAGTGAATGAAGAGTGATAACCTAGTGAGATGGTGATAACTCTAACTGGGTGGAATTTTAAGGTTTGATTGATGAATCTAATAGAATGAGGACTCTTGATAAGTGTCACATCACCCTTTGTATGGCCTAGTTTGAGAAAGTGAAGCACACCTTTGTGCCAAGTGTGAAGGATGAGTGAAAAAGGAGTGATTATGATAGAAGGTAGTGAGAACACTTGGCCATAAGGATATTTATGATTAGAGACACATCTAACGCATGTAAAATCATGTTTCTAACCCCTTCCTCATATTGAGATGATTTAATCTATCCCTAGTTTATTATGGAGTGTTTAAATAAGGTTAAATGATGAAGGCAATTTTTAAGCAAGCAAATAAAGAGGTCTATGACAGATCTAAAGGAGTTTCATGCTTGGAGAGAGATTTATCTATAGAGAGTTTATCTTATTTCACAAGAATCAACTTCCCCTAAGGAAGACCAAGTACTTTAGAACCTCCTTTAAACACCTCCACCTTGAAAATGATGTATTCAACACCTGATGATGGATATCTATTTTGTAACACCTACCTATCTATCTCGAATAGGCCTCTCACATAGGCATGCTATAATCTCTTTCTTCCTTCACTCAAACTATCCTCATATGCATACTTAGACCTCTTTGCATGTCATCAAATTGTAAGATCACTATTTTTACATTAGAAGCATGACCTATGAGTCATACACATAGTCAAAAAACTATTATACTCATTCACTCATCCAATAGGCACATTACGTATCCTTCCTTGTTCACTTCAATGCATAGTACTCACATAATTCTTCTCTAAAATCTCATTTCCAAGTCTAGAAACCAACACATTTGTTTTAACTATATATAGAGCAATCATGAATTAATAATATCAAAATATTTCTTATCATCTATTAAATATGCCTTCACCCTTAAGCCATCAGCCATGGGTCATACATAAGTGCAATACACTTTAAAATATGCCTAGGTCACTTTTAGGTCCTATAGATACCCATTTAGTTCTTTTACACTTATCTGAGAAAACTAAGAACATAAGAACACTTTAAAAAATCATGGCCCTATTTTACATGACCTATAGGTCCTCCTTATGTACCCATATCAATCATAGTACACTTATGCTTAGGCATAAAATTCTTAAGAAATACTTTATTCACACAGTCACTACAAGCAAAAACATAGTCACTTTCTAATCCTTTGTTCATACAATGTATTATTGGTCAATTATTCATAATTCACACAAAGCATACTAATGGATTCTAAAACACTCCCCTATATCCAATTCATCAAGTGATATCGAAACAACACTAGAACGAGCTCAAACAATATTATTGGCTCACTTTATAGAACAAACATGAATAAAATTCTAGATATTCAAACCCATATTTATATATTTTCCTTGGAGTCCTCTACATATTCTCTTTCTACACCATGAGCAAATTCTTCCTAGATCAGAAATTATGACACAAAAACTAGACATTAGTCTTTTCCTTTACAAAATTCAAATATTCAAATACAAATAGTCATAGTTAAACCTCAAACACCATGCTCACATCTCGTAGCCTTAATGCTCATATTAAACATGCACTATTGATATCCTATGCATATCTTAGTCTTTAACAATGCTAAATTTCTGTCACTTTGACCTCTTCACTTTAATATACACGATTGATCTCTATCTTTACAATCTCCCACTCACTATTGATCCTTGAAAGAAGCTTGATCTTTATCTCTACTTAGTTTTAAACATCATATACTTGTCCTCATATTATTTCTTACTGATAGCTTGGAGCAATGTGATTTGATGATCTTTCTCAAACTTTAACTAGTGTAGAAATGACTATGGGAACCTTTCTTATCTTCTTGGAAGGTTAACTTTACACCTTTATATCTTTTACTTTGCTCAAGTGCATGTTATAAAACATGGATAATATCATATTATCACATAGGAGAATCTAACCATGTGTCAAAATACTATTGTAATCCTCACACATGTGAGATATATTGACATTAAAATGCCTTCTCCACATTATCTACCATAGAGCCAACTATGTAAAAAACTTCCTGCCAGGCCAAATTTACACTTGCATAACTTTTCTTATGATTTAGTGCATGACCAGATATTTAGTGAAAATAAAGTAGGATTACAAATAAACAAAACCATATGATCATATTACTCTAAAATTTATACATGTGTGAGATATGCCATCAATGAAATGCTCTCTTGGCTCTTCTTACCACATTGCAAATTTGGCTAAGTATGGGAAAACACTGTCAAAATGCATGGGATCCCAAATTTTCACCCATATATCTTTAACTGGGCTTAAGCACATGACCTAAGATTTAATTAATAGAAAATATGGACTAATTTTATCACAACCATATGACCAACTCTCCTTGACTCATCCACATGTGAAAATGGTGACGCTATCAAACAACCTACTCATATTTTTTGCCACTGGACCCAAAATGTCTAGAAGAAAGCTATGGACTACTAGATGAATTATAATTATGCACATAAGATATATAATCATATAAAACCTATTATATGACCCCTCTCACATTATCAATAATCCATACTCGTCCCTAAACATCCCTAGCCATGCTGAAACTGAAGATCAACCAAACCAACTTCAAGCACACTAAAACAAGCACTTTGCCATTGTTACTTAAGATATCAAATCACTTCATCCACTTACCATAATTCCTCCATTATATCACCTTGACATCACTATGACATCAATAAAAACTCTCCAACAATTTCACCCTTTGTCATTGATGTCAATAAACATCATTAAGCTCACCTTCTATCTCTTCAAACATTCTCACAAAAGGAACTTTCTCCCCCTTTGACACAATGACAAAGTGGGCTCCAACTAATATTGAGGACATTAAAATACTATCAATATAAAATTACCATCTTATAAATATTATACAAACTCCCCTTTACTTGAGCCAACCTATTATTGTCTTGATAACTTTGTCTTGCTTTATGCCAACACTCTTCAGCTAAACACTACAACCAATAAAGAAAGAACACTCAAAAGAACTAAAATATGATGGAAATCACCAAGAAACATATAATAGGGAGTCCCCCTAATATTTATAATCCATTAAACCTTTTGATAATATTCATATATCCACACACCATGAATAACCACCATGCAAGCTTACTAGCCTTCTCTCTCAAGACACTTCCATGACCACCAAATCTACATTTACACTATAGCTTTTTTACAAACCTTTGGATCAAGCTCATGAACTTGTTTCTCCTCCTTAACCAAATACCTTCAATTGATTCATATATAACTAAATGACACCAAAACTCTATCTTAGATACTCAAATCTATATTTTGACAATGGTTTGGTCATAATATTTGCAAGCTACTATTTTGTAGGCACATACTCTAACATAAAACTTTTATTATTCAATTTTTCTCTTAATAAATGATATCTAATAGGAATTTTCTTAGTCTTTGTGTTCATAACATGATTATTTGAGATACCAATTTCACTAGTGTTGTCATAATAGATAGAACAAGGTCCATTTTGTCTTAACTTATCATCTTCCAAAGTTTGTTTAATCCACATGACTTGCGTATAATAATAAGAAACTATTATATATTCAAATTTTGTAGTTGATAGAGACATTGATGCTTTCTTCTTACTTAGCAAAGACGTCGAGCATTCCCCCATGAAGAATACCCTACCATTGGTACTTATCTTATCATCCACACAACCTACTTAATTTGCATTAGTGTAAGATTTCAAAGAGAATTTTTAACTCCTAGGATATCATAAACCATACTCTATGGTGCCTTTGAGATATCTCAAGATCCTTTTGACTGATTTTAAGTGAGATTATCTAGGGTCAAATTGAAACCTTCATACAAGACCCTCTTCTTTCATGATATCAGGCCTAGAAGTAGTAGAGTACAAAAGAATTCTAATCATAGATCTATACAAAGTTTGAATAACTTTTGGTGTCATCTAGTTTATGTAACATGCACCCTATGATCATTGGAGCACCCATTGGCTTATAATCCATCATGCCAAACTTGCTTAGCATATCCTTGATGTATTTATATTGTGAAATGAATATCCCTACATCAATTTGATTAATTTATAATCCTAAGAAGAAAGATAGTTCTCCCAACATTGACATTTCAAACTCAATCTTCATAGTATCTGTAAAATCTCTACTCATTTTATCATTGTCAAATCCAAAAAATATGTCATCAACATATACAACA
The DNA here is from genome assembly GCA_037957365.1 of Torreya grandis. Taxonomy (NCBI): domain Eukaryota; kingdom Viridiplantae; phylum Streptophyta; class Pinopsida; order Cupressales; family Taxaceae; genus Torreya; species Torreya grandis. Next base: position 1,460,585 of record JARHVA010003641.1, read on the forward strand.
ATAATTAATTAATGATTCACTTATATCTTAATTTATAAATTACTATCATCTACCCCATTTTTAAAACCTTGACTCAAAATATACTTATCCAACCTTTCATACCAAGCTCTAGGAGCTTGTTTAAGACCATATAGAGCCTTATTTAGTTTACACACAAAATCTTGATTACATGACATGAAGTATCCTTCAAGTAACTCAATGTAGATTTATTCTTCTAAGTTTCCATTCAACATTGCATATTTCACATCAATTTTATATACATTTAAGCCCTTAAATATTGCATATGCCAATAATAGTCTAATTACTTCCATTCTTGCCATAGGAGAAAAAGTTTCATTAACTTTATTCCTTCAACCTAAGTGGTACCTATCACATTTTTGTCTTTTGGTCTAGGAACTAAGTCCCATGTTTCATTAATTTATATTTGATAAATTTATTCATTCATTTAATCATTCTAACTTTCATATTTTCTTTCTTACATGAATGTTTTGGGTTTGATCATGGACAACAGAGTTGAGTCTTGTTAATTCTGATTGATCAACATTATCCTTCTAGTCTATAACTTTATACCAACATTTATAGTAATTTGAGAGATTGGATGATATTTTTGAATTACTATAGATGGAGCTTTAGAATCTTGTCTTTCTTCCTCCTCTTCATCTTCATCATCTATTTTAACAAATAACTCATCATTGTTTACAACAACATTTTGAATTGAGTCACTTATGTGCAATTTTGGATTTTTAACTCTACTAGTCTCATCTACCCTTTCATTTGAGCTTTAAATAATCTTTTTAAGTCTCTTGTTTAAGTACCTATAATAAGTAATGATAGAGGAGTAACCTAAGAAGATGCCCTCATCAGACCTTGAATTAAATTTTCTAAGATTCCCTTCATCTCTTTTAAGGAAGCACCTACTCCCAAACACTCTAAAATATTTGAGATTAGCTATTTTATTCTTCCATAACTCATAAGGAGTCTTATCACTATTTTATCTGATTTGACACCTATTTATGATGTAAATTGAAGTGTTGGTTGCCTCTTCCCAATAACCATTTGATAGTTAGGAATCTTGAAGCATGGTTCTAATCATCTCTTGAATAGTCCTATTCTTCCTTTCAACAACACCATTATATTTTGGTGTTCTAGAAATATAATATTATCTCCTTATCCCTTATTTTTCAAAAAAATCATCAAATTAATGAGGCCAAAACTCATCTCCCTTGTCTGCTCTTATATACTTGATCTTTGACCCTTTATCATTTTCTACAATTAATTTGAATGCCATAAATTTTGCAAAATCTTCTAATTTTTATTTAAGAAAAAATATCCAAGTCATCCTGGTAAAATCATCAATGAGAAGCATAAAGTAGCTATTACCTTGAATACATTGGTTCCTCATAGTTCCACATAGATCAATGTGGATCAACTCTAATGGCTTTGTACTGGAGAACTCCTTGGATTTATATCTTCTTTCTCTTTGCTTCCCATGAAGACATGCCTTGTAGAGATAATGAATAATATTATAAATTTTGGGAATATGCCTTACCAATCCCTTTGAACTAATATTTAGATGCTATCAAAATTTATATGTCTAAGCCTTTTATGCCAAATCCATATTTCTTCCAATTGACTCATGAAGCACTCCTTATTGGATTTTTGGAATACATACATGTTATTATCTATTTTATAAACATTTGTAACTAATTTTCCATCCTTTACTAATTTACAAACATTATCATGAAAATTTACAAAATTTCCTTGCTTACACATTTGGCTTACACTTAAGATATTATGTTTAAAGCCTTATACATATAAGATATTCTCAGTCCTAGATTGACTATTATCCAAACTCATATTACCTTTACCAACTATATTAGCAAATTTGTTGTCACCAAATCTCACTGAACAAGGGT
>JARHVA010003641.1:1467500-1550000 GCA_037957365.1 Torreya grandis
ATCAAATGATCCCATTGTACACAAATATACTATAATATAAAATATAAAATCATAGTATTGAAAATGAAAGCCCATAATAATACCCAATATCACATTCCTCTTCCTCCATCAACCCCATCTCATATCAAATCTTTATTGGCACTAATACTAGATCTACTAGATACTGACAAATGTATAGGAATATGGGATGATGAGTTTGATGTGCTCCCTAATCATCTGATGGAAAGATTAAGAGGTGTTTCCCAAGGGTGTATGTATGTGTTAGATATGGTTAAAGAGGAAAATCAATAGGAGATCAAAGATTAGCTATACTTGGCAAATAAGTGTTCCCAGTGCTCAATAAATAAGATAACTATGTGTGAGGACAAAGAGTTTAAAAGTTATCTTGCTGCTATTGAGGAGCCTCAAGGAGGCTATTGGGAAGGTGAAACTTTTTTTTGAAGAAATCATCTTTCCTATTGACCAGCCTAATTATTCACTTCCCCATGATCTTACTCAAGAAGTTATTTTTAAAAAATTAGTTAATAAGCCCTCCACCACACCTAATACCCCATCTTAAAATCATGAACCTATTCATGACCCTCCTACCTCATCCCTTCTTGAAAATGAATGAATTTTGAGGGAAGTGAGTGAAGAGGATCGAACTCAAGCCATAACTGATCAAGAGGATGATTCAAGTAACTATGAAGAAGAAATCACCATAGGGAACCCACTTGGTGAATACAAGTGTAACTCCATATTATTTAATGAAGAGAAACACATTTAAGAGCCTATTGCACCTACATACAAGGAATTTGGTCAAAAAATGAAAGAATAGGTTCATGATAAAGACCCTATACCTACTGCCCATGATGAAATAGCCCTTAAACATGACAGTCATGAAAAATAAGACCTATGAAAAAAATTTCATGACATAAATCAAGAGTTTGAGTAGCTAAATGAGTCTACTTATTATCCAAAGAACTGTGAATCTGATGGTAAGGTGATTGATGAATATCTTAAACATGAAGAAGAATGTCTTGTTGAGAAAGTACATGAAGATCAGCCTCAAATCATTATCATGAATTCTATAGCCATGGAGGCAACTAATGAAGCGAAGGTAGAAGATGTTATCTTGGAACACTCAATACATTATCCTAATGTTGAATCACCCTTAGATGCATTGGAGAATAAATAATACTATATTGATGACCTCATACATCAAGAATATAAAGTTGAAGAGGTGGTGGTTCTCAAAGATAAAGAAAATAAGGATGATTGGTAGTAGTAAATGAAGGATTTTCAAGATCTTAATGAACTTTATTAAGTTAAGGTCCAAGTACATGACAAGGTAGAGAATTTTTTTCCATGGATGGTAATGACCATGATTGGGTGGACTATACAAAGCTCCTTGATGAACTTGAAGAGCTTGCAGCTAAAAAGAAACCTAATCTGATTGCGAGCACGATGGAAATCAATAAGGTATGCCTTGTTGAACCACCATTAGAGGTTGTAGTTGATTATTATTATGAGAAAGTTGAGGCTAGTGAAATTTAATATGTGTTCACTTTCATAAGTGATCTAGTGGTGGATGTTTGGATTTCATTTCACATCATGCCAAAGAGCTTGGAAAAAATCATGAAGGAGTTGGAAATACAAGTTCCAAAGCCTAAGAACCAACATGACTCATTAAATCATTATTTTCATGGAAAGATAATGGCTTAAAACTTCCCATTTGATCCATGAGGAAGAGTTTATTTTAGGTTAGTTTGTGTTTGAGTTAGTTTGTTTGGATTGTGTGTGTGTTCCATAAGTGCTCATGAAGCAAAAGTGTGTGGTGTGTTATTTTGTGTCTTTTTATTATTTTTTATTATATTTTGGTTTATTTTTAAAGGCAAATTTAGTGTCATATATATGCACAGGTGACTCCATATCACAATGGACAGGAATAGGCTATCGGTCTTTGGCATAACAAACATAACACCCTTAAGAAATCACCAAGAATGTTGACTATTTTGAACACAAGTAAAAATAGGTAAACCCCCTATAGTATAAAACTTTTATATGGGACTATTGGGGTCATATAGGGTTTGTTATGGTCTTATTTGATGTCATTTACCTTATTCATATTCATCTTTAGGCCTATGTCATGATTGAGGTCATATTTGAGCCATTAATTGGGTTTGTATGGTTTCCCTTTGTAGAAAAGTGTTCCAAAATATATCTAAATGTGTATTATGTTATATCCTTGTCAATAATGTTAGTCCATATTTGAAACCTATAGGTAATACATTGAAACAAGAAGAAAAGTGGTAGTTTGGGTAGTTTTGACTATTTTATAGCTTCTAGAGAAGCATGGTACATCTAGAAAGATTGTGTGATGACTATTTACATTGCCTGAACTCATTTACACATTTTATCTACTTTTTAAGTCTCAAACATGGTCCAAAACTATTCTACTCCTTCATTTCTCTTCTTGGCATGAAAAACTGGTTAACAAGTTTTCTCTTAGTATGGCTAGTAGGAGAGGTTTTAGGTCAAATTCTCTTGTGGGGTATTATTAAACTTGGTATTATTAAAATTAATGATATGATTTTAAGGATTGGTTTCATATGATTTATGATCCATCCTTTAGAAGTTGAATATCTCATTTTGCTTGATAATCCCCACACCTTGTAGGTTTTATTCTTGTTTGAGTTGGTCCATATAATACAATTGGTGAAAGTTATTCTACAAGATTTGGACTTACTTATTTCATGGTTTACATCTTTATTTTTATGTTTATACATAATTTAATGAGCTCAAACTTCTCAATTTTTAGGTTGAGATCTCCATTGCTAGTTTCAGGTAGTTTCATCAACTACAAAATTTGTTATCTCCTTGTAGTGGTTTCAAAGGAAGGTGATATTTTTTTTTCATGTTTCCCATGTCTTATTAATAATTTATCCTTCCAATAATAGTCTTAAAGGATACATATATGGAGTTGCAATCAAAGAACATGTTAACACAATTAGTCTTCATGACTGTCACCTATAGTTAGATGAATGGAAGCTCTGACCATGGCCATGGAGAGTAAATGAAGATTATAAAGAGGTGTTAAACAAATTTTTAAATAATGAATATTAAATATAATAATTTTTACAGGAGGTTGAGCATGTTGAGATAAGGTATTGGAATTGGATTGATTTCTATAAATTTTAAAAGGATTGATATGAGAATTGTTATAGGGTTTATTAAATTTTATAGGCCCATAAAATGTGTACATCATCCATGCTCTACCTTCACTACCCTATATACTACATGTTTACCTGTAAATGGCTCTCACAGAGACCTGAGAATGTTTCATGGACGTGTTTGAACATGTTTTGATACCTTCATAGATTTGAAGAGTTTAAATATGGAAAAAAAAATTAGGTCATAGAGTGTCATTCATACTTGAGGGTCATATGAATTTGTGGAGAATGAGTTTTATGGACAAGTTACCTTAAAGCTTTGAAATAGATCATTATCCACTTTTGATGCTACCATATGATGTGGTGATAGGCAGTATAGATGAATGTGAATGATCATATATTGTAACATTAATATAGTGGTAATATATTAAAAAATAATATTGGGTCTTTGGTCCCATAAGTGATGTAAAAGAAGGCTTCATTCTTGAGATTTTTATACTATAGAATGTTAATGTTCTCTATAGTACTTTGAACTCTGAGTGACCTTATATCTCTTGGAAAGAAAGAAGGAATATATAATCATGTCAAGTGATATTATTTAGGTGAAAGGAAAAAAATATATCCAAGGACATTAATATAGGTTGAAATATAGGATTTTTACCTAGAATACTACTTATAAAACACTTTTTGGTCTGAAATGGAAATCTACAATTAGACTATATCATGATAGTGAGATAAAATAAGGTGGTATTGATGTTAGAATAGCATTAACGTGATATTAATAGACCTAAATAACTACAATGTGTCCCTTAAGACTTTAATAATGGCATTATGTCAATGATACAAGGTCTAGTACAAACTATTCACCTATAGGTAGTCACTTTATAAGCAAGAAAATACAAAACACATTCTATTAGTCTCGCCTAGTCAAGAAAAGGTGAGGATACCTTGAGTTTAAAATGAAACATGAGTATTTGGCATGGTTATAACTTTGATACAAGTTATTTTAAAAATCTCATGACGTTCATGACATATAAATAGAGCATATAGTGGGTATTCAAACAATCTTATTGTCCATACTTGCAAACCCTATAGTCAGTGAGTTATACATAGTTTGTCTTAGGTCTTATGAGGTTTGAATGTGTTGTTGATGTATACAAAAATTTAAAATAAGTAAAAAATATTCTTAGGACTTAATTAATCCTCTCATGTATTTAAATTTCTTGAGACAATAGGGGAAGTGACCTCTATTCTATCTTAGACAGAGGGCACTCTCAAAGAATGCAAAGTTATAGGTTGGGTATGAAAAGGTAGAGAGGTAAGTTTAATAATAATGGAGACCTTGTATAAGGATGTAGGTAATTGTATTATAATTTTAAAAACTTTAATTAATATTTGAAACCTTTGAAAACTACTCAAATGTGTTGATGAGTAGTTATGTGTAAGCAAGCCCTACTAGACCAAAACTAGGCCTACTTCCTAAAATGGGTCCAATTCCACTTATAAGGTGTAATGAACATAATAAATCATTAGAGTACCTTAATGGGGAGATATAAAGTGTGTGAAAACATTTGGTTTTCATAGGAGGTCATAGATGAGTTATTTTTTGACTTAAAAACTTAGTAACATGCACAAAATGAAGGAAATGACTCAAGAGGCCAAGTTTGGAAGCTTGACACTATACAGATGATTAGCATGGGAGATCAAGGAAATAGTATATGTTAAACAAGGTCAAAAATAAGGATTTAGTGGGATATTTTCATGAGTTCAACATCATAGTTTTATAAATAATCCTTAGAGGTCAAAACTACCTAAAACCCTCTAAAATGCTTGCTAAGGACCTGATGGAGAATAAGTTGATATAAAGGTATCCAAATGGGATATTTTGAGTAGGAAAGTGACTTGATAGTTAAGAGGAATCCCCAGGGATCTTTCTCATCAATTTGGATTTTACCCTATTTTTATGGACATGGTACAAATTAGCTTTTATTTATAGTTTTTTATGTTTTGTAGGTACATAACAGTTTAAAAAGATGAGGATCATTTTGGGAGGTAAATTTGGACCTAACCTAACACATAATATAAATTTATTGATTTAGAAAATCTCGAAAGTATCTCTACTAACACCTCCACTTCAACTAGTCCAAAATGACAAAGTGAATAAATAGTGATCACTTAGTGAGAAGGTGATAAATCCAATTGGGAGGATTTTTGAGGTCTTCTTGATGAATATAAGGGAATGAAGAATATTTAAAAGTGTCATATCACCCTATGTATGGACTATTTTTATAAACTGAAGCACACCTTGGTGCCAAGTGTGAAGAATGAGTGAAAGAAGAGTGATTATGACTACATGAAATGATAACACCTAGCCATAAGAATATTTATGATTAGGGACACATTAAATGTATATTGGATCATATTTATAACCCCTCTATCATATTTAAATGATGTCATATTTCCCTAGTCTATTGTGGAGCATTCAAGGAAGGTCAAATGATGAAGGCAATTTATAAGAAAATAATTAAAGAGGCCTATGCTAGATCTTAAGGAGTTTCATGCTTGGAGATGCATTTGTAAAAAAACACCTTTCATGGTATATTAAAAAATCCATTCTCCTATAAACATAACTCCTCTCAACTTTACAAGTGGCTTTGTGACTCTTGGACTTCATTCCTCTCTCTCATCTCTCACTTTCTATAAGTACTATCCATTTTGGCTCTTGCAAAATAATTACACACCATACATGGTGAAGCCCTATTGATTTGTTATTATGTTTTGCCTTTGAATAATTCAAGTAATCTATTTTTGTTCATAAACATATTGTCTAAGTGTTTAAAGTGATGAATGCTCAAGTCTCATGATTATATTCTTGTTTTTCATTATCCTTTCATGTCTAGTGCAAGAAGTTATTATTTTAATAGGTCATATATAGTGTAGGTAGTGTTTTTGTCTCCTTTAAAGTGTGAAAGTGTCCTTAGATCTAGAAATCTGATCTCTGGTCTACTTACCTTGAGTTGTCTCATGCATATTACCTCTATATTGAAATACTTATGTTATAACATTTTAGGATTTTGAATCTATTTTGTAGGTTTTGTTCTTAGTGAAATAAGTATGATAACATAGTGGATATCTTCATGGTGTATCACCCCCTTATAATAGATTTATTTCATGCATACTTCTATCATTTTTCCCATCAAAAATCAATTAGTATAGGTGATAATCACTTCAAGGAAAATTTAGGGAGCTAGCCCTTAAACCTATAGGTCTACTTCTACTATAGGTAAACCCACATACCTAAAATTATTCCAATTTTACCCAAGTCTTAGAGGAAGCCTGAACAACCTAATTTAAGATGTAATATTTGGTGACAAAAATAATGATAGTCAATATTGTTTATGGATACAAGTACTATCTAATGTATATTAAAAATGATTAATAAAAATGCACATAACATTTAATGGGTCCTATTAACAGTGAATATCAATTAATTCTTTATTTGGTGGGTCTCTTTTTTGATTAGATATGGGAGCGTGCTGGGTAAAACAAAGTCTAATGAGTATATTAAATTATCAATTATCATACAAATATAATAATAATTTATAAACTATCAATTAAAAATCCAATATTCTTATCTTTTGTAGAATGGGCATATGCCCATTCTATACAATAATATAAGAATATAGGCCTTTGTGATTCAATTTATTTATTTTTCCTACCAACATAAAATTCAATCTACCATATAATAGGACACATGCCTTAAAACACACAACATCATCCACATAATAGCATAAATATTATTTACCTATTAACGTTATACTAATGCTCAAAACCATTATTTTATTTTCTATGTGAACATGTCAATGAGACCTACCACCTAGGTGCACATAATCCCATTCGAGGTCCTCATGACCAAGTTATTTACAATGGTACAAGCTTAAAAATGACTCTAGGAGTTGGCAGTATTTATCCAACAATTTATGTCCAGCTCTGGGAGATGGTAGTATTTCTTGAAATCAATCCTTGAGAAATTAGTTACTCACTTCTTGTCATTATCCATCTAGACATAATCATTCCTGAACATAGATAACTTGAGCATATTGTAAAATAATTCATCACAAGGTAAAACTTAATGACTTTATGGAGTCCTAACCAGTGAATAGTTGTTAAATAATCCAATAACTCAATTTTATCTTCAATGTCTTTAACATTAATTTACAACTTTCACACTTCATTCACTAAATTGAAAACCTCATTATATTTATTGAATCTAATAATCCTCTATATAAATTTGGTGTCTATGAACTCTTAAGTCTAGTGGGTGTTATGCCTATTTTATACACCCCCTAAATGTTTCAAAAATTCAATACTTGCTACCATAGAGATGACCCTATCATAAAATCTAAAATTGCATTAGGGACCCTATTGATTGATAGTATTTTATATGCATTTTTGATTATGAAATGATAATGATTAGTTGATGAATTTATATTTAAGTTTTAAGTGATTTAAAAAATCATGGTTGATTAATGAATAAAATGTGCATATATATTTCTTAATGTGATCAGTCACTTTGATTTTAGTGCAATTCAGTTTTGAGATAGTTTTAGTTAGGAGGTACAATTTTAGTTTAAACAAATTTATAATGTTTCTTTGATTTTCATTAATAATATGATTTGGTTAATGGTTCAAAATAAATTATGGTGTTATGACCTTTTTGAAAAACATTGCATTTGAAAGTTGTTCTAAAGGTATAAATTGGATTTATGGCTTAGTTTCATTCGTTGTTGATGATATGATGAACATTTGAAGTTCTGATATGCTTGAGTTGGTTTGTGATGTTGCCATTCTATTTTGTCTAGCTCACAGTCTTATTTGTTTGACTCTACAACTTGATTGCCAAAGTACATGGTTCAATATCATGGTTATTTTGTTTCATAAAACTCAAAACCTAATCGACATTCTAAGTCTTGGTCATTTCAAAATCTAAAAACATTATTCAAAGTCTATGAACATAACTATTGATCCATTAATGGTATTCTATTAAATCTCATTAAGTGTAAATGATTATATATTGAAGGGATGAGTTTGTTTCAATGAAATAATTTTGAGGGCATAAGGTGTTCTTAAAACTTAATATAAATCCTAGCACACATTTTCAAAGAGGTTTAATGTTTTTCAACTTAATATTTTAAAAATGATTCAAAGGCTTTATTTGTCACATGGCTTCAAGACCTAATGGTTCATGATGCTAGGGTATTGACATTTGTTGATATTGTGACTTCATCATGAAATATATTTGTTTGGCTTAAGTATGGGTTATAATTTAAAAGGGGATTGTCATAATTCACATACACCATGACACTATATCAATTAAAAATTAAAAATTCCATCGTGATGATTACAAAGCAAGCCCAAAGTATTTGTTGCTTGTGAGCTAGAGACTAGTTAGTAAAGATGGACACCAAGGCAATCTGAGTTGGAATGAACATTAAATACGAAGTATGGTCTCAAAGTTTTGAGATTGACACTCAGATTTGGTAGTAATAGAATTTAATATGATTCAATATTGCCTCAATTTGAGGAGGCTGGTTAAGACTTTATCATGAAGATTTAGTAAAGACTAGTTTTGTTGAAGCTAATAAATGAATTGGTGGAATCACAAAGAACATGATTAGTAAATACAAGCCAATGCAAAATAAACATATCACTTGGTTATTTATGAAGAAAGTTGGTGGATATAACTTATGAATTTCTTGGTTTTTAGTTCATTTGGTTGCAAGCTTTGATACAGAAGCAAATCCTTGGATAATTACTAAGTTGTAAAGTGAGGTCTCAGTGAAAAATATTGGATAGAGAGCTCGAGTGTATCACCATGTATGCTATGCATTGTTCATAATTTATTTTTATGGGGATTTATGGAAAATTTTATAATTTTTAATGAAGAAATATGTCTGTTCAAATCTACATGAAAATCATTTTAGAAGTTATGATAAGATTATTGAAGGGTTTTGAGAATAATGATAAGTTGTGTATAACAATAAAAGATACAAAATTTTAGTTGATGGTTCATATAAATGAAACAAAGATTCCATTTGTTTAGTAATAATAAACTATGACTCAGTTATTTCTAGTGAAATCATCTGCATGTGGATGTTTAAGGAAGTTATGATGATTTCTTTAAGTGTTGAGTAGTTTGTTTCCTACATGATTGAATGAAATTATTGATTATGTATAAAATTTTATGTTTGAATAAAATGGAATTTAAGGTTTTTTGATTGTCATAAACATATGTACAAATGGGTTCTTATTTTTTTGATTCCTCTCTGTCCAAAGGAATTTTTAAAAGTTGCTCAACATGCATGTTAGGTTTCTAGCTTTGATATTCTAGGTTTGTGAATAGATAAAATCTTTTTATTTTGAAGCTAAGTTTTAAATAATGGAGAAGTATAGACTGATAAAATCATTTAAGCTTAGATGCATGAGACATTTTAAGAGTTTAGATGATTTTATTAGGCATATTTGAGGTTTTTCTTTAATATAATTGAGGGTTTTGGTGATTTTTGAAATAAGGACGAAGGCTTTGTATGTCATTTCTATGATGTATGATTCAATGGTTTTTCTTGGGACTTGATATTTTTATTTTTATCTTATTTTTTTGGTGGAGAAACAATAATGCATGTCGTAGATGACAAATTTTTGGTTTGATTTTATATGGTTTGTGAAGAATAGAGACATTGTGATTCACAGATAAAGTTTGTCAAGCAAAGGAAGATCATGGTTTCTATGTAAAAATTTTAGATGTATTGGTTCTTTGAATTTTTCAAGTAAAAGAGACTGATAGATTGGTTGTTAAAATGGCATGAGTATTTAAAAGTTTCAAAATAGATTTCAAGTATTTCTATGTTTAAGTGCTATCAATAGATTAAAGATTTAGAATTTATATTAAACCTTGATTTGAAGTGGTCAAAGCATTTATTTAGAGTGACTTGTAACCCACTTTTTGAAGCTATGTATTCAAGTATATTTAAGTTTTCTCTTAGGACAATTAGGATGATATGCTTGAGGACATTTGTGTAAGACTTGTTTAAACCTCATATTTTATGAATAAATCTTATTCATTACGATGTATTAATGAGGTTCTTTGTAAATGAAATTATGGAATTGTGATATTGATTACAAATTTTAGTTGATTTTGATACAATTAAATGAATTTTAGATTATGATGAGGTTCAGTTCAGTTTGGTTTCTAGAAATATGCATGCATAATAAATATTATTAGTTGTTCAAAATTTTATTTATATCATGATGCCTATATATTGTGGAAATTGGGAAATTTTAGTTTGTTCAAAGATTAATTCAAGTTTATATAAGGAAATTTTGAATAACCAAGTTGGCCATTTGCAAATGATTTGTCAAAAAATCATTGACACACACACACACGCATACGCACATGCACATGCACACGCACATGCACACACACACACACACACATGCACACGCACACGCACACACACACGCACACGCACACACACACACACACACACACACACATACACACACATATTATTGATTATGTGAGCTTATCTATTAGTTTATAGTTACAAGGATGATTTAATGTTTTAGATAAGATGAAAGTTTTGTTAAAATTTCACCTCAATATTGAAGTTTTAGGTTTTTATTTGAAAATGGATGTTGAGGTTAAGGTTCTTTGATACTCCTCATTTTGAAATTTATATCAGAATCTTATATTAGAATAAATGAGTTAGATTTAGATAGTATTTAATGTTATCATTTTGAAAATATTTTTTGGGATTTTGTATCTTCAACTAAAATGGCTCAGTTTTAGAGAATTTTGAAAGGTGATTAGGCTAATTAGATTGTATTGATATAAAAGCTCAACCATTATCAATAGAATAGTGAGTTATTATAGATAGATTCTTGGTTTGTATTTAGATTTTCATTAAAGTGTTCAATATAGATTTTGATATAGATAGATAGTTTTTAATTCATGATATGGTTTAGTTTTAGTTTATTGAGATATAACAACCTTAAGTGTTGTTTCTTTTGGGCATTTGTTGTTTCTCAATTTCAAATTTGATTATTATATTTCATATTGATCATAATGTTAAGGTGAGATTGACCTGGTTTGGCAAGAAGTAATGATAATAAGGGATGGGGACAAATTTCAAATAGTGATACTAACCAACCCAATCCCATAAGAGGTTTTCCTAGGGGTAGTTTTCATGAAAGAAACTTTGGGCATAGATTCCATAGAAGAATAAGAATGTCCATACACTTTGATGCTTATAATCCTGAATTCCTAGACATTTTAAGTAATTTTCTTGCTAATCTAATAAATAAGGGATATAAAGGATATAGAGGTAACATAGATTTCTTTGGCTATAGGTTTGGAGCTTGAACACCTTCTCAAAGTAGTTTTTCTTGCCGTTTGGATCATGACCGTCAATACTTACCACTTCAACCTTGTATTGTTGAAAGAATTGAACCTGTTATTGATCTTATACCTACAAATCAAGTCACACAACTTGAAATAGGGACCTCCCATGCTTAAAACTATAAGAATTTGACCATCCCTTAAGATGTATATTTTCCTTCCCATGTAGACCCTATTGGGAAATATAAAAGGTTGAGTCTAGTTGCTGCCCATAGTGAGCGTATTTTGAGATCTAAAAAGTTGAATTTGAGAGTTCAAGGTTATGATATTAGAAGAAACAAAATTGATATCACACCTTCCAATTTGGAAAAAAGAAGTGTAGAAAAGAGAATTGAAAGTCAATCTGAGCCAGATATACCAATGGAGGTCAAGATGTTGAAGAGAATCAAATTGAATATTGATGACAACACAACTAATTTAGGAACAAGATTGGTGTCATTTCTTGCTACAAAGATGGAATATAACATTTGTCTTCATGAAAAATACAAACATGTAATTGAGGTGTTTTCTAATTTAGATGATTATTGGTCATCTAAGTGATAAAGTGTTTATTTATGCTAAATTTTTCATGATAAAACTTGATATTTCAATTTTATACTTTCAATTTAAACTTTGATATATTTTGATAAATTTTAAAAAATATAGTAATTTATAATTTGATATAATATATATACTTAAGTTAATTTGATATGCATTATAGATTAATATAAATAAGATTTATTAATCTATGTCATATTTATTTTATGATTAAAATATGTATTCTATTATATTATTAATCGATATGGGTCCCCACCCATTAAGATTAGTACCCACTATCTATATTTAAATAAACATGATCAAATAGGACTTTACGACTATGTTAAACCCATCCTTAACTAATAGTTTTTATAATTAATTAAATTTTTAAAATTCAATTAGTTAATATAAACTAATAACTAACTAAAGTTAGTTATAAATTATTTGTAACTAGGTTTGAAGGTATAAGAAGAGATCAATGACTCATTTAAAGACAAAAGAATAATAGGTATTGAGGACTTAGACATTTTTTGAAGTCAATCATTCATCTTTCTTTCTTATATACAAATCCTCTGAGATAGTACAACTTTTGTGGATAGATCCAATGGTACTTTATCTAATAGTTGAATAATTACTAATGCAATATAGGTATATCCAACTTTATTTATCATTTAATACTGGTTAACTGAAGATTGGTGAGCTTAACATCTTTTGATGATTTTTATTTTCAATTCTATGTATAGATTCCAAGTATTCAAACTAAATAATGATTAAAATTTCACTATTTTGTGACACTTCATTGATCTATTTTGATTGCAAAGTTATCATTCAATTTTTTGTAAAAGAAGAATGTTGGTTTTCTGAATAAAGTTATCCTTTTTTGCTAAGATAAATCTCTTTTGAGACTCACACACTTTATTATAATATATTTGATGATAACTTTAATATAATTTAATCTTTATTTTTCTTCTAAATCTAATTTTATTTCTATTTCTAGTTATCTTATTAACTTTAGTTTTAGTTAATTTCTTTTCTATTTATTTGTTTATTATTTTCTTAGTCTCTTTCTTGTCTTTTATTTTTTTAATTAACTACAGATATTTCTTTAATCAGTCTTCTTTTAGATATTTTTTAGAATTTTAACTTTTTAGTGTTTTATCTTAAATCTCTATTAGTTCTTAATTTGTTTAGTTTTCTAATTAATAATCTCTTCTATTTTCTTTAAGTTAGACATTTGTCAGTTTTTCATAGATTACTACCAATTTAATTTATTTTATTTATTTATAGTCTTAATCTTAATAAATTTATAAAATATATTCCAGCCTTTAGATTAATAGTCTTTTATTTATTTTATATTTAGTTTAATAGTTACTACATATTCATTAGATTTATTTCTATTTTAGCTTATTTTGGTTTATTTGTTCGATCTTTCTCTTGTATTTTTTATATTGTCTTGAGTTTGTTTTTTGATTAGATTAGATTGCTTAGTTGAAATTTAGTTACATTATTAATTTCTTTTTATTTTTCTTAAGAGTATAGTTATTTCCTTTTTCTTAGTTTGTAAGTTTATTTTTTGTTGTCTCACTCTCTTGTTTACATGATTGAATCTTTTCTTTCATCCTTAATCTATCATTTTATACTTATATTTTTTTTGAAATAAAAATTGGAGAAAATTACAATAAGAAGAAAGATATTATTGAATATATGAATATTTATTGAATCAGATTTTTATTTTTCAATAGACTATCTAACTCATAGGTTTTCTCTGTTGGATAGAATAGATTACAAATTTTTATCTTAACTGATTCATAATTTGATAAATAGATTTATGATTATTATAATAGATTAAGTTTTATTTGATAACTTATTGATTACTTTCTAGAACTTATAAAAATACTCTCACATCTTTAGAATAATAGATGAACCTTTAGAACACCATGATTAGACTGGTATGATTCCAATTTGATTTTCACAATAGGCAAAAGGATTGATTTATTGATGGTACAATTTCCATCATCAACTAATTTGGTGACTCAATTAAGGATATTTTTCATAAATTTGATTTGTTTTTAAGTTTTGTTTTCTTCTTGATAATAGTTTTTGGAGGTCAACAACCTCCTATTACTCAACCTAGTATAAATTTAAAAGATGATCAAGTTGATATTAATTTCAATCTAACACATAACACATGGTATAATAATCTTGAAAGTGCTCATCAAATTATTGAATTCATAAATCAAAAAGAAGAGATTGAAAAATTTGAAATTGATTGGCATTCAAATCTTACACAGGAGACTCAACATGATATTCTAAATTCAAATAAAAGAATTCAGGAAGATAGAGTAAGAGTTTTAGCTACTAATCTTAGACCTAGAACTCATTTTCTTTCTAATTCTTTTCCATTTGAAAATATTGTTTTACCTTTTGAAACTATTGTTACAAATTTGCATTTAGATAAAGAACATCAAGTTCAAGATAATCACTCTATTTAATTAGAAACTACTAAAACTTCCAATAAGAGATCAATTAATGGGAGAATAACCGATAGTAGAGTAGAGACTAGAGGATCTGATTCATGGGTTATAAAATAATAGAGATCAAGATGATCTCATTGATAGTGAAGATGAAGCAAAAGCTCAAGAAGATCATCAAACAACTATAACACCATGGATTTCTTATAATCCAATTAATGTTGGGAACCATCCTAGTAAGTTACTTTCTCTTAAGGGATTAAATATACCAAAGTTTTCTATTGATATTGAAGAATCTTGAGAAGATCACTTAGAAGCTTTTATACTAGTTTGTGCTACTCTTGTAATAACTAATAAAAAAAATTGCTTAAGAGTTTTTACCCAAACATTAAAATAAAAATCTCATCATGCATTCGTTAGTCTATCTACTAAGGTTATTGACACATGGAGAGATGTTGAAGATTGACTATATTTATCCTTTGTAAAAGCTAAAGAAGATTTTTATCTAGTCAATGATTTTTTAATTTTTTATATTTATCTAGGTGAGATAATTTATCATTTGATTTCTAGGTTCACTAAACTACATCAAAAGATTACTTGTGATCTTAGGCCTTCTAAAAAAGTATCTAGACTTTACTTTTACAATGCATTTCCCTTAAAGTATAAAATAGATTTGGAAGATAAAGATATTATAGATTATAGTGACACTTTGGGTTTTGGTATTAAATATAAAAAGAAGATTAAAATAATTGGTTTTAAAGATAGGTCTTCTACAAGCTTAAATTTAGATAAATCAAAAATATTAAAGGCCATACAAAGTCTAGGAAATGAGCTAGTCACTGTTAAAAGATAGCTTAATGATAAACCTTTTTCCTCAAATAAGAAAATTAAATAAGGTAAAAAGATAGACATTTTTTCATTATTATAATGTTTATGAATTTGATCATAATCCAAACAAATGTCTAGCATTTATTAAATTAAACAAATTTCTTCATGGAAAAGATGAAATAACTGAAGGTCTAACATATAATATAAACACTCTTGATGATCCCTTGGAAAATGGGAATATTTATGTTATAAATGCTAGGAATAAAGATTATAATTCTTCTCAAAATAATAAACTAACAAATGATAATTCTCTTTATAATTATAAATGGAAATCAACTTAGAATAATGATAATACCTTTAATGATAATGCTACACAAAATAACTTTTTTGCAACTAGATATAATAACAATCACTATCAACATTATAAATATAATTTTTTTTAAATAAACTGGTAATAAAACTTATAATATAATTGATGATTTGTCAATAATTAAATCTATATTTTCTTTGATACAAGTATCTAGTCTTTTGAGATAACTTGATAAGATTAATGAAGTAGTGAAAAATCTAGAACTGATGTAAGTTTGCAAGAGGAAGGTAATTTTGAACATTTTTATGCTTAGCATTTCAAACCTCCTAATGATTGTATTCCTAATTTATATGTCACAGTTAATATCATTAATAAAATAATACATAATTATATTTTAGACATAGATGTGTCAAAGGAAATCATGTCTAAGTCCATTACAGATCAATTAGGTATATCTTATAAAGCAGATAGTAGGAAACTTATTGATTTTGATTCTATACAAATTAAGAGTTGTGATAAGTTTTATGATATAGTCATTAAAATTGTACAAGAATAGATTAGAAGCATGACTAATGTTCAAGTGTTGGATATTCTTAGTAATTATGTAATTTTTTTAGGAAGAGATTGGTCTAAGACAACTGAGGATTTCATTGAAAAGGATATCACATCAATTCCTGTTAATAATAAAATTGCTTTCATTAAAAGGGAAGATTTTTTTGGTACACCTATTGAGTCACTTTCTTCATCTAATATTTCTTACAGTGAAACTAGAATTATAACTTCTGAATTACTAAATTTAGATGAACTAGAAAATCAACATGAAGAAATATTTGAAAAGAATATGTTATGGTCATTTTACTTTGATAGAGCTTATTCTCAAAAAGGTAATGGTGTTGGAATTTATCTAATTTATCCTATATGTAAAAACTTTCATTATACCTTCAAATTGTCTTTCAAAAATACTAATAATACAACATAATTTGAAGCATTATATTTAGGATTAGAAAAGGCCATAGAGCTGAATGTTAAACATTTGAAAGCTTGTAAGAGATTCAAAGTTAATAGTTAGATAAGTTTGTAAGATTTATAAGACTAACCAAACTCATTTGCACCATTATACAAAAAGGGTTTAGTCATTACTTAAACATTTAAAATCTTTCAATATCAAACATATTTTTAGGAAATTTAATGTAAGAGCTAATAAGCTTACTATTTATGATTCTAATCTAAGTCTAAGTGAGATTGAACCTACTCTAGACTTTTAGTTTGTTGAATTTTTTTATCTTAAGATTCTTGATTTAAATGATAGTTGGCCTATGTTTATTTGTGATGAGCATATAGATTCACTCCTTAAAGGCAATTATTTTGATCATGACGACTATATACTAAATTGTGGTGATTTTTTGTAATTAAGTACTAATAGATTGCCTATTAGTTTGGTTAGTTTAGAATCTATGTTCACACCTAATGACTAGCCTAAGATCAATAGAATAAAAGAGCCATCAAGAAGAATCATAGGTGAGACCACTCTCAAAATTTAGGCACTGAAAAAGATCTTAAGTAAGTTTATTTAGGAATTCAAGTGACTAAAAATGAGAAGGTTAAATTCATTAAATTATTTAGCGAGTGTATTTATGTTTTTTTCTTGTCATACAAAGACCTTATGAGTTATGATACCAATATTATTAAACATGGAATTTATATTAATCTTAGTATCAAACCTGTCAAGTAAAAAATATGAAGAACTAGCCCTTTATTAGAGAACACCATTAAAAAAAGTTGGATAAGATGACTGATGTTGATATAGTTTTTACTGTAACATATTCAAAATGGGTAGCTAATCTAGTTTATTTTAGAAATAAAAATGGTGATATTAGATTATATGTCAATTTTAGAGATCTAAATAAATCTAGTGTTAAAGATAATTTTTTTAAGGTGTGGAACTAAAAGCTTCACCAAAGGAGCATTTTGCAAAGTTGCAAGTTTACACAGTTATCGGTGTCAGTCAGGAGTGACCGACGTTGGTTAGGAGCAGACCAGGAGATGCCAGCATCAGCAATATATCAGTCAACATCGGTTACAAGCAAACAGGCAGGAACCAACGTCGGTTACCTGTGCATCCAGAAAGCTATTTCCATGGACATAATAGAATGTTTGCATGTTAGGATTAAGTGATAGTCTTAAGTCCACATCTCTATTATTAGTAAGACTATTTAGAGCCCTTGATTAGGAGGTGCATCTAATGCCTGTAGTTGTATGCTCATGTTTCCTAATTATTATATAATAGGATAGATCTTCTTAGCTTATTAGATTGTAGAATGTAGGAGAGTGTTGAATAGTACAGAATTGTATATGTGAATCATTCCAGGCTGTTGGAGTTGATTGTAATTGAGAGAGAGATCTTGAGGGAAAGAGATCTAGAGAGAGATCTGTACATCTGAGAGAGGTGTGGAAGAAAAGAAGTTTCTTCAATTGTATTCCTTTTGTAAAGAGTTTAATACAAGTTTTCAAGGTGGTTTCTTGTATCTCTTGTTCTTTGCTATTTTTGATTCTAGTTACTTATCATTCTGGTTAATTCCATGTTTTATTGCTTTCATATTGTAATCGGCATTATTGGTTGATCCCCAAAAAGTGGTATCAGAGCTCAGGTTGACTAACAGGTGTTTTAGATCTGGTTAGTGTGTATTGATTACAGGGTACTCACAGGGGTTTTTGTAGGGATTTTTGTTTGAGTGGGAGAAGCAATGGCAGAAGAAAGTAAATTGAGAATAGAGAAGTTTAATGGCAAGAATTATCAACATTGGAGAATGCAGATAGAGGATTATCTGTATCAGAAAGATCTATACTTACCGTTAGGTGGGATTGCAAAGAAGCCCATAGACATGGATGATGAAGAATGGGAAGTTCTTGATAGAAAGGCTTTGGGGTCTATAAGACTGAGTCTGGCATCTACTGTGATATCTAATTTATCACAGGCAAAGTCTACGGTAGAGTTAGTGACTACTTTAACAATTTGTATGAAAAACCCTCAGCTTTAAATAAGGTATATCTTATGAAGCAGTTATTTAATTTGCATATGAATGAAGGTGGATCTGTATCAAATCATATAAATGATTTCCATGGAATTGTAAATCAATTAATTTCAGTCAATATTGTATTTGATGACGAAATTAAAGCTCTATTAATATTATGTTCTTTGCTTGAAAGCTGGCATAGCTTGGTAATGGTAGTTAGTAATATTGCATCTGCTTCAAATATTTTAAAAGTAGAGGATGTTGTTAGTGTAATCTTGAATGAAGAAATTTTCAAAAAAAACATAGAGGAAACATCTGGGAATGCTTTAAGTTTTGAGAGCAGGGGAAGGCAAAAAGAGAAGAGCAAGAAAGGGAGATCAAGGTCTAAGTCAAAGGTGAGAGGTAAATCCAAATCCATAAATGGTAGGAAGCCACAATGCTAGAATTGTGGAAAGATAGGGCACATAAGCAGAGATTGCTGGTCAAAGCCTAAGGAGGACAATCAACATGAAGGAAAAGAAGAAGCAAAGGTTGCAAGTATTGCACAAGATGCTTTAATATTCTCTTTTCATAATAATATAGAATCTTGGGTTTTAAATTCTGGTGCATCTTTTCATGCAACCCCTAATAGAGAATATTTTAGTGACTATGTCCATGGAGATTTTGGAATAGTGTATTTAGGGGATGATGAGCCTTGTAAAATTATTGGAAAAGGAAAAGTGCAGCTGAAAATGTAGAATGGCAACACATGGGTGTTGAGAGACGTTATGCATGTTCCCAGCTTGAAGAGGAATTTGATTTCTGTAGGAAAGTTAGGGGATGAGGGTTGTATAGTAACTCTCACAGCTGAATCTTGGAAGGTGACCAAGGGTGCACTTGTAATGGCCAGAGGTAAGAGAGTAGGTACTCTCTATTTATGTAATTGTGTTACTAATAATTCTCCTTTTGTATTATCTACTTCAGATGTGGATGCAAAATTGTGGCACTTTAGGCTCGGCCACATGAGTGAGAAGGGAATGTCCATTCTTAAGTCAGAAGGTAAGCTTTCAGATTTGAAAAGCATAGATCTGGATTTTTGTGAGCACTGTGTTTTTGGGAAATAGAAGAGAGTGAGTTTTCTCAAGACAGGATCAATAAAGAAGAAGCATAAGTTGCAGCTTGTTCACACAAACGTGTGGGGACCAGCTCAGGTTGCTTCTATTGGAGGATCATAATACTATGTTTCATTCATAGATGATGCTACAAGAAAGGTATGGGTCTATTGTATTAAGAAGAAATCTGATATATTTGAGACTTTTAAGATTTGGAAAGCTATGGTTGAGAATGAAATAGGCAGAAGATTGAAGTGCCTGAGATCTGACAATGGTGGTGAGTTTTGCAGCTACAAGTTCAACTGGTATTGTTATATGAATGGAATCTGCAAGAAAAGGATGGTTCTAAGGACACCTCAACAAAATGGAGTTGCTGAAAGGATGAACAGAACAATAATGGAGCGTGCAAGGTGTATGAGATTGCATGTTGGTTTGTCCTTAGAGTTTTGGGTAGAAGCTGTTGACACTGCAGTGTATCTGATTAATAGAGGACCCTCTACAACTCTGGATGGTGGAATTCCAGAAGAGGCATGGATAGGTAAAAAGGTAGATCTCTCATTTCTCAAAGTTTTTGGTTTTGAAGCCTTTGTGCACGTTGATAAGGAAAATAGAAAGAAGCTGGATGCTAAGTTTACGAGGTGCACATTTATTGGCTATGGCTCTGATGATTTCAAATTCAAGTTTTAGAATCTAGGAACTAACAAAATAATTAGGAGCTGTGATGTTGTTTTCAATGAAATAGTGATGTATAGTGATCAGCTCAAGAAGCTGAATCAATTTGGGCAGAGCAATGGAGAATTGGACGAGGTGACGGTCCAAAATGAGCTCGTGGGAAAATTTTATCATAGACAGGAAAACATAGAGACCGACGTCGGTCATGAAGGAACTAACGTCAGTAGTATAGGAACCGATGTCGGTCATATAGTGACTGACATTAGCTAGGCAGGAATCGATGTCGGTCAAGTAGAACTGACATCGGCCAGTTACAGGCCTGGAAGTGACCGAGGTTGGTCACTGCCAGAGAATTTGGGTGGACAGTGTGTTGTGAATGAGTCTCAGACGCCCATCAGGAGGTCAGAAAGGGTAAGTAAACCTCTAATTCAATATTCCCCTTCATTATTCTATTTATTGCTTACTGATGGTGGAGAACCAGAGAGTTTTAAAGAAGCAATACAGTTGGAATCCAAGAATCAGTGGAAACATGGCATGGTTGAGGAAATGGAGTCCTTCAAAGAGAACCAAACATGGGATTTGGTTGAGTTGCCAGCAGGTAAGAAGACACTAAAGAATAGATGGATTTACAGGTTGAAAGAAGGTGAGAATGGACAGATGAGATATAAGGCCAGATTGGTAGTGAAAGGATTTGCATAAAAACTAGGTATTGATTTTGGTGAGATTTTTTCTCCTGTTGTTAAAATGACTTCTATATGGACTGTATTGTCTTTAGTTGCTATTAAGGATTTGCATCTTGAGCAGCTTGATGTTAAGACAACGTTTCTTCATGGATATTTGGATGAATAAATATATATGGATCAGCTGGAAGGATTTGAGGTCAAAGGTAAGGAGAAGTTAGTGTGCAGATTGAAGAAAAGCTTGTATGGCCTCAAGCAAGCTCCTAGATAGTGGTATTTGAGATTTGATAGGTTTATGACTGAGCATGGCTATAGTAGGTGTCAATCTGACCATTGTGTGTATTTTAAGAGATTGGATAATGGTAGATATATTATTATGTTGTTGTATGTAGATGATATGCTAGTTGCAGGATCACACATGCAAGATATCTCTGAGCTTAAGGTGAAATTAGCTCACACATTTACCATGAAGGATTTGAGAGCAGTAAAGAAAATCCTTGGCATGAGCATTAAGAGAGACAGGAAAAATCATAGGTTGATTTTGTCTCAAGAGGATTATGTGAACAAGGTGTTGAAACAGTTCAATATGTAGGATACAAAACCGGTAAGCACACCTTTGGCTGGACATTTTAAGTTGAGTAAAGAACAATGTCCTAATTCACATGATGAGGTAGAGTACATGAGTAGAGTTCCATATTCCTCTGTAGTAGGGAGTTTAATGTATGCAATGGTTTGTACTAGATCATATATTGCCCAAGCAGTGGGAGTTGTAAGTAAGTATATGGCCAATCCAAGAAAGGAACACTGGAAAGCAGTTCAGTAGATCCTTAGATATCTGAGAGGAACCAGCAGTAGGCATTTGTGCTATGGAGGTTCAGATACTTCTCTACATGGTTATGTAGATTCAGATATGGCAGGTGATTTAGATGGTAGAAGAAACACCATAGGATATGTTTTCACTATTGGTGGAATGACAGTTAGCTGGATATCAAAGTTGCAGAAGGTTGTTGCCTTGTCAACTACAAAAGCAGAGTATATTGCAGTCATGGAGGCTAGCAAAGAGATGATATGGATGACACGGTTCATGGAAGAGTTAGGAAAGGAGCAAGAGAGTTGCAGATTGTATAGTGATAGTCAGAGTGCAATTCATTTGGCTAAGAATTTAGCCTTTCACTCAAGAACTAAGCATATACAACTTAGGTACCACTTCATACGACAGGTATTGGAGGATGGTGAGTTGAAGCTGGAGAAGATCCATATAGATAAGAATCTTGTGGATATGTTAACCAAGCCTGTAACAAAGGAGAAGTTGAATCTTCATTCAACTTCTGTTGGTCTTCATGATTGAGTTGAAGATGGAGAAGCTAGAAGATGTTGCTATACAGGTACTAGTGTAGCTGTTTATCTCCAAGTGGGAGATTGTTAAGGTGTGGAGCTAAAAGCCTCACCAAAGGAGCATTTTGCAAAGTTGTAGGTTTACACAGTCATCGGCATTAGTCAAGAGCGACCGACGTCAGTCAGGAGCAGACCAGGAGATGCCAGCATTGGCAATATATTGGCCAACGTCGGTCACAGGCAGGAATCGATGTCGGTTACCTGTGCATCCAAAAAGCTATTTCTGTGGACAGAACATAATGTTTGCATGTTAGGATTAAGTGATAGTCTTAAGTTCGCATCTCTATTATTAGTAAGACTATTTAGAGCCCTTGATTAGGAGGTGCATCTAACGGCTATAGTTGTATGCTCATGTTTCCTAATTATTATATAATAAGATAGATCTTCTTAGCTTATTGGATTGTAGAATGTAGGAGAGTGTTGAATAGTACAGAATTGTATATGTGAATCATTCCAGGCTATTGGAGTTTATTGTAATTGAGCGAGAGAGCTCTTAAGGGAAAGAGATCTAGAGAGAGATCTGTACATCTGAGAGAGGTGTGAAAGAAAATAAGTTTCTTCAATTGTATTCCTTCTGTAAAGAGTTTAATACAAGATTTCAGGGTGGTTTCTTGTATCTCTTGTTCTTTGCTATTTTTGATTCTAGTTACTTATCATTCTGGTTAATTCTGTGTTTTATTGCTTTCATATTGTAATCAACATTGTTGGTTGATCCCCAACAAATTTTCCTCCACCAAGCATAAATCAATTTTTTTTAGTAGGTTGTAAGATTAAAATTATGTCTTTATTAGATGGATTTTCAAGTTATAATCATATCTTTGTGAATATTGATGATAGACATAAAACTACTTTCACCACACATAGATGAGCTTTTGATTATAATAGAATGCCTTTTGGTATGATAAATGCAAGGGATACTTTTCAAAGAGCCATACATGTTGCTTTTGATGATTTGATAGGCATAGTTATTAAAGTTTATTTAGATGATCTCACCATTCATTATAAAAAGATAAAAAAATATTTAGATCATCTTCATGAAGTATTCATGAGATGTAAAAAATTTGACATTTCTTTGAAACCAAAGAAATCTATTTTTTGTATGACTAAAGGTAATTTATTAGGACACATGATTTCAAAAGATGGTATTTCAATTAACATTAAACATGTTAAAGAAATTAAAGAAATTCCTCCTCCCAAAGATCAATCAAGTTTAAGTTATTTCTTTGGTAAGATAAATTTTGTTAGAAGATTCATGATTGATTTTGCTGATAAATCTAATCCATTACAATTGTTGCTTAAGAAAGATAAAACTTCAACCTCTTAATGTTGAAAGAATTGAAATTATTAGTGATCTTATACCTACAAATCAAGCCAAACAACTTGAAATAGAGACTGACCATGATAAAAACTATAAGAATTTGGCCATCCTTTTAGATGTACCTTCTCCTTCTCATGTAGAGCCTATTGGGAAATGTAAAAGGTTGAGTCTAGTTGTTACCCATAATGAGCCTATTATGAGATTAGAAAGGTTTAATTTTAGAGTTCAAGGTTATGCTAGTAGAAGAAAGCCAATTGATATTCCACCTTCCACTACAAAAAAAAGTTTGGAAAAGAGAGTTGAAAGTCAGTCTGAGCCAGATACACCAATGGAGGTCAAGATGTTGAAGAGAATCAAATTAGAGATTGATGACAACACAACTAATTTAAGAACAAGATTGGTGTCATTCCCTACTATAGATATGGAATATAATGTTTGTCTTCATGAACAAGATAAACATTTAATTGAAGTGGTCTAATTCAAATGATTATTGGACATTTAAGGGATAGACTTTTTATTTATGCTGAATTTTTTATGATAGAACTTGATATTTCAATTTGATACTTTAGTTTCAAACTTTAATATATTTTGATAAATTTTGAAAAATGAAGCAATTTTTGGATTTCATATAATATATATGCTTAAGTTAATTTGATATGTATTATGGATTAATATAAATAGGATTTATTAATCTTTGACTTATTTATTTTATGATTAGAATATGTATTCTATTATATTATTAATCAATATGGGTCCCCACCCATTAAGATTAGTACCCACAGTCTATATTTAAATACAATTGATCAATTAGAATTTTAAGTCTTAATTAAACCTATCTTTAACTAATAGTTTTTATAATTAATTGATTTTTTTAAATTCAATTAGTTAATATAAATTAATAGCTAACTAAAATTAGTTATAACTTATTTGAAACTAAGTTTGAAGGTATAAGAAGAGATCAATGACTCATTTGAAGATAGAAGAACAATAGGTATTGAGGACTTAGACATTTTTTAAAGTCAATTATTCATATTTCTTATTTATATGTAAATCTTCTGAGATAGTACAACTTTTATAGATAGACTCAATGGTACTTTATCTAATGGTTGAGAAATTGCTTATGCAACATAAGTATATCCAACTTTATTTATCATTTAATTCTAATTATCTAAAGATTGTTAAGCTTAACATCTTTTAATGATTGCTATTTGAATTCTTATGTGAATATTCCAAGTATTTAACCTAAATAATGATGAACATATTACTATTTTGTGACACGTCATTGATCTATTTTAATTGTAAAGTTGTAATTCAAGTTTTTATAAAAGAAGAATGTTGGTTTTCTCAATAAATTTATCTTTTTCTGCTAAGATGACTCTCTTTTGAGATTCACACACTTTATTGTAATCTATTTGACTCTAACTTTAATATAATTTAATCTTTATTTTTTTTATAAATATGATTTTATTTCTATTTATGATTATCTTTTTAACTTTAGTTTTAGTTAAATTCTTTCTTGTTTATTTGTTGATTCGTTTCTTACTCTCTTTCTCATCTTTTCTTTTTATTTCATTAACTATAGATCTTTCTTTAATCAGTCTTATTTCAGAGATTTTATAGAATTCTAACTCTTTAGTGTTTTATCTTAAATATCTATTAGTTCTTAATTTGTTTATTTTTCCAACTAGTAATCCCTTCTATTTTATTTAAGTTAGACATTTGTCAGTTTTTCATAGCTTATTACATGCTTAATTTATTTTATTTATTTTCAATCTTAATCTTAATAGATTTCTAAAATCTATTCAAGTCTTTAGATTAATAATATTTTGTTTTATTTAGATTTAGTTTAATAGTTTCTTTATAGTTATTAGATTTATTTCTATTTTTAGCTTATTTTGATTTATTTGTTTGATCTTTCTTTTTTAGTTTTTATATTATCTTGAGTTTGTTTCTTTATTAGATTAGATTGCTTAGTTGGACTTTATTAATCTATTTTTTCTTTTTTTAAGAACTTTTTTTTTCTTAGTTTATTAGTTAATTGTTTATTGTCTCACTCTCTTGTTTACATGATTGAATCTTTTTTCTTATCTTTAATCTATCTAATTCTACTTCTAGTTTTGTTTGGAATAAAACTTAGAAAAAATTACAATAAGAAGCAAGATATTATTGAATATATGAATATTTATTGAATCAGATTTTTATTCTTCAAAGACTATCTAACTCATAGGTTTTATTTGTCAAATAGAATATATTATAGATTATTATCATAATTGATTTATGATTTGATAAATGGATTTTTGATTGTTATAATGGAATAAGTTGTATTTGATAGCTATTGATTATTTCTTAGAACTTATAAAAAAAAATCTCATATAGGATCATATATGAACCTTTATAACCCCATGATTAGACTGGTATGATTCCAACTTGACCTTTATGATAGGTGAAAGGGTTGATTTATTGATGGTATAATTTCCATCATCAATAGTGGGGATGTTGATATGATGTTACAATCATTTATTAACAAGCTTATATAAATCTAGAAACTATTTTAGCATGATCTAAATCATTAGATAAATGACTTAGGCTCTATTTTATTAAAGGATATTCTAAGCTCAAAATAATTATCTTAAAATTATTCTTAGATTAGACCTTAAAGTTATCAAAATTAGGCTTATAGTAATGGTTATGGAAATTATTTGCACTCATACTAAATCTTAGTGGAAATATTCAAACTAGCTTCCATTATCCCTATCTAATTAGTGTTTAAATATCTAATTCACATTTAAAGTCATTATCAGTAATGTGACCTACCTAGTTGATGATCTAAACCATATGAATCTCTTTAGGGTGGTGCCTAGCTGATATATTTTATTTTTATAGTGTGTTAGGCATCAACTCATATATAGCATTATTGGATCTCAGGGAGCTCACAAATTATACCAAGTGTCATTTAGGGGGTATCAAGGTAGACATCAATAAGTACATGTAGGTGAAATTGTATTAGAAATGTGATCTCAATTATATGGATATATGGGTGCAAGAATGAGATATGTGGTAAAAATTGATCAAGAAAGATTCCTCGATGAATACATGTGCAATGTAATAGTTATTTAATGACAAATAATTCCTAAGATATAATGTTCTCTAACATTCCCTGTGATATATAGATGCAATGTGGCATTCTATGATTAGCTTTAGTTACTCAGATAGGTACAATGATTTGAGACATAAAATTACCATTCAAGAAAGATGAGACACTTGGGAGTTTTCAAATACCTTATTTTTAATACTTTGGGAGTTTTCAAATACCACACAAAGTCCTTTGATTGGTTTGAATGTTCATTAGAGTAAGATATGACATATGGCCCTTTTTGAGTGGTCCAATGTTCTCAAACATCTACACTTATCAAGGACACCATAGAATCCTGTAATGATAATTTCCAGAGGCACATAAAATTATTAATTATTGGATTCATAATTGACTATTCTCTAACATAGATAATTATCAATTTTTATCTTTCTAATTGAAATACAAATAAACAATATTAATATTCTTTATTTGTTAATTGTATAGGTGGCATGTTATGATTAGATGTAGGGTCTCAAATAGTATAAATTTATTACATTTATGGGACTTATATTATTTTAAATATTGTCATTGATGTCAAAGGTCTAACATTGGTGATAAAGGCCCCATTGCATTAAATGATGTTTTTAATAGTCATATCTTAGCTAATGTGTGTTAATATTTATTTAATATTAACTAATATATTTTTGGTTGCATATAAGTCATAAGAGGGCCCATGGAGAAGTCAAAGAGTCATGGGATAAAGACAAAAGAGGAATGAGATGCATTTTCTCATGAAGAGTCATCTTGAAGAATTCCAAGACTCACCATGTGAAGACAAAAGAGGATATGGCACATTTTTCTATGAAGGGACATTTTGAGGAATATGAAAAGTCACCAAGATAAAGATGAAAGAGGAAATGACATATTTGATTATGAAGAGTCACCATGTGACTTTTTGAATGAAAGGATATGAAGGGTCATGAAAGTTTGGTGCCATTTTCCATGAGGATTGAAGGGTCACAATGGGTGAATTCCAAAGGTCATTTAGAAATCTATAAATAAAGGCTTGAGAAGCCATTTGTATATACAAGAGAGTGTATGGTTTGCATTCATTTTAGAAGAGATAAAATTAGGAGATATTGTAGAGTTATATCATTTGTTAAGTAAGAAACATTGAGAGATACTTGTGTTTTATACACAAGAGGGATTAGTACTCCTGTGGTTTGGTGCTCACAAATCTTTGCAAGAGGTTAGTGCTCACAAATAGTTGTTTTGTTGGTACTCAAAAAAAGGGATGGTGATCCTACAAGTTGGTGCTTACAAACTTTGTAATTTGAGCTGGTGCTCATTAATATACTTGAGATTGTTCTATATGGTTTTTCCCACTTTGGGTTTCCACATAAAAATCTACTCTCTCTCTCTCTCTCTCTCTCTCTCTCTTGTGTGGAGCATGTTATTGTTTTAGTTTTATTACATCTATTGAATGTGAGATTAAGTGGTTAAAGAAAAGAAATCAAATTAAGTAAAAGACATATAATATACTGATTCACCTACCCTCTTAGTATATTTCATGCTTAACAATTGCTATCAGATCAGTTTCCTTTGGAAAACATTTTACAACTTAAAGGTAGATCAAGAAACCATGATGACTGGATCACATGAAGGTTTTTATATAAATAAGGTACATTTGTTTGATGGGACAAATTATGCTTTTTGGAGCATAATAATGAAGACTTATTTGATGGCCCTTGAGTTTGACATTTAGCAAGCAGTGGTGGAAGAATGAGAAGAGCCATAAACACTTGTAATTACTCTGGTAGAAAAGAAGGAAAGTGAAAATAATGCTAAATCTTTAAATGATATTTTATGTAGTTTATGTGAATCAAAATTTATTAAAATTATGCAATGTAAATCTGATCATGAAACTTGGGTAAAAATTGAGAATATTTACAAAGGTGATGGAAAGGTTTAGAAAGATAAGATTTAGACTTTTATAATATAGTTTAAGAGTTTGAATATGGAAGAGAGAAAATATAGAAAGTTACCTTTTATGAGTTGATCAAATAGTTAATCAGATTCAAGGTCTTGGAGGAAAGATAAAATAATAAATTATGGTACAAAAAGTTTTGAGATCTCTACCATTGAGATATGATGCAAAAGTTTTAGCAATTGAAGATATGAAAAATTTATACAATCTTAAGATGGATGAGTTACATGATATTCTTATGACATATGAGATGTAGACTAAACAAGAGAAACCCTCAAAAAGAGAAGCTGCTTTCAAGACATCAAAGAAAGAGAAGGCTAAGATTCAAGAATAAAGTGACAATTTTAGTGATGATAAACATGACAATAGAGATCTATTCATTCACAAGCCAAAAAAGGGCATAGGTAAATATCAAAGAAAATTACCTTTTAAATATTTTAATTATGGAAAGATTGGATATTTTGTATCTAAGTGCCTAGATAAGAATAGTGGTGACAATGAAGAAGGAAAGTCTATATACAAGAAGAATTTCAAAGGAAAATTCAAGAAGAGATTCAAGAAGAAGAGTTTGTATTCTAAAGATCCTAACTTAGCTAAAGATAGTAGAGTCAGTGATTTAGAAGAAGAAGAGATTCTATTCATGGCCATACATAAAAATGCCTCTATAAATAAAAGTACAGATGATCAAGAAGAAGAACAAGATGAAGTTGAAGTAAATATAGAAGGAGAACTCATTTGTGCCTTAGAAGAGTTAAAATTTCTTGAAAGGAATAATCAAAGATTAAAGCTCTAGATTAAAAAAAATAAAAGGGAGTCAAAGGAAACAATTGAAGATCTACAAGCGCACTTTGAAGAAGCCAAGAAGAATGAAAAAGATTTAATGACAAAGTTGTAAAAAGTAAGTGAATAATGTGAAAGGTATGTTATTGTGATTGATTCTTTAAAATTAGATCTCAAGAAAATAAATAAATTAATCAATGATAAAGTAGCCAATGATTCAAAATTTAAGAATAACATTAATATGTTGAATAAGATATTAGAAAGTCAAATATCAATGTCAGATAAGATAGGTATCAGATTTGAAAAAGACAAAGGGGAGACCACTACTTTCACAAACAAGGTTAACAAAAAAAAAGGAAAGAGCTATACTGAAGCTGTTACAAAAGAGGAAATAAAAAGGGAAGAAGTTAAGAATACAAAGGACATCTTAAATAAAGAAGGCTGGAAGGAACAGAGCTACAAAATACAATCAAGTCAAAGATACACAAATAGGTCCTATTTTAATGGTTATTATTTTTATTGTAATTGATATGGTCATAAGAATATAGAATGTTGAAAAAGGGCTAACAATTTTAAAAATAAGGAGAAAGAAACTCATGTAGAGTCAAGTAGAAGCCACAAATCTTTTGCTCCTCTATCAAGATTTAATGAAGAGGCCATAATATGTTACAAATACAACAAATTTAGACACATAGCTTAGTACTATAGAAGTGTGTTTGAGTCAGTCAAGAAGGACTAGAGTTCCAAGGCTCCATTCATCAAGAAATAAAGTTTAGATAGGTTCATGGTAGAAAAAATAACCTAAAAATCTATGTTGTTACAGATAGCTTTGCATGCAAAAAATGAATAAAAGCCATGGTTCATTGATAGTGGATGTTTGAGGCACATGATAGGAGACAAGAGCAAGTTCATAACCTTGAAGAAGATCAATGGTGGCACAATGAAATTTAGAGATAATATTACTTCTAGAATTGCCAAAAAAGGTACACTAAGTTTGGATAATGGTAGAACTAAAACTAAAAATGATTTGTATGTAAAAGGTCTTAAGCATAATATTTTACGTGTAAGTTAAATGTGTGATCAGGGGCACACACCAAATTTTTATGTAGGTCTTGAAATTAGGAGAATATATTTAGATGTGTTAGTTGAAAATGCTTAGAGAATAGGTAATAATTTGTATATGTTATTAGACATCAAAGGTTAAACATGTTGTTTGATTAAAATTGAATAAAATTGGTAATGGCACATGAGAATGGGACACAAATTTTGACATTTTTTTCAACATCAAAAATAATCAATCAGTCAAAATTCTTCCAAAAATTACAAAGCTATCTAACATGCTTTATGAACCTTGTCAGCATGGAAAGCAGGCCAAAAGGTATTTCAAAATAAAAGAGTACTCGACCAATCAGATATTAGAGCTTTTTCACACTAATTTGTGTGGACCTATGAGAACTTAAAGTATTCAAGGTGAGAAATATTTTATGTTACTTATCGATGATTTTTATGTATGACTTGGGTAATGTTTTTAAAGAAAAAATCAAAAGCTTTTAGACATTTCAAACCAATCAAAGCATTAGTTGAGAATGAAACTAGTTTGAAGATTAAGTGCCTAAGATCAGATCAATGAGGAAAATTCAATTAGTTATTGAGTTTTGTGAAGACCATGGAATAAAGAGACATTATTCAAGAGCCAAAAATCCACAACAAAATGGAGTAGTTGAATGAAGAAATAGAATAATTCAGGAGATGGCAAAGACAATGCTAAATGAATCCAAGATAATAGATAAATATTGGAGAGAGGTAGTCACTATAGTAGTGCATATTTAGAGTAGAGAATTATTGAGAGTCAACAGTGACAAGACTCTTTATGAGCTATGCAAAGACAAACTAGTAACAGTTGATTATTTTAGAGTTTTTGGTAGTAGATGCTTCATAAAGGGAATTGATGAAAAATTGGGTAAGTTTGAATGTAGAGCATATGAATTCATATCTCTTGGTATTCTTGAAAAATTAAATCTTATAAATGTTATAACAAAAAAACTAAGACAATAGTTGAAAGTGTAAGTGTCAAAATAAAAGAATGATCATGAAGAATTAGTGATCCAATAGACATTCCTGAAATCATTGAAGAGGAAGATTTTGAAGAATTAGATGAAGATGAAAAGAAGGAGAAAAAGGACACCAAAACCCCATCCAAATATGTCCAAATAAGTCATAATGAAAGTGACATCATCAGGGACATAAATGAAGGAATTTTCACCAGAAGAATGATGGTAAGTGAATATGAGCAAGTTAATTACTCTTTGTTATCCAAAATTCAGCCTAGAACTTTTTCAAAAGCTAGACATGATAAGCATTGGGTTAAGGCAATGGATGAAGAATTAAATCAAATAGAAAATAATGATACTTGGGAAGTAGTGCCTAAAACAAAAGATCATAATTTGGTAGGAGAAAAATTGGTTTTTAGAAATAAGTTGAATAAAAATGAAGAAGTGACCAAAAATAAAGTAAGATTAATATGTAAAGGATATGATTAGATTGAGGGAATATATTTTGAAGAAATTTTTGCACTAGTGGCAAGGATAGAAGCTATTATAATGTTTCTTGCATATGTAGTGTTTAAAAATTTCAAAGTGTTTCAAACAGATGTTAAATTTACATTCCTAAATGGGAATCTAGAAGAAGAGGTCTACATTAAGTAGCGTGAGGGATTTATTCTCTCAAATATTAGTATCCATGTATGCAAATTAAAGAAAGCACTGTATGGATTGAAACATGCTCCCAGAGCTTGGTATGTAAGACTTGATAAGTACATGTAGGATCAAGGATTCAAGAGAGGATTTATTGATAGTAATCTCTACATCAAAATAGAAGGTGAGAATCAATTGATTGTTGTGTTATATGTTGATGACATCATTTTTAGAGGAAATATTGAAAAGATGACAAAAGAATTTTTTGATAATATACAAAAATAATTTGAGATGTCTATGCTTGGAGAATTGTAATTTTTCTTAGGATTGTAAATATTTTAGTCAGATAAAGGAATTTTCATATCTCAAAGTAAATATGCCAAGGAAATGTTGAATAAATTTTCTTTTGAGGATTGTGCACCAGTTGGTACACCAATGTGTATAGGAAATAAGGTGAGCAAGGATGAAGATTCACCTATTAAAGATCAATCTTTGTATAGATATATGATTAGTAGTCTTTTATATTTGACAACATTAAGGCTAGACATCATGCATGTAGTAGGTATGGTTGCAAGATATCAGTCAGATCTAAAAGATAGTCATGTTTAGTTGGTGAAGATAATATTTAGATATATCAAGGGGATATTAGATTATAGATTGTGGTATCCCACAGGTAGAGATTTCACTTTGGTTGCCTATACAGATTTAGATTGGGTAGGTTGCTTGGATGACAAAAAGAGTATAAGTAGAAGAGTTTTTTTTTTAGTGATAGCTTAGTATCATGGCTAAGCAAAAATAAAAATTTAGTATCACTTTCTATAGCTGAAGTAGAATACATTGCAACAATATTGTGTTGTACTCAAGTGCTTTGGATGAAGCAAACTTTGGAAGATATCAAGGTAAAATATAATGAACCTATTTCTATTTTTTGTGACAACACAAGTGCTATTAATATTTCAAATAATCTAGTGATGCATTCAAGAACAAAACATATTCCCTTCAAATATCACTTCTTGAGAGAGTAGGTTGCAGATCAATAGGTTAAGATGGAATATATCAGTACTACAAAGCATATTACAAATATTTTCATAAAGGCACTACCAAAAGACATATATAAGTATCTATGGGAGAAGTTGGGAGTAATTTATTTTACTTCTTATCATTGAGGATCAACATTAGTTGAGGGGGAGCTAAGTGTTAGCTCCAAAATAGGCCCTTTGCCATTGATGTTTAAGGGGGAGAAGAATAGAAATAGGTACAGGTACAAGTGAAAAAATAGGTGGAAAATAGGTACAGGTTGCTATAGTCAGGGGGAGTTACTATATGTTTTTCAAATGGTAGTATGTGTAGGTTTTAGGATGTGGCAATTTCAGTTTGAGGTTGCCATCAATGACAAAGGGGGAGATTGTTGGAAATATTGCCATTGATTTCAAAGGTCTAGTATTGGTGATAAAGGCCCCATTGCATTTAATGATGTTTTTAATATTCATATCTTGACTAATGTGTGTTAATATTTATTTAATAATAACAAATATATTTTTGGTTGCATGTAAGTCAAAAGAGGGCCCATGGAGAAGTTAAAGAGTGATGGGATAAAGACAAAAGAGGAATGAGACACATTTTCTCATGAAGAGTCATCTTGAGGAATTCTAAGAGTTACCATGTGAAAACAAAAGAGGGTATGGAAAATTTTTCCATGAAGGGACACTTTGAAGAATATGAAAAGTCACCAAGATAAAGACAAAAGAGGAAAGGATGCATTTGCTTATGAAGAGTTACCATGTGACTTTTTGAATGCAAGGATATGAATGGTCATGCATGTTTGGTGCCATTTTTCATGAAGATTGAATGGTCATAAAGGGTGAATGCCAAAGGTCATTTGGAAAGATATAAATAAAGGCTTGAGAAGCCATTTGTATATAAAAGAGAGTGCATGGTTTTTATTTTTTTAAGAGGAGGGAAAAGCAGGAGATATTATAGAGTTCTATCATTTGTTGAATAAGCAACATTGAGAGATAGTTATGTTTTATACACAAGAGGGGTTGGTGCTCTTGTGGGTTGGTGCTCACAAATATTTAAAAGGGGTTGGATCTCTTATGGGTTGGTTCTCAAAAATAGTTGATGTGTTGGTGCTTGACAAAGGGGTTGGTGCTCCTGCAAGTTGGTGCTTGAAAACTTTATAATTTGAGTTGGTTCTGATTCATATACTTGAGATTATTTTTTGTGGTTTTTTATACTTTGGGTTTCTACATAAAAATTTGGTCTCTCTCTCTCTCTCTCTGTCTCTCTCTCTCTCTCTCTCTCTCTCTCTCTCTCTCTCTCTCTCTCTCTCTCTCTCTCTCTCTCTCTCTCTCTCTCTCTCTCGTGTGGTGTATGTTATTATTTTAGTTTTATTGTATATCTTTAATGTGAGATTAAGTGGTTAAAGAAATGAAATTATATGAAGTAAAAGACATATAAATTACTAATTTACCCCCTCCCTCTCTGTATATTTTGTGTTTGACATATATGAATCATATAAAGATCAAGTTAGTTAAAGATTTTGAATCAAATGTTAAGCCTAATATTCACAAATTAGCTCTAAAAGGTATTCATAAAGACTCTGAGAGTGCCAATCCAAGATATTAGGACCTAACATACCTACAATGACTTTTATAATGATCAACAAGACTTCA
Organism: Torreya grandis; assembly: GCA_037957365.1. Lineage (NCBI taxonomy): Eukaryota > Viridiplantae > Streptophyta > Pinopsida > Cupressales > Taxaceae > Torreya > Torreya grandis. The sequence continues at coordinate 1,502,614 of JARHVA010003641.1, forward strand.
AGAGTACCATTTTGAGATATTAGGACCTACCACACCAATAATGTCTTTTACAAAGGAAATAGTTATTTCCTACAAAAATAAGTATAAAAACATTGAAAAGTGACAAGGGGTTAACTTTAAATATATGAATAAACACAATAAAAAACACAAGGAAGTATTTTTATTGAGAGGTATCATAAAATATTATCACAAAAATATATGGATTTAAACTTGATTAAATGTCATTTATTAGGTGTGGGCCTGAAATTAAAGATAAATACATAGGCCTTGAGGGATCTATTTTGGTATATTACCATACATTTATTAGGTAAAATGGACATGTTGGTCACTTTAGACACTTAAAATTAGACACTTTGTGTTGATTTTAACTATCTTACTAATTGGTGCTAACATTGTCCTAAATCTTTGAATCAGTATTCTATTCACACTAATATCCCTAGTTAAATCACTATTCATCCCTCTTAATCAATTAGTTATTTATACCATGATCACAATCATTCCCACAAAATCCAATCACTTCCCATTAGTCTTATAATATTTTATTAATTATTTATTCTTCTTATATTAAAAAAAACCCATGGAAATATGAATATCCCTTAGTTCATAAACCAATACATCCTATTTTCCTTACAAGGAATGTCATAACCCCATTCCTTATTAATTGTTCCTCATACACACTTCATACCTATATCTTGCACACTCCACCTCCCTTATTTATGAGGAAGATGACTAATCCTCAACCATAGGTATTTCTCAAGGATATATGGTCCACATCCATTTATAAAATCTATAAATGGAAGGACCATATTCCTCTCTCAAAAATATTGCAATTGAAAATGAAGTGTTGTTTAAATCTTCACATAAAAATTCAATAGTCTTCATCATCCATCATCTAAAAATCAATAGTGCAAGGGGAAATGTTTTGGGATTGATGGCACATCTTTTGCATGCCTTTGCAACTACATTCAAGCACATTATAATTTATGAAATGAGATGACCATGGTATTTTTTAAGGAATGATAAATTTTTGCAAGTGTACAATTTAAGGCAAATATTTTTATATTTAAATCTATGAAACATAAGTACAATAGGAAAAATTTAAGGAATAACATAGAATATATTAATAATATATGAATATTTTGGCTAATATAATAATGTTATGGACAATTTGTAATAAAAATTGGTGAATATTTTTTCAAACATTTATTCATTGGTGAATCTAAAATTTCCAAAAAATTGTCAAAAATAGCCAATTGGCAAAAAATAACCCCTAAAAATACCCTAAGGATAAGATCACAAGAAAGGTATAACTATCATGTTTACTTATTTGAATTCCATTATTCTTAGTCTTAATTTAAGGGAACATGCTTAGGTTATTAGTCACATTTAAACTTACAATTTTGTTTTTTACAAAGGGAGCTAACCTTTATCTCATGACGTTACATTTGGCATGTCTGGTGGAACTAGCGAACCCCAATAAACATTGGCATCTATTTATCCTCTTTTTAGTCCAAAATCTAACACCAATTTATGCCATAATTCCTCACTTTGTCATAAAAATATTCCACAATTTTGTTCCAAATTGTTGGTAGAAATGCTTTGTGTAATGGCAAAAATGTGATCGTAAATGGTAGAAACACATTGTGTAGTAGCAAATTAATATTTTTGATTGTTACATGGACTGGTAGAATCAAATTGCATAGTGGTGGAATTGTAATGTACAGTGGTGGAATAAATTCTATTTTGGTTGGTTATATATTTAATAGGTTGGATAGAAACATGTTTCATATCAGTAGAAATGCTCTACACAATATCAAAAATGTGATTGATATTAATGAAAGCATGTTTTGAGATTTATCTTTTCTTGATTTTTTGTAGTATTGAAATCTTTATTTATAATAGATAAATAGTCACTGATAGTATAAGGAGAAACTAATTTTACCTAAAATCTGATCTAGTTGGTGTCCCATAATTTTTACTTTCATTTTGTTTCAGTTAACTTTTCTTTCTATTTTATCTTTTTCTAGTTTCTGACCATCTATGGTATGGAGGTTTTTATTGTATTATATCCTATTGGTATTATCCTATATGTAGTTTTATGGTCATCTCTCTATTTTTATTTATCACATTGTAATAGTGTTAGGGCCCTATAAAATTTCTATTTTTACCATTTAGAAAAAATATTAATAATATATACTTGATGTTCATCATATTATTCCTATCTTGGTCTAATACTAATAATAGATGGAGACACCACTAAAGTGGAAAGTATTTAATGTGTTTGTCTTAAAATTATGTTATTATTCATAAGATGTTATCATTATGTATTCAATTTGCCTATCTCTCACAACTTGAATATGGGTATATAATTGGAAAAAAACACTTTCCATTCACACACACACACACACACACACACACACACACACACACACACACACACACACACACACACACACACACACACACACACACACACACACACACACACACACACACACACACACACACACACACACACACAAAAGAAGCAACTATTGTCTAATCTATAAAAAGAAGCTTCTCTGTCACAATTACAAGAGATAGAAAAATTTATAAGGGATAAAAAACTATTGAATTAAAATAAAAATAAATTAAAGGAAACTGAATATTCAACATATAAAGAGACTAAATTTTTCATATTAAATAATAAATCATTCAAAACTGGATTTAAATAGTGTCATCGAACTCCTTTGAAATACTAGTATTGATCCCTTGATTTACCAAGTGTTGATAATTTTGTTAGCTTTATGTTATTCAAACCTTTGCTTATTTAGTGGGAGGAAATATTTATTCCCTTCATAAAATCAAATTTCATTATCTTGAAAATTGATTTGAACATAATTTGTAGGATCCTAAGACTAACTTATAAATTTTTGAGGGATAACATTCCATTGAAACTTAGAGACTTATTATGGTAAACCATAAGTTTGCTACTTTCCATGACATAATAAAAAAAGGTTGGATTATATTATTTATATAAAACCCAAAATATATAAGATAATTTCTAACTTTAAACAATAAAATATGGCCAACAAAACATGAGTTCAAGTAAAGTTTATTGAGTAGTTGTAAAAAGTCAAGGTGACACAGATCATGGAAGAAATACCACAACACATAGGTTGTAGACATGGAAATAAATATAATTGGAAGGTACTTTGAAATATTTAATTCAATTCAAATGAAAATAAAACACATATTAAAAAAAATCATTTACTTACTTTATATATCATATTATGTAAATTGATTTTATGTTCAAATAGAAGCATTTGAAAAATAGTGTCTGGACATTTTTTGAAAACAAAAGTTGACATCCTTAGTGATAAGATGTCATTTATCATTCTTCTTGATGAAATATGGGAAAAATGGGTTATTTTTTTCTTAATGTCTACACAAATGACAGGATATCTTATTTCCCTAACAAGGATAGTGACCAATATTTTGAGAAAAAATCATTGGACAAACTTACATCAAGATTTATTCAAAATTTTAAGGGGTATGTTTAATAAAGAATTGTCTGTACTAGCAAAAAGATTTATGAGTAGAGAAGTTTCACTGAAAGATACTATTGAACCTAATGTGAAGGCAAAAACTATAAATGCATATTGTAAAAGAGTAAAGAAGAAGAAATTCTCATGGGTGAAAATTATGTACTATTTAAATTCATGGATAGATGAAGAAGTAGCTCTAATGAAATGAATTGCATAAAATATGATCAAATTGTTTGGCATGCATCATACTCACCTTGTCTAGCTATATGAGGAATTGTGAGATAAAATGGAAAAATAAAAAGGAGAAAAATAGATGATAATATGATAATATCAAAGGATTCCATTGCCTTCCTAAAACTATATGTATCATCAACTACCAAACACACTCAACCAAGTGAGGAAGATAATTATGAGTTCACATGCTAGTTTGAGTTTATTTTTCTATTAGATAGAATATTGTAAGAAAAATAAAACCATATTTATCCACTTATTTCAAAGGTGGTTATCACATATTTTTGCAATCTTGTGTTTTATATCAAAAAAATTGATATTATAGTTTTGTTCTCCTACATTGGGTCGAACACAATGAACTATTTGTACATATTTATTATTACAGTGCTCAAAGCTTACATGCTTCATAATTTTGTACACATCTACATGGAAAAGTATAAATAAAATAATGAAATCATTTTTGGATGATGTTATAGGGGTTTGAATGATGAATTTAGGTTTGAGGGACTGTTAGTGGTATTTAGCATTTATGTTGTCCATGATTCAAAATATATGCTCGATGAATAAGTTGGAATAGAACTTGACTAGTCACACATTAATCCATTAGACATTGTAAGGCCAAATGATATTTGGATTGTCATATAATAATATCCATTTAAGTAGGAGAGATATGCCATTTTTTGGAGCACATGTTAACAAGATGCACCATAGATTCATCCCCTATTTTAATAATATATGGAGGCATAAATTCGATACTAGTTACCTCAAGTTTGAATATGACTACACTTATATGCATAGTGGCAAATACAAAATAGGAAATGATGCTTAAAAATTCTATAAATATCTTACTACACCTTTGGGTGTGTAAATTTTTTGATAATATTGTAAAGTTTGGTTACTTCACTAAATTATTTTCCTATTTAAAGACAATACTTTGGATCTTGAAATATACCATAATGAATTATATACCTAGTGTTGTTTCTAAATATCAATGACCATTTATTTTTAGATATTAGACTTATCCATGCATTTGAGAATGGGTGGCCACCCATTATATATAATATTGAACTCTTATTATAAAATTGTATTTTTTTTATGTTTGTAGAAAATTTTAAGTCATTAAAAGTAATGATTAACATAGATGGGGACTCAATTGATGGACTTGAAGTTGAATTAAATCAATTCTCAAATTTAACTCAAGGGGATAAAACTAAATAGATATGGGACACATCTAATTGAGAATATGAAATTAAAAGACATGCAATTAGATGTGGTAAACCTAACCACATCAAATTATGCTCTGTCAATTTTCACAATAGGCTCACAAACAAGTATTAATTATTAGTTATCAATAATAATTGAAAACTCATTAATTCCCAATGTTGGTTTGATTTGACTTATCAAACATTAAATATTTATAATTTTAAATTCTTGTGTAGATTGACTTGGGATGATGTGTAATATGTGCAAATTCCTAGGAATATTGGTAAACCATTAACATTCATATTACTATTACATTAAAATATAAATTCAATGTAAAACAAAATATAAATATTATTATTTTCTACAATTCCTTGAAAAAATTTATCATTTTATTGATTTAAAATTATTTTTAATTCAAAAAATAAAGATACATTCCAAATCAACCAACTAGCATATACAACCCTGAGGATATTTGACCCAATTTTTAACTACTACATCCGCATAGTTTCAACTAGTATAGTTTGTATCTGATACATACATCAACATAGAAAAAATGTAATGAAATTATTTATAACAATGAAAATGGAGGAATGTACTTTTTTTTTTGAGGTTATAAGCATTACAAAAAATTGGGAGACACGCTATTAATAATTTGACAAGATTTGGAAGGAACCTATAATTTATTTTAAATCTATAAGTAATGTTGTAGTGAACCCACTAAATAAAGGAGTACATGAATAAAGTTTTATCATTTCAACAAATTTTCTATAGAAAGATAATTTAGAATTGTAAAATGGCTTATGTTGACATTGTTTACATAACTACACTTGATTGAGGATGTAGATAATGCAAGGAATTTTTTGAAATAAGCTACTTTATGTGACAATTGTTGAACAAGGCAATAAATGAAATTGAATCTACAATGCTTAATATATAAAATATATTTGTATATCATTTTTCAACTTTTATTGCTATCTAATGTTAATATTGATAATAATATGTTTTCATTCATAATTTTACATTATGATTTTTTTATAAATAGGTAATGTTGATAAATGTTTTTTTTTCCTCAAACATTTTAGCTAATATGAATTTCTTCCAAAATATTTTTTATACTATGAGTTTATAAAAAATAACTCAATGTTTAATGTTTATTCTAAGTTAGTTAAACATAAAATACCACAATAGTGGCAAGATCTCATTTTTAATCAAATATTATTAACTCATCTTATTGAATAAGAATTCTTATATGGGTTGACTATTTTGGATATGGTTCCACTTGGGAAGAAGATGTTAGGATTGGGAGTATAAATATTATTATTTACAGTTGTAGGGATTATTAAACTTAGATCACTAACTAAAGATCCATATTTTTCATATTAATGGTACAAATATTTCATTTGTGCATTTAGCCTTGACTTGTTGAATATTGTAAGTAAACATTTCAATATTGGGTAGTGTTTTACTTACTTAAACTCAAGATTATAATGTTCTTTAATTTAACACTTTGAATGGATACAAAATGTGGATTTTATTTTTACATGTTAGTTATTATAGCTCAAAATTAGTGACAAATTTATCATATCAAAATGCAATATTGTGCTATTATACATTAAAAAACATGAGAAAGGTTGTAAACAAGTAAAAAACTTGTATGGGATATAATTTTTTTCTTATAGGTGAGAAAACATGATTTGTTTGAGATAAAAAAGAATCCCTTTTCTTTGGATTTCCTCTTCGATGGAAATTTCATGGCACAATGCATTAAGACAGGAAAATGTTCAGACACTTATGTACATGGTTAGATCATGTGGAGCCATACCCAAATACACATTGATCTTTGAAAACATATAAAAAATAATTAGTGACTTTTATTGAGCTATATTGATACTATTACATAGTTTGTGTTTTTTATAATAGGTTATATAAACAAAGTCAATTTCATTAAATTTTATGGTGATTTGGATGGAATTATTTTTAATGTAATAAAGTGATTGGTACTTATATTAACATTTTGTTTAATACATTTCATAGTTATATAGAATTTGATTAGTTTTATAGTCACATGGAGTTGTTTATGTATATAAAAACAAATAAAATTGTTTTTATACAAATAAATAATGTTTTTATCCTAGTAGGATGACTAATTAATCTATTGAAATGAGATATTGTTTCCACTCATTTGCTAAGTTACATGTTTAAATGGAAAAATTAGTAGGAGATATAACTCATTTAATTCTCTCATCATTTTTATGGTTCATAGAGCATGATACAAAATATTTTAAAAAAATTTAACATTTATTTTGATAAATCTATGTCAACATAAAATTAAAAACCACCATCTCTCACTATGATAAATTTAAACATTCTCTCATCCTGATGATGGTTCACAGAGCATGACTACAACCCATATCCATTCCCATTTTTGGTGAAATTATTCATTAGAGTACTTAAGATATTAAAAGAAAAATCACATAAATTTTTAGTCATAAAGTGACATAAAACATTGGTGTAGGAGAATCATCAAGAATTATGTATATTTTAGCTCATTTAGCTTACTACGTCAATAAAAATATCAACTAAGCTTAATAATGTAATAATTTTATTTTATTTAAGTGTGGGAAGTCTTGAATGAACCACCATGAACTACCTAGTTCATTAGGAGGTTAAAACTAGTTTCATCTCATGTTTAAGGTTTTCCCACCAAAATTAGTTAATTTAAAATTTGAAAATGCAATTAAGAGATTGAGAAGTTTTCTCATGTTTAGAAGGCTTTAGTCCTTAGGTGGGGTACCTTTAGGGTCTTAATCTATTTTAAAAGGATATCTAGGGCATATTTATATGAATTAAATGTATTTTTATCATCATTTAAATGTATATCTATCCTAGAATATATTTAAAATCATCCAACATAGAAGAAGACTAAATAAAGCATGTTTAAAGATAAAATAAGGTTGTTGAGAGAAGCTTGTACATGAAACAAGAAGAATATAAGTTTATAAACTTAGATTCGATAAGATTCATACCATAAATTAAATATTTGATAAACATAATAATAAAGTGAATAATGATGAGAGTAGTAGGTTGTTGAAGGTCTCTAGGTCTGATAAAGAGGAATGATAAAGTTTATCTTGAATGGCATAAGATTGTAAGAATTTTTTTAAGGTACATGAATAAAGGAGAGACTCTTGTGATGTTGATTATTGTGTATCAAACTCATTGAAGGTATCTTGTTATAATTTTATTATTCATTCATCTTGTTCAATAATTTGATGATATCTACTTCATCTATTGAGATCTAAGGTTTGTGTTTTGTGAGTTGATCAACATAGAAAATAATTATTTCACATACTTTATGATTGTTTAAGGTTGAAACACACTTAATATGGTTAGATAAATTTTAATAGGTCTCCATAAATATATAAATGGTATATTAAAGTGTTTTTAAAGTGAAATTCCCTCAAAAATGACTCTCAGCCTGAAACAATATATATACTTTGTAGTAGTCAAAGGAAATAATGATTATTTTGAGAAATTTAAGATTGTTCAAGAATAAAAATGATATAAAAAGTAATTTAAATGTGATTATAGTATTATCAAGTCTTATAGATTCAAAAAACACTAGGGGAAAGTGAAATTTCCTTTCATATTTCCTCACAACCTATGACAGTCCTCTTGACCCTAGTTTAGGGTTTCAAGTCACTTAAATGCTCATAAAACACAAATAAATTGGTCAAAAGTCATAAAAAAATTATAGGGATTTGTGTGAGAAGTTATTATAAGATATTAATTTTTTTTCTATATCTAAATAATCTATATATAAATATATTTTCATGACTATGTTAATAGACCTAAAACTAGGCCTAAAATAGGGGTTTGAGAATAAAAATCCTCCATAACTTGAGAAATAATACTAAAAAAGGATTGAAACTTTGTAGTATGGTGTTTCTAGGTTTGTATGAGATTTTTAAGATTATTGTAATGAATTTTAGCCTCCATATATAAATATATCTCATGAACTCAGTCTATAACCCTGCATAATTAGGCGTAAAACATTGTTTCACCATTTGATTACATTTCCAAGTTTGGTAAAAGGTATTAAACCATATAATGAGTTGTGAAATTATAAAATGAACACAATAAATTATATTTAATCATAAAAGTCCATTCTGAAATTGAATATGATGCTAATAACATTTGTTTGTAGTCAATAAAGTTAGATTGAGAGTAGATAAAGATCTTAGAAGACAATGTTTTTAGTTACTTAAGAGTCACAAGCATATAGATAGGATTGAAACCTTGTAATAATATGTAATAGGATTTTTGTGAAGTTTTTAATGAGTTTTAAATAGTTAATCATCTATATTCTTCAATATATAGCTTATTGATCAATTTTATAGGTCTAGGTACAAGAATACATAAAAGGCAAAATATTGTTTTCTTCTTAAAGACTAATACAGGATGAATGTTAAAATATATATATGGAGGTAAAAAAAACTCTAAAGTGTGGAAGGAATCTATTTAAGAATTATAAGATTGATATTGAGGTCAAGATCTAATGAATAAGGATGCAAACATGAAGAACATAATAGGACAATCATAGTATAATGTAAGATGACCTAGAAAACCTAGTGTAAGAGACCTAGAAGAGGTATACTAGGATTAGGATGGTATATAAGTTTAGTTGAAGCTATTGGAAATAGTTTTACATAAGTGAAAGTTACATATTTATTGAAAATAGGTTATTGAAACTCTGAGAAAGAGTAGGTAGTAGTCTTATAGCCTATTGAGCCTTAAGAAGGAAATTAGAAAGAGCACATTAAGGGTGAAGTAGGGTTAATTTTAGTGGGATATATTAAAAAATTATTTTAGTTTCCCAGGCGAATTAGATTTATAATGGTGGTGAATTAGTTTGGAAGGTGATTAATTATTTAGGCAAATCAAGTGATCTAACAAGTGAATCAAGTATTTGTGAATAAAATACTTATCTCAATGTAAATATCATTACATATGTGGATTTATCTTGAAAAATTATGAAATTAAAAGAAATCATCACAATCTGAGTATATATGCAAAAGTTATGGCCTTGAGAAGTTGGCTAGTTGATAGTGAACTTGTGCATGGATGTCTGTAGAATGTCAATAGTCATTCGTATGATGCCAACAGGTATCAATACCTGATGATGGCCATCCACATGATGCCAATGGCCATCAAAATCATGTTGATGGTTGTTGAGATTATGTGTATGTCTGTCGACAAGTGCTCTATCAACTACCCAAAATTTGAAGGCATAACTTTTGTATATAGATTTAGATTGTGATGATTTGTTTTTAAAATTGCATAATTTTTCTAGGGAAATCCAAATATATAATAATATTTATGTTTTGAGTGTTTTTTATGTCATTTTAGGTTATAGATGGCCATTGGTAAATGCATATGACTACCAGCATATGTAGATGGCCATCGACATATGTAGATATGTAGATGACCATCAACATATTCAGACAACTATTAACATATGCAGATATGAAGATGACCATTATAATATGTAGATATGCAGATAAACACCAACATATGTAGATGAACATTGACATACACATATATGTAGATGGACATCAACATATGTAGATGGTCATCAACATATATAGATATGTAGAAGGCCACTAGAATATGTAGATGTCTACTAACATATGTAGATGATCATCTACATATGTGATGTGAGGTGAATATAGCTAGATTGCATTTTAAGGTATAGGAAAAAAAAACATTTATATGAATGAAATTATTTTAAATAGATGGTGATCTAAACCTAAAAATTAACTTGCATTCATAAAATTTAGGCGATTTTATGTTCTTCAATACTCCAAAAAATAGTTAAATACATATTTATAAAATAAGAATATTTATGAATTAGTGAAGATTCACCACTAAAATTTTCCCTGGGTTGAAGAAACAGTTACAAGGTGAAAAAGACTTGTTATAGGAAAAATAAGTAGAAATATAAATGGAAGGACTGTAAAAAGAGAAGAACTAGATGAGAAAAGAGAAAGCAAAAGTAATGAAGAGGAAATAAATGAGTTAAAGAAAATTGTATATATTAGGCTCATGATAGAACACATGAAAGGGGAGGAAATCTAATAGTATGGATGGATATTGAGAAAGAGGGTGAAGTGTCCTATGAAGTGACTGATTGAGATAAGAAAGAGGCAATAAGAAATCAAAAATTGGAGAAGACTAATAAGGGTGATAGAAAATAAATACAAGAAGCAACATGGAGAGAAAATAAGGCCTCAATATTTTGACTTCGATAATTTATTTAAGTATGTGAATATGGGTATGAAATTTGATGAAGAGGAGGTCCAATTTGAGGTCTCAAACATTGAAAAGGAAAAAGAGTAAAACCTACTAATGAACATGCCATTAGAGCATGAGAAGATAGAATTTGTTATCCAGAAGGAGTGATGTTAGGAGAAGAATAAGAAGATTCTCAATAAAAAAATTATCATTGAAGAAAAGAGAGAAGGAATAATGAAATAAGGACCAGTGTTAAGTCAATAATCATTTGAAGAGGCTATATGGCCTCAACTTTTTAGTTCTAATGTTGCTTTTTATTATGTGCATGCAGATTTAAAGTCAATAAGATGAAGGCATTAAATAGTGTCTTTTTAATGATGAAGCATTTAGGTAGTTGCTTGTGGAGACAGAGATAAAACATGAAGACATGTATAACTTGGCACATGATGAAGATAAAGTCTAATAATAGGTTATGGTAAAAATTAAAGTATCATTTGAAGAAATAAAAATTGAAAACAAAGCAATGGAAGAATACACTGAAGAGGAAGAGATAATATGGAGGAAAATAATGCAGGGAATATATTCTTTGGACTTCATAGGAGATGAAGAAGACAACATAAGGGTAGAATATGAGCTATTGGAGCTCTTAGACCAAGATTACAATGAATGGAATGAATATAATAGTGGTAAAGAGTAAGATAAAAAAGAGTTATAATCATATCTAAGGATCTTATATAGCAAAGAATAGTTGATTAAGATTTTAAAGAGTAGATATGAGGGATAGAATGAAGAAACAAAAAAGGGGGAAGCTATTGAAGGCAAGAAATAAATAAAATAAGGAAGTAGATACAATAGAAAACATGCAACTAAATAAATCAAGGTACCAAGAAATTGGAAAAAGATGAAGATAAAATACATTTTAGATCGAGCTAAAAATTTTCCACTTGGGGAGTATGATGAAGGAACGTCAACAATAATTATGTACATTTTAGCTTGTTTAGCTTACTAGGTTAATAAGAAGCTTGTCTAAGCTTCATTTTGTAATAAATTGATTTTGTGTGAGTGTGAGAAGTCTTGAAAGAAACATCATGAAGTATCTATATTATTAATAATTTAAAATTTGAATTTTATTTCATGTTTATGGTTTTCTCATCAAAACTAGAAAATTAAAAATTTAAATTTGTAATTAAGAGATTAGGAAGTTTTATTATGTTTACAAGGTTTTGGTCCTTAGGTGGAGGACCCTTAGGGTCCTAATACATTTGTAAAGGATATCTAGGGTCTAGTAATATAAAGTAAATGTCCTTTTATAATCATTTGAATGTAAATATATCCTATAACCTATTTAGAAGCATCCGATGTATAATAATACTAAACAAATCATGTTTTAGGATAAGTTTAAGGTTGTTGAGAGAATCTTGTACATGAAACAAGAAGAATATAAGTTTATGCATTTAGTTATAATTTATAAGCTTTGTACCATGTAGTAAAGAGTTAATAAACATAGTAAGAATGTGAATAATTATGAGAGTAACATGTTGTTGAAGGTTTCTATGTCTAATAAGGAAGAATGAGAAAGTCTATCTTGAATGGCAAAAGACTGTAAGAAGATTTTGAAGGTACAGGAATAAAGAAGAGAATCTTGTCATGTTTCTTGTAATGTATTAGACTCCTTGAATGCATTTTATTATTTTTTTATTTTTCATTCATCTTATTCAATGCTTTGATGATATCTAATTCATATATAGAGATATGAGGTTTGTGTATTATGAGTCAGTTAGCATAGAAATCAATTATTTCATGTATTTTATGATTGTTTAAGGTTGACACACACTTGAGAGGGTTAGAAAATTTTGTAAAGGTATCCATAAATACAAAACTAATATTTAAAAGTCTTTATAAAGTGAAAATCCCAAAAACTATAACTCTTGGCCTAAAACACCATATATAGTTTGTAACAATCAAAGGAAATAGTGATTGTTTTGAAAAATTTAGGACTGTTCAAGCATATATGTGTGTGTGTGTGTGTACACACACACACACACACACACACACACACACACACACACACACACACACACACACACACACACACACACACATGATATTTATAAAGTCTTAAAGAGTCCAATTCTAGTGGTGGAAAGTTAAATTTAATTTCATATTTGCTCTCAACTTGTGAGCATCCTGTTAACCCTAGTTTAGGGTTTCAAGTCACCTAAATGCTCATAAAACACAAATGAACTAGTTAAAAGTAATCAAAAATAATATGGAGGTGTGAGAGAGGATATTATCATATATTAAAGTTTTTCTAGGTCTAAATAATATCTAGAACAAGAGATATTCATGATTGTGTGCTAACAAGCATATAACTAGGCCTAAAATAGGGGTTTGAGAATAAATATCCTCCATAACTTGAGAAATAATCTTAAAAAAGGCTTGAAAATTTATATTATGGTGCTATGAGGTGCATATGAGGTGCATATGAGGTGTTGAAGGTGATTTTGAGGAAATTTACCCTCCATAGATAAATATATCTCGTGAAGTCCATTGATAGGCCTATATGATTAGATGTCAAACCATGTTTTCACCATTTGACTACATTTTCAAGTTTGGTCAAAGGTAGTATACCATACAATGAGTTGGAAAATTCTAAAATGACGTTGATAAAGGATATTTAAGCATAAAAATACCTTTTTTAGTTGAATATGATGTTATTAAGGTTGGTTTGTAGTCAAGAAAGTTAGATTGAGAGTAGACAAAGATCTGAAGAGTTTTTGTTTTTAGTTACTTAAGAGTCACAAGCATAGAGAGAGGATTGAAACCTTGTAAGAATATAGAAACATATATGGGTGATGTGTTTAATTAATTTTAAATATATGATTATTTATATGATTAAAACTATAGCTTATTGAGCAATTTCGCAAGTCTAGGTACAAGAAGGCCTAAAAGGTAGAACATTGTTTTCTTGTTAAAGTCTGATAAATGATGAAAGCTGAAGTATATAGATAGAAATATAAAAAACTCTAAAGTGTGTAAAGACTATGTTTAATCATCAATATATTGATATTGAGTTCAAGATTTGATGAAGAAGGTTCTAAACATGAAGAACATGACAGGATAGATGATGCAAGAACATCAGGATGAGATTAAATTTGTCATATAAATATTTTAATTATGCATATTTGTAGCTTGTGAAGGACATAGATTTAAGTGTGGTCATGTTGCGATGACCCTAAGGGGGTCATGAATTGTAAATATTATTTTATAGATATTAAATATCTCATATAGATGAACAAGAAGGTTCGAGGAGGAGAACGCAGATAATCTTCCAAAGAAAGATATTTGGAGACAAAGATAAGTTTAGTCCTTATGGTTATTAAGGATTAATATGTGAAACTATTAATGTGGATCCAAATAAAGCTAAATCACATGAAAATATATAAGAAGTTAGTAGATAAAAGTGAAGTGAACAACATAATACTTTTTCTAGACTTGTATGTAAATAAAATAGTATGGATTATTTAATAAAGATGACTTGAAGGTTTATGTACTTCTAGAAGTGTGTGGTGATTGTCTTTGGTATGTTTTTAAATTTGTCCATTTGTTTAAGGATTAATCATATAAAATTAAAGAAGAGTGTATTTTAGCATATTCACTGGTTTGTTAATAATATTTTTGGAAACACAATTTGTTGAAATGTTTACATTTCCCATTCCAAGGTTTATATGATTGGTTGAAAATAAATGAAGTTGCCATTTTAAAAGGATTGGTCTAGAATTAATATTAAAACAATCGAATTACAAGGAAGGATTTCCACACATAAGCATCTTTAGGAAAGTAATTTATGGAAATTTTTCGTTGGATCGTGCTTCTATTTTGGCTGGAAGACATTTGTTTAATGCATTAATAAATTCATTATATATTGGGTGAAGATCAGAAGACTGAGTTTTTTTTCTAATTAAATTCAAGTTCCCAAAATTTCCAATTGCTACGGAAAGAATAAATAGATAAAGATCTATTTATTTGCACTTAAATTCAATTGTGTTGATATCCGATTGATTATCATGGAAAATTACAAGCTTTGTTTTGCACTAATCTAGCGTTAACAAAAGAAGATATAATTTGAAATAGAATATATTAAGAAGTGAAATATTGCATGAATAATTAACTAAAATTATGTTAGAAGTGGAGAATGAAAATTAGCGTAGAAGTATTTTAATAGAGGCTATTTCTGTAGCGCAAAAGATTGAAAATAATCTAAACGTGTCTGAAGAACATATAGTATCTCAGCTTTTACGATGTGGGTTTCTATAAAATTTAATGAGTTAAAACACTTATGAATCCTTTCTATACTCTCCCAATTTCAGCCAAACCCAGATCGTAGGTTTTGAGAAATGTGGAAAGAAAAAATGGATTTTTTATTTGTTCAGAGTCAGGTAATAGACAAGTGATGACTGGATTGTCATCATTTTGGTATCAGAGCATGAAGGTTATAGGTAAGAGATGTTTTATAATTGATTGATTTGCATTAGTTTAAGATAATTGATAAGAAATTGCAGGTTGAAGGGAAAAGACTATAGAGAAATTTGAAGTTAGTTTGTAGATTGTTATGTAGGGTCAAAAGTTCATTGGGCTGTGATTTGCTAGGGTATATATATTTTTCTAGATATTTTGAATAACTAATATTTGTTTCCAAAAAAATTCAAGGAGAAAATGCATATAATGAGTGACAAGAGATTGGTCAGAGCATAGAAAGGGTTGCAGAACACAGAAAGGAGAGTCAAGCAATGGGACTCTTAAATCAGGTATGAGATTTGCTGAAAATTGTTTGAAGTTGAAGCAACAATAAGGTGATGTAGGTTGCAGTAATGAGGATGTCGCAGTTGTTTGCAAGTAGAAAAGGTTTTGTGTGTAGAGGATTTAGGGAATCATAAGTTAAAAGTTGTAAATTTCAGAAATTGGATTGAGGAAAAGAGTTTGGTTAGGCATAGTGGAAAGCCAAGTGAAGGCTTGAGAAAGAGAAGTTGTGAAGCTCAAAGAAAAGAGCAAAGAAATTGCTCAAAAGAGTGAAATATAAGGAGAAATCTTGGATTCAAAGATGGATCAAGATGAAGTAGATTTGCTCGAGAGAATAAAGATGGTGAAAAGAGTATTAAGGGAACTGTCTAAAAGAAGAAAACCAACTTAAGAAGGAAAAGGAAAAGGAAAAGGAAATAAAGAAGCAAGAAAGAGAAAATTTTGAGAGGGAAATAGATTAGGTAAAAAAATAAATATTTTTAATTAATTATTTAATTGAAATTATGCAAAACCCATTGAATGGGTGTAGGACAAAGAAAAGGGTGAAATGGAAATTGCTTGAGGTGTATGTGCAGAGGAAAATCCACCAGGAAGTCAAACAGTTGAAGAAACAGTTGAAAGTAATGATAAAGCAACCTAGACAAAGGAAAAGTAAACAAGATGCAAGTAAGTCTCAAAGTTTTGTATTTGACAGCGCATTGTTATGTGTGCATATAGATGATGGAGAAGCCCAACTTGAGGGCATAGAAGTAGAAAGAAAGCATGAACAACATGCTTGTGATGAAAAAGATAATTTTAAAGTAAAGTATGAGGATGCAGTAATATGCAACCTATAATAAAAAGAATCTCTTGAAGAAATGACTAATGAAGGAGAAGTTAAAAGGTTTGCAGAGATTAAATCTTTTTCATTTGACATGGATGTTATTTTTGACTATGACACTACAGATTTAAAAAAATAAGATTATAATTTATAAAAACAAACAGTGTAGTTAATGAATGACTTTATGAAAAGCCAAAGTAAAGATGAAGCACATGAAGTGCTTGTGGAAATTGATAAGTAGATTAATGAAGTACACGTCATGATGTCTCATGAACAAGAAGGGGAAGATAAAGCTAAAAATGAAGAGAAAGTAGCTTACACAAGAAGACTTGCTTTGGAATGAAAACATGGAGGAACCAAATAATTTGGGCCTCATAGGAGATAAAGAGGCTATTAAAGAAACTGAAATTGAGCTTTTCAAGCTCATAAGGGATGAAAATGTAGATGAAGAGTCAATCATGCCTCAATTTTTTGAAACTAATATTGTTTTTAGTTTTGTGTGTGCAAGTGTAGAAGAAATTGATTCTGAAATGGAGTCATACATTCTTGAGTTTATTCCAAAAGTCAAAGTGGAGAATGAGCCATTCAAGGTTAATGAATACAAGTAGGTGAAGAAACAAGAGCAAAAAAAACAAAGACAATAAAAGAAAATGCACATAGATTGGAAAAGATGAAAGAAGAAAATGAAAACACTTTTGAGTAGGAGCTCAAATTTTTCCAGTAGGGTAGTTCGATGCAGGAGCATTAGAATAAGATTAAATTTGTCATGTAAATATTTTATTTATGCATATTTGTAGCTTGTGAAGGACATAGATTTAAGTGTGGTCATATTGTGATGACCCTAGTGGGGTCATGAATTGTAAATATTATTTTATAAATATTAAATATCTTGTATAGATGAATAAGAAGGTTCGAGGAGGAGAAGGCAAATAATATTCTAAAGAGAGATATTTGGAGGCAAAGATAAGTTTAGTCCTTATGGTTATTAAGGATCAATACATGAACTTATTAATGTGGGTCCAAATAAAGATAAATCACATGAATATATATAGGGAAAAGTTAGTAGAGAAAAGTGAAGTGAACAGTGGGATACTTTTTCCAGACTAGTATGTAAATAAAATAGTATGAATTATTTAATAAAGATGACTTGAAGGTTTAAGTACTTCTAAAAGCATGTGGCGATTGTCTTTGGTATGTTTGTGAATTTGTCCATTTGTTGAAGGATTAATCATATAAAATTGAAGAAGAGTGTATTTTGGCCTATTCACTGGTTTGTTAATATTCTCTCTGAAAACTCAATTTGTTGAAATGTTTACATTTCCCATTCTGAAGTTTATATGATCGGTTGAAAATAAATGAAGTTGCCATTGTAAAATGATTGGTCTAGAATTAATATTAAATCAATCAAACTACAAGGAAGTTTTCAAATTAATATTAATAGCCAAGGAAAGATTTCCACACATAATAATTTATGGCAATTTTTCGTTGGATCGTGCTTCTATTTTGACTGGGAGACATTTGTTTAATGCATTAATAAATTCATTATATGTATTGGGTGAAGATCAGAAGCTGCAAGTTTTTTTTTCTAATTAACTTCAAGTTTCTAAAGTTGCCAATTGCTACGAAAAGAATAAATAGATAAAGATCTATTTATTTGCACTTAAATTCAATTGTGTTGATATTCGATTGATTATCATGGAAAATTACAAGCTTTATTTTGCACTACTCTAGCGCCAACACAAGAAGATCTAATTTGCAATAGAATATGTTAAGAAGTGAAATCTTGCATGAATAATTAACTAAAATTATGCCAGAAGTGGAAAGTGAAAATTAGTGCAGAAGTATTTTAATAGAGGTTATTTCTGTAGCGTAAAGGATTGAAAGTAATCTGAACCTGTCGTAAGAACATATAGTATCTCAACTTTTATGATCTGGGTTTTTATAAAATTTAATGAGTTGAAACGTTTATGAATCCTATCTATATTTTCCAAATTTCAGCCAAACCCAGATCGTAGTTTCTAAGAAATGTTTAAAGAAAAAATGGATTTTATATTTGTTCAGAGTCAGGTAACGGACAGGGGACGACCGGATTGTCATCAACATACCTAGTGTAAGCTAAGAAGACCTAGAGGACTTAGTGTAAGATACCTATATGAGGTTTACTTGCATCAGACATCCACACACATCTTTCACGAAATTGATTATGCTTCACTACGTACCACATAGATCTAAATATATATATATTAGGCTTGAATAAGAGATATGTCTATTTTTATTTTTAAGTTTAATTAGTCTTAACGATGAACTGTAAGGGATACATACTACTAAGAAATATCATGGTATCTTGAATTGTTCTTGACACTAATATAATATGTGTTAAATTTAAGTATCATATATTTAAATGATAAATTAATCAATAATTGTTTTATGCATTATTAGTGTTATGAATATTTATGTTTAAGTAAGTAATGTATGTTTATATAATGTAAGAGGTACTTCTTTTATATAAAATCATTACTATGAGACCATAAAATTATGAAATAATGACTTAACATAGAGTTAATATACTAACATGTTTTTACATTAAAATTAGTCACTATTAAGGATGAATTATGAATGATATATTTATTTAATTTGAATAAAAGAATAGTATGAATATGTGAGGACGCAAAAAATTGACATATGACTTGCCATTACTATTTCTCAATCTCAGACTTTGAAACCTTGTCTCAATGTTTGTATAGTGCATGGTTGCAATGAGTGATATAATGACATGTAGATAATCTTATTTTTTTGTATTTTCACATTAAGAAAGTTTATCTTGGTACCTTTCATTAAGTGGTTTTGAGTGATCAAGATTATGACATGTGTCATCATCTTTTTTTTGTGTAGTGACTATTATAAGACATGAGTATTAGGAAAAAGGTGACATCTTTAGAATTATTAAATAAATAAAATTTGTTATGAAGAGGTGCAAATAAATATGAGTGACTAGTAAGTGAATACTATTAATTTAAAAGTTGATATCCGTGAATATTATTAGACATAAAAAAAAATGCAACAAATGACATCATTTTGCATTTCAACATAACATCCATGCACCATACTTCGATTACCTACGAATAAAGATTATATAATTGAAAAAGATATAAATTTAAATCCAATGCATTAAAAACATAAAATACATAGAAAGTTTCCTTACTCTTATTTCACATTATACACAAGATAATACTAATATCACTTAAGAAGCTAATATGTCCCTTTCTACACAAGATACTAATGTTATCACTTAGGAAGCTAAGAATAAAATCTTATTGTCTTGTGTATAATGGACACATGTCAATTCTACACAATATAAACATTTATTTTAAAATGGTAAAAGGGTTATATTAACATCCACATTCAAATAATTACATTAATAAATTATTACATTTATATTTTCTATATGCAAATATCAATGTGGGTCGACTATTACTCTAGAGACCATCTTGCACTTGGTAATTCAGTATTTTAAAGATGATATCACTATCAAAGAAGGTGTAGATAATGTTTAGCAATGACATATTTATAGGAGCATATTGAGAGAGATATGGCATGTTTTCAATGAGAAGTGAGGAATTAAGAATTATATTATTTGTTGATGAAGATGAATTTAACAAAGATAATTTAAGGAGGCCTCACATCATAACTACCTAATATGATTTCCACACTTTGAGTGTGAGAGAGTTAATACTTCTTTTTATCATTGTCATCATTTTTGAGTGTGGGAGATTTAATAATTTCTATGTTTGTCATTGCCATCCTCTCTATGCATGGGAAAATTAAAACTATTTTTTTCATTTCTATCATCTGAGAGTTGGTATTATATTTTTCAAATGATTATAAATTAGGACACTAAAGTTTGCTACACAGTTATTTTAAATATTTAGAATGATATTTTTTTAAGTTCATAATTCCTCTATATTTTCTATGATACCATCTTCGTTAGCCTCGCTAAAACATAATTTTTTTTGGTTTCATTGTATTTTGGTAGTATTTTGAGAGTCTAATGTTAGTTTCAAGATTGAGATTACCTTCTAGTTCTAGGGGAGGATCCTTTTTTCAATTTTGAATAAACTACATCAAAATAGAATATTAATTACCATGATTATTTGTAAATAAATATTGGATTAATTCAAAATATAACATTATATAATCTAGTTGTTTAACATTGAATTTTAAAAATTTAGAAATTGGAAACTATAAAATATGATATGTAACTCTAATAAACATTAAATCATAATCCGATAATAGTAGAAATGGATTCCAATATTATAAATAATTTATACTACAAAAATCTAATAATAATAGTTTCAATTTTTAATTTAGATTGGAATTTGTCTAAATTTAATGAAATAATGGTTTTAAATGGATGTAATGTTTTTTAACAATGACATTGATACATATGGTTGATGTAGATTAGTCTCATTTTCACTATGCTTATTTTTAAATTATTATTTCACCACATGATATGATTGAATTTTTATTATTATTATGTGTGTAACATATACATGTTTTTTTCTTGTAAAGTGCCATCATGCAATTTGAGTATGGCCCTTGGTCTTGTGTGTTTTCAAAACATTCCAGTGTCCCTTGTATGTGGCCTTTGGGCCTTATGTGTGAGATTCTATGGAAATTGTGTGACATTATGTGTCATTACTTGTATGTTCATTTCTTGATCCTATGGTGCCAT
Source organism: Torreya grandis (assembly GCA_037957365.1). NCBI lineage: Eukaryota > Viridiplantae > Streptophyta > Pinopsida > Cupressales > Taxaceae > Torreya > Torreya grandis. Next base: position 1,524,221 of record JARHVA010003641.1, read on the forward strand.
GATTAATATCATACATTGATCCTATTTTATACATTTACTCTTGTTCCATGATACATATTATGAACATGGTGCTTCTCTCTCTCTCTCTCTCTCTCTCTCTCTCTCTCTCTCTCTCTCTCTCTCACACACACACACACACACACACACACACACACACACACACACACACACACACACACACACACACACAGATATGTATACATACATGTGTGTGTGTGTGTGTGTTTGTGTGTGTGTGTGTGTGTGTGTGTGTGTGTGTGTGTGTGTGTGTGTGTGTGTGTGTGTGTGTGTGTGTGTGTGTGTGTGTGTGTGTGTGTGTGTGTGTGTGTGTGTGTGTGTGTGTGTGTACATATTTATGTATACATATGTACACACACGCACGCATGCACGCTCACGCGCACGTGCACACACACACACACACACATTTAGGATATTTGTATATTTAATATTATGATACAATACATTTCACATATTCACATGCTAATACATGATTATATATTTCAAATTTTCTATAGGTTTAGTTTTTAGATAAGTAACTTTTAGGATACACAATTGATCTCAAAATGAGGCCATCAAGTTGGAATTGCCTTGAGAAATCAATCCCTCATGAATTTTTTTTATAGATATATGACGATATAAAATTCTTAGAATTACAATATTGTTCATAATTCTCATATTATAAGGCTATATGTCATGCATATTCACTCATTCACATAGTTACTTAAATATTTATTAACATATTCTTGATGCATATTTAAGGAAATTTGAAAAATAGTTACAAGTTTTAAATTATTATATCCCATTGACATTCTATATCAGTAAAATACAAACATAAGGGGTACGATATTCATCCATGCTCTTGTTACTACATTTTAAATTTTAAATTTGACTTTATATTTAAAGTTTAAATGTTTTAAAGGTAAAAAAATTTAGACCCATCTATAACAATATGATTCATCTCATTTTGAATGTGGGCCATGTTAGAATCTAGTGACACTCAACGTCTATTATTTCACTATAGCGAGACATGTTTGGTAGTTTCACCCCATTTTTATACTATAAATACTCTACAATGGTACTCTGCATATTAAAATAAAGGCTGGAGCATATAATATTTCCAACTCAATAGATTTCATTGGTTTTCATAATTGAAACTTTTTAAGTACTCTCAATTCACCATAGGTTCAACATTTATCCAAATACCCCAACAAAGGGCACACACTTCTCCAATTTCAAGCTACAGGGTAATTAGATTAAATAATATGTTATGTGTATTTATTCATTTATATCTTTTCAAATTTTATGTTTCATATTATTAATTTTCAAATATGGATAACAATTACTTTCAGTGCCATTTTTTCAATATTTTCATTAAATCACCATGTAAAATAAAGATTCACATCAAAATAAAAAGTGTGTATACACACTTATGTATGAATCTCCTTTAATCTAGTACTTTGATTCAATTGCACCACTAAAATAAATAGTGGGGGTGGGGGACTATATAGAACCTAAAATTTAACCATTAAGAGATTTAAATGTTTTATTTTTACATCCTTACCTTGACCTATTCACCATATTTTTAACTTAAAATATCTATGAAAGCCTTCATTATTCTACTCACTATCTTGAAAATAATGAAACATCATTCAAACCTTCCTAGTTTGGATACAAATTCGTATCTTTAAAGTTTCAACAATATCTATCCTTATAAGACAAAACCACACTAAATCAAACGAGGCCATGGTTTGACCTTGTCCACTAGTGTAACCTTATCTCCTGCACTCTAATGATCACTTTTAAAATTCTTTACATTTCATGACGACCCTACTAAACTTTCAAAAAAGTTGTTTAATGGAAATATTTAAAATATACCACTATATAAATGCAATAGGACCAATAAATACATAACTTGATCAATTTTTCAAAAGCACTCTCTATACAAGTTATTGCACATTGACCCAAAGAGCTATATTATTTCTAGTTCAAATTCTAATTTATTCTAGCTGACATAAGCCAAGTTACTATCCATTATCAAGAATTCAAGTCAATTTACTAGATGTTTCCATTATATTCCAAGTATATAAATTCACATACTCACTCTTTGGCTATGTAGGTAGCATTCAAATTATGTGGGATTTTTTAAAGATAGATCAATTAATTAACATACTTGATTTTCTCCTTTTCATTTGATTTCTATTCAATTTATGTGAAAGAAATAGGTTTATAAAATTGAAGATACCTCCATGTGACAACTGAAAACCTCATTAAAATGAACATACCACCTCTAATATGTGTAGGTACCCAAACAAGAAAATCACCTACACATTCAATGTAAACATGGTCACAATTAAGCATAGAATACCATAATACACTCTTGTCTATCCTAGTGTGGTCATATCCCATTGCATGATAGGTTTGTTTCCATGCATGACACACTTTATAAATCCTCAAAGTTAGTTCCACATCAATGATCTACCTACGTAATTAGTATAAGTTAGATTTGAGCTAGGTTTTCATATTTCATTGAAAGTTACTATTTATAGCTCATTTTAGTTTTTATAATTTATTGTATTTCACATTTAAATTTATTATATTATGTATTTTAAATAATATTTCAATACTTAATTTCTTATTACATTTAATTTTTAAAAACAAATAGGTATGCAATATATATCAATCTTAAATGGGATGTTGTGAGATTTGGTTCCTAGAACCTACACATGATTTTAAGGTCCAAAAGGTGCACTTTTATTCATAAAGAGTCAAATTTGAACAATAAAATTTATTCTATCAAGGATTGTAAACCATGTCAAACATAAATACAATGATTAAATGATTCAATTAGAATCAAATGGATTACATGAACACAATGGAACTCGTGAGAAGAGTGAGTGAGTACTAAAATGAGCTTACAAAGGGGGAATTTATACAAAATAACTCTCACCTAGAATTCATAATATTTTGATAAATTTCATGATCATATGAGGTGATACAAAATTAAAAACCCCTAAGTAAACTTAACTTGACTGAGTGTAAATGAAACATAAGAGTGAAACTAGTTTAAGAAACAAAAATATTCACACCTAATAATGGAATTGGATAGGTAAATAACCTTGTTCACACCAAAACCCCCCTTAAGTGAAACTTAGAAGTAATATATAATGAAAATATGTAAAACATAATTGATATTAACTACAAGGCCTAATGAGGTACCCATTTAGACAATGATCCCCTCAAGGAAAAAATTACAGAAGAAAACTCATACAAAAAAAATTCAAGAAGGTCATGTGAGCCCCCTGATACAATGTGAAGCCATGTATCCCTATGGAAGACAATCCATATTGCTAGAATACATATATGTCAATTCCTTTTAACCTCCAATTCAATGCAAGAATTGGTGTTGACTATGAGTATCAATCAAAATAAACACTAATATCCAAAATATCAGCTAGAATAATGAACTTGAGGAAGTATTTGTTGAACACCCTATCTTGCACCCCTCAATGTTGAAATGAAAGAAGATGGAAATAAATGTATCCAATAAATAAAATGGCTATAATGGTCATAAGTGAACACAAAGACTAGTTTCACTAAACAAATGTCACCAAATATGTGAATAAGTACTCTAGTAAGCAATGTATTCATAACATGTCTATAAAAACTATCCCACAAACCTAATTAGATAATAAAATATAATCAAAAAGTAAAAGACTCCAAGAACTATATGATTGGGTGAAAACACTACTTAAACATCACCCTAAAAGTACTAGAACACATCAAAATAGTTTTGAAAATGTTAGAGATTACCAACATGTGATATATATGTAGAATATATAGTCAAGGAGAATAGTGCCAAAAAAGTGAAAAAGAGCATGAATATGAGATCACACACACATAGTTTAACTATTAATGCTAGATACTATGGCATTATCTTAGTGAAATTGAAATATATACCATGAAAATGATACAATAATAATCCTCATATGGGTTCTAGAAACAAAATTTATAATAAGATACACATTTATAATGGAGGAATAATTCTTTTTTGTATGAGAAAAATTAAGAAAAAACTCACTATACTAAGAAAGGGGGCCTTGAAAATATATCCAAAGAAGAATTCAATGAGATAAGAAATGGGCCTTGAATATGACATGACACAAACTAAAAATGCTTCAAAGTTAACCCTAAAAAATGCTCAATAGAAGAGGGTCTAACATAATGTAAGCACACTAGATGAAGTCTAGAAAATTCCAATTGGGCATGAAGACTAAGCAATGAGCACTAATGTGGAAAAAAAAAATTCCATGAGGGAATATAACCAATTTTTATATTGGGCCCCAACCACTAGTCTTCATCAAATGAAATTGTGAGTTAGAAAGTGCAGTGGAACTACTATCATGGATTAACAAAACTATCACCAAGGATAGTAGATGAGGCAAAGGTAGAGGACCACCAAGTATAGCATAATATTTGACTAGAAAAATATGTCTTCTTTTGTGACCCCACCATTGACCAATTGATTTGATCACATATTGAATTTTTTGTGAGATTTTAAAAAAAATTCAAGGTTGACCATTTTCAAGCAATCACCTTTACCAACTGATTTGGCATGTGTTTAATGACTATTTTAATTTTTTTAATTTGAGAAATAATAGATTAAAAGAACTTAATCTATGTACTTTAATTTTTTTTACAAAATTTTTGACCACATGTTCAATATTTATTTATTTTTATTGAGAAATATATTTTAAAAACTCAAGTTGATTTTGATCAAATTACTCGTATTGACCACATGTAATGTTTTTTGATTTGTTTGAGAAAATGATTTAAAATACTGAATTTGCATAATTTTTTTGACCAAATCATTGTTGACAAAGGATTAGGTCACATGCTATACACAATTTTTTTGTTTTTATTGATAAAATATGATTTAAAAAGATCAATTTATAGTTTTTTATTATTGATATAATTATAAAAAAATCAAGATTGGCCAAGTGAACTTGATTGACCAAAATGCATGTAAATGACCATGGATGATTGTCATATTAAAAGTTATTTCCAAAAAAAAAAAAAAATTAAACAAATAATGTGTTTGTTTTTTTATTGAAAAAAATAACAAAAATAAGGGTTGGGTTTCTTTAATATTTGGAAAAAAATAAAAAAATATTGAGGTATAACCACCAAGGAAAGGGAAATGGCCCAAATGGGTGGTTATCCCACTTGTAAGGGCTTGTGCCCTTGGTGAGGGAGTCACCCACCCAAGCAAAGGTTGTGCTTAATATAACAAGCCATGACCTAGTCAAGGCTTGAGTCATATGGCTCGACCTTGCATAGGTCAAGAGTCTACTTTAATTTTATTGATAATAAAATCAATAACAACAAAAAAAAGGTCACTATTTTTTTTATTAATTTTTATTTTTATTTTTTGTTATATGTGCCTCATTTTTTAATATTTACTTTTTGATGCAAAGTAAAAAAATACGATATAGTTATTTTTGCTAAGAAAATAATTTAAAAAATGATTTTTTTTATGTGTATTTTATTTTTATATTTTTTTTACAATATTGATATTTTTTGTCAAAAATAAAAATATAACTATAGGTAAAGATTAAAAATAGACAAATTTCACATAAAAAATGTGGTAGTACATTAATACACAATCAATGTTTATTATTTGGATGGGAAGGTGATCAACATGTTAAGATTTATATTTGGTTATATTCGATTTAGAACTTTTAGACTAAGTTGGTCTTTATTTTCTATTATTAACTTTGTATAATATGTTGTCAAAGTGAATAATGGGGTCATGTTTTAATATTGATTTTTTTGTCAAAAATAAAAAATAAAATACAATTACAAATGGACTAATTTTGTTCAATGGACAAAATCAGATCATTTGGGAGCTTGTATAAATGGATATCTAACAGTCGATAAAAACTATTTTTTAATGGAAAATAACTTGCAGATCCACACAAAATGTCTATAATAAATTATTCAAAAAGAGAGACTTTGATATCCAACTAAGATAAAATTGGAGGCAAATATGTGTTTCTTAGCTAATCAAGATGCGGTGGTGAGCATTGATGTGCTCTTAAAATCTTGATAATAGAACCTACAAAAAAAATCTTAGGGAGGAACTCCCCAAATTGAATTTTGTACTAAACCTTTCTTATTCTCAAGATCATCTTTGAAAGAATTCAAGAGAAGAACATACTTAGTATTTGAGAAAAAATGATCTCCTAAAAAGCTACCTAATGGTAGTCATTCCACTTTGGTAGCATGTGAGAATGGGATGATATATCCAACACTTGATTATATGTCCTAGAGGATTCACTCTTTCTCACAAAGAGAATAAAATTGAAGAATAAACTCTATTGTAAAAATTATGTTAAAACCATATGCAACACAAATACAATGATGAATTGATTCAATTGAAATAAAAGGGAGGGCACAAACATGATGGAGTTCATGGAATGAGTGAGTGAGTATGAAAATGAGCCTAAATATGGGTTATTTATGGGAAATACATCTCTCATACTCTTCAGATGATTATGACAAGTTTCATGATCATATGAGGTGAGAAAAACCCACTCACCTACCATTCATATGATTGTGATAACTTTCATGATCATATGAGGTGAGACAAAAGCAAAAAATCCTAAGTAAATTTAACTTGAACATGTGTGAAAAAAATCTAAGAGTGGAATTGGTTATGGAAACAACCCTCCTCACACCTAAAAGTGGAACTAGATAGGGAAATAAGCCTATTCACACCAATAGATGTTATTTGTCAATATTGTTATAAAGAAATGAAAGGATATATTATCAATCCACTTATTCTTATGATTCTAATTTAAAATAGAACAATAGTACTATACATCTAAATTATATATCATTCCTTGGGCACTTCACTTACACAATATGATGATGATCATAAAGAGTGTGCCATTTATCATATAAGTTGCAAATTAGTTGATTATGAGGGGAAAAAAACCCATGGAAAAATTATTTTTACCTTTTGTGTTTGTATCACAAAATTTACAAACTATATGCTTAATAATGAGACATACTTTATCACAAGTCCAAATCACATTTATAAGGACACATTACCAAGTGGTAAATGTTACTCATGGAATTTGATGTAAGATTCATCTTTCAGAAGTCAGTGAAAGGGAAAGTTATTGAAGACCATGTAGCATAAAATATATTATTTGTTACACTACTCATTAATGATTATTTTTGAGATTATCACATAGATAATGGCACATGGATCATGTATTTTAATGGTTGAAAATGTGCCATTGGTGTTGGAGTAGGAATAGTCTTCATTAATCTCCAAGGTCAGCCATTTCCATTTAATTTTTTCTTGGGATTTTCGTGTATAAAAAATTTACAAGAATTGCGAAGATCTAATAGTAGGTTTACCAATCAAGAGAACACTAAAAAAACAGAATCTCTAAAATCATATGGGGATTCTCATCTAGTGGTTGATCAAATTTTGGATATTTATCAAACCAAGGAATAAAGTTTAATCCTATACAAAAACATATTAAAAATATTAAGAACATATTTTGACACATTATAAATGGAGAGCATACCCATAAAAAGATAATAGGCATGTTGATATCATTTCAAGTTCAACATCAATGATCCCTATTAACATCAACAATCAATAAGTGATTTTTACTATTCATCAATTAAGGAATCCCTTAGTTAATGCTATATTTTTATATGATTTACAAATTATGGTAGTCACTCATAGTGAAATAAAGTTTTAAAGATATAGAAATATATATAATATATTATATCAAAATTTTATCCCATTAAATTCTACACACAATGATAAACATAAATTAAAATGTAAATTAATGTGCTATGTTATAATTAGGGGATCCTTATTTAAATAATCATTTGATGGAAAAATAATCTAATTCTTAAATTTTGAACAAGCTAAAATATCCATATTAGAGGTACATGATAGTGAACGTGGTGGTCAATGTAGAGAAAAATCTTTGTCTCACAAATTACTATGATAAGGATACTATTGGGATAAAATGGATCAAAAATGTAATGAACATGAAAAATGTTTCTCACAATATCAAAGCATATAAATCTAAATTGGACTTCATCACACAAATTTCAACCCATTGTTTCTCCTTGATCATTTTACCTTTGGGGCTTTCAACTGATTGCAAAGATAAATCCATAATACATAGATAGTCACAAGTTAATTATTACAACCACACAAAATTAAAAATAAATTGGTTGAAGCCATACCTTTAATGTATACTACATGTGAATATGTATAATAATTATTAAACACACATTATTTCAAGGTTTATACTACCATCAATTATTTTTGTAGATAATAGATCCTCTTTGAAAAAAATGGGAAGCATTTCCAAGATAAATTCAAAATTTATACACTTTATCTTCTACATATTACTTACAAGGAAAAGGGAAATAAAAATTGAAAAATAAGACAATCTAAAAAATTTAATAAAAAATAGTATAAAACATGATTTTGATTTGAACAATAAGAGTTTTTACGCATGTTTAGCATATTGCACAAGTTGGCATACATCAAAAAATGATACGCCATATTCTCTTGTTTGTGAAACATAATAATTAGTACCAATATATATGGAAATAAATTCTTTATGAGTCTCTCTAAGATACACCATCAAATTTAAAGAGTATCGACAAAAATGATTACATGAATTAAAAAAGTTTGATGCAAAGCATAATCAACATATTAAGCACCTCAAGGTATATCAATATTTCATCAAACACACATATGGCAATAGGGTCCATAATTGTTAATTTTAGATTGGGGATCTTGTATTAAAGGAAAACTAGAAAAATATTAATGCACAAAATGAGGTTAAAGGCAAGTTGAATCCTAGTTGGTTGGGTCCATCCATGGTTACTAAAGTGATAGGTATATGAGCTTATCATAGTGACACACTCAAAGGAAAAAATATGAATAACCTTATGAACATGTTAAACCTAGGTCTTTACTATATTACTTTTATTAGAGTTATGAATTATCCTGGTGATTAAATATAAAAAGGATAAACTTAATAGAAATGTAATAATTGCTTGAAAATAAATCTAAACAAGTAGAATGAAATCAGAGTACTGATATACATATTAAGTATGAATGAGTAAAATAAGATAGCTATGGAGAAAATGATAATAATGAATTATTTTATCATGATATGCTAATTGTGTTTGACTGAGCGATGGATCAAAGATCATATCAAACTAAATTATGTGCATATAACAAAAATGTAATTATCATTGATTAAATTCATCACTAATCCTAAGAGGAAATTATCAATTATAACTAATTTCCTCTAGGGTTCAATTTTTGTATCTATGGAAAATAATGTAAAAGAACACAATCACATGTGTCTATTAGAAATAATCTTGACTATGGAAAATTTTACCTTTAGATGTGTGTGGATGAGCTGAAAATTAGTTATTCAAAGTTAAAATCCTAATAGGATATCAATAGTTGAAATCTTGAAAAGATAAATGGGAGAGTGTAAAGGAATGAACTGATCCCCGTCACCCCCATGATGATTGATTATTTCCTATGTATCTAGTCCTCCAATGATGGAAATAAATCTAGTATAGTTCTTCCACTTAGATTTTTAATGTGATTTTTATCCTTATACTAAGTGTATGCATCTAGAAATGGATTGAATACTTGATTATTATTTACTTGAATTTGATATAATAAGATCTTGAATTAGTTAATGAGTGCTTCAAATTAATATAATAAAATATGGGAAGAATAGGGAAGCTTTTCTCAGTGTGAAATACTATAAGTGTGCCTCAATAGTGAAATTTACAAGTGAAAAAATAGGTAACTTTTATGTGATTATTTAGCAAACAAAAAAGGGAAAAACTCATGATACCAATCCTAAAAATATAGGACAACCTATAAGTAAGGTTCTTAATTTGAAAAATAGCTAGGGTGAAGAGCAGGATCAACCCATAGGGAAACTATCAACCTTTTATCCTATCCCATTATGGTTAATCCTATCCTAAAGGGTAACATTTGAGATTAAACATTTGCGATGTCCACATATGCTTAGAGATGTTTTTAATGATTAATAACATTTATGTAGGAATAAAACAACTTAGAAAGGGATAAGCCCATATAGGTACTTATGATAGATCAAGGTGATGAAATAGTGATAGATTAACTGCTCAATTAAAATAAAGTGGGACATAAATGTCATTATCAAGTATTCATGACCAAATTTGAGTGGCTACATTCCCCCCTCCATTTATTATAGATCTATAATTCATAGAATAAAATGAAACATATAGTTGAGTGTGTGAAAAACAAATAATTTATTTGTGGATGAAATTTTAACTTAGAAGACCTACAATGATTCACAAAGTAGTAATTTTGTTTATTTAAATGAAAAATCTTGAACTTTGAAAATTGAAAAACTTGAAAAGAGAAACAAAGGAGGAGTGCATTTGTATGTGTTAAATCAATGTTTGATTGTAACCTTACTTGTTTATGATGCTTCCATTGAATCATTTGGAGAGATTTATTCCTTAGTTAAAACATGGAGAATTGAGGATAATTAAGCCATTATTTAAAGTAAACTTATACATAGAAAATAGAACCCATTAAGGGATTATTATGACCTTGTCTCGAGAAGCATTATGATGTTATTGGTATGCTAACATTATAGGATCATTTTGGATGATTGGCATTGGGACTAATTATAACCCTTGACTACTTTTATTTTGAGACACTGTGATATTGATTATGATGCATTATTCAACAAATGTATATGCCTATCAAAACTATGACATATACTTTTATTTTATCCATATCATATGTTGTTATTATTGATGTATATTTATGGAGTAGGTGCTTTTGATGTTCTATTTTGTATTTTTAGGAATAATTTGAGTGATTTTGGCTCATTGGTAGACTTCGGCTATTGGGGAAATAAAGAAAGATTATGAGTAATCAGGTTCATTTGACATGCAAAATATCTAGGTGGTGGTTACAACCATGGTCCATTTAAGTCTTTTTAATTCTAGTGACTTTGTTTCTTTTGTCTTTGTGTCATCTTATGAATGTTCACATGTGTTGTTCATTTTATTTCTCATTATGGGATCATTTTTTGTTCCATATGCTCGGATGAGTTTTTCAAGTTATGGATTGTGTCTTTGAACCTCATTAGCATTATTAGTTTTTAAACTTATTTTTATCCTTGATATATTTTATTGTGTAGTCTTGAAAGTAAGACATGATGTTTTATAATTGAAAGAGTTCCCCCTTGGGTATTTAGACCATGACTTGATTTTCATAATTTTATATTAAAAATTATGCATGTCTAAAAAATAACTTAATGAGTTTGATTCATCTATAAGAAAGGTAATTTTTGTTTTATATCTTAGCCTAGTAATTAACCTCCCTTAGTGTGGCATGGAATTACCATTTCCATTGGAAACTTAGGGGTGTCATATATGGCATATGTTAGTTTGACTTAAGCTTTATAATTATAACTTTAGTCTTAACACTGCTAAGGTTTATCATAATGAGTAAAGGGATGACTTATCTTTTTTTAAAACTTAGAATGAATATTGATTTTGACCTCATTTAGCATATTACTATTAGAGGTACAAAACACAAGGGGATTGAATCAATGGTGGAAAATAATCAATTTCAATTTCCAAACCCTTCAAACACTTAAGCATTCAATACAACCATTGATGAAGAAATCAAGATGTTTATGTAAATGAATAAATAGATGATGAAATATTAAACATGAAAAAAAATATTTATGTGGGAAACCTTCTTGGGGAATAAAACCCACTCTCAATACTATAAACACGTTGACTACTTGTCCTATAAGATGATCACAAACATGAGACTGGTCAAGTCCTTCTGACCAAAATTTAGTGAAACATCTATTTCACAAGGAGCATCTACCAATAGGATAATCAAGTCCTTTTGAACACCTATTTTTTAATTCCTTCTAACTAGATTTAGTGAAACACCTATATCACAAGGAGCACTTGCTCCTAAGATTATCAAGTCCTTTTGACCACTTATTGGTCAAGTCCTTCTGACCTAGATGTTGAGCACCCTACCAACACCTATGAAATAAACATATTATAATCATTGATTACTTAAAAATATGATGGAGATACAATGTATATCATCTCTCTTAAACTCTGCATAGTCCATACTCTGATCTGCCTCTCAAATCAACCACCAAGCTCATATAGACATCATTTATCTTTTGTTCATAGTCAATATTTAAACCTACAAGACACTATATTTGACATCATAAATATAAAATAAGTTAATATACATATTAATCAACCTATTCTAATCTATAATACATCTACTAGGCACACACACCCTTTCTTTCACTCCACAACTCTAACACACACCTATTCTCTTAGGACTGTCACATGTCTAGAAATCATCATCTTTAATTTCACTATTTATAGAGCCTTCATGAATATTAAATTATGGGTATACCATAATACTTTCCTTAACCATTATATATTCTTACATATCTTAATACTATCCTCACATGTTGGCCATAGAAACTATGGGTCACACTTAAGTAGCTTATGCCTTTCAATTGGGCCTTAGTAGCCCTTATAGGTCTCATGAAAAACCTATTCCACCATTTAAAACTCCATTGAGAAAATTAGAAACATAATACCACTTATAAATGCATATTTCTACTCCAAATGACCCCTTAGACATCTTAAAATGATTGCAGTCTTCATAACACTCCTCTAATACAACACAATTATCCCAAACATCATTTTATACATGTGATCACTAAGAATGAACACACAATCAAATTCTAATCCTTTGAACATATAAAATATAGATTGGTAAAATGTCCATAATACAAAAAAAATTTCCTCTTGAATTATAAAACATGATCTAATACTTAGTTCATCTTAAAACATCAAAATACCATCAATAACAACTCAATTTCCCTTCTTGGGTTACTTGCATAACATGAACACATACACAGTCAACTTTGAAGATCAATATATTTCAATATACAAATAATTAGACCTTATAAATAGTTTATCTAGATTACCCATGAATTCCTCTACAAATTTAACTTTTACACCATGGTAAAATTATGCATATATCAAAATTTATAGCATAAAAACTACAGACTAGTCTTCACTCACAAATTTAAATATTTGAATTTTAATTAGCACTAAGTAACTATTAAAATTAAAAAACTTTGTCAACATATAGTGGCCTATCATAGATTAAATAAATATTCATCATCAATCTCCCTCAAAATTATCTCTTTCTTTACCTTTGCTCACTGTTAAACTTTGAACATGTTGACCTCATCTCATGCACCCTTGTAATATTGACCAAAAATGAATCATCGATCTCTACGGATTAACCAAGTATTTATCTACCATATCTCACCATTGATACAAAATAAAAGAATCCATAATTATTCCAATTTTAATCTCTAATTCCTTCTACACATCTGACTCTTTGAATTGTATAATCAATTTTCTAATAGTACGAATGCCCATGAATCCTTGATATTCTATCCAAGCTCCGTGAATGTGACACATATCATTAGTGAATTCATTATTTGACATTTTGAATTTACATGCACCATTTAAATTAATATGTATGATTAAATTCTCACCATTAGATATTATAGACCAATGACCTTAGACTTTAACATGATTAAACTTGATGGTCTCTGGCCCATCACTGTCTACTAGAGCAACTTTGAAGATTTATAACTTGTGATAGAAATTAATTAAAGACTCAAAATTTTTAGGAAATATTATTAGAATAATAGAAAACATATAAATTTAAAAATTTGATCAAAAATTACTTTATATGTACCTAAAATAAATTCACAATCTTTCTAGTTCATACATATCTGTATGACATGTAGTGACGGTCTGGCTAAGTATAGAAACTTAGTGAACTTATATCTAAGAGTTAAAATTTGAACCCACATATTTTTAACTCATTACCTTAAATTTAAACCATATGAATTTGGGACTAATGTGATCATACGCATATGACCAACTCCCCCTAACTCATCCATACATGGCAAATGATAATGTCAACAAACTACCTACTTAGATTTTTCTTCCATAGAACTAGTTGTGCCAAGATGAAAATAAAGAATAACCACATGAATACCATGAACTTATACAATCTCTCCAATCATACTTGACCTTTGATATGACCCCTCATATATTTTTAATACTCTAGACCCATCCCTAATCATGCCAAAATTGAATATCAACAATGCCTAATTCAAGCATACTAGGACAAGTACACTGCACACTTTATCATTGAAACTTAGAATATCAAGAAACTTCATCCACTCACTTGGACACCTAAATTAAATCACTATAAACTCTCCAAAATTCTCTCACTTTGTCATTGATGTCAACACCCATCATACAACTCACCTTCCTTCTCTCTCTTCAAGTACTCTCACAATAGGAACCTTCTCCCCCTTTGACACAATGATGAAGTGGGCATGAACTGATATTAAGGACATAAATACCATCAATAGGAGAGGACCATATTATAAAAATGATACAAAATCCCCCTCACCTTGAGCCTATCTCTACTTGTCTTGACAAATTCCTCTTGCTACATGCCAACACTCTCTTCAACCAAGTACTGTAACCAATGAAGAAAGAACACACAAAAGCACTAAAATCTAATGGAAATCACCAAGAAATATCTGAAAGGTAATCACCCTAATATCTCTAAGCCATTACACCTCTTGATCATCTTAAGATCTCTACACACCATGAATAACCACCATAGAGGCTTACTATCCTTCTCTCTCAAGCCACCTCAAGGACCACCAACATAACTTCATGCCACTCAACAACTAGGAAACATGATCTAAACCAACCTAATGAATCACCTTTAAAAACTCATGCCTTGATCCTTAGGATAAAATTATCAAAAACATCAAATCTTCACACTAGGCCTTTCTAGACTCTTTATAGCCCTACCTAGAACTTACAAAGCCCACAACTTTCAGTATACATATGACCCCTTAACCACAAAATTTTTATCATAAGAGTCTATACATAAGAGTATATGGAATTTTATCATATGACCCCTTAACCACAAAATTTTTAATCACATATATCCTTCTTTGAAACATACCTCATTCATAAACCTACTAGCCAATTAAAGTCCATATTGACAAAAAATTGAATAATTTGAAAGACACAAACCTTCAAATCTCTATCAAGCTTGATTTTATAACCCATTTGGCCCATTCATCCTATTAAGAAGTCTCGTACCTCAAATCATAAGGAAAACCAATTTTTTTTGTAAAACTCTAGAATCTCTAAAAAAACATGATTAACAATCCCCTCTCTAGTCAATACCAACCTCTAAAACTTCTTTCACACCTAGAGACAACCATCACACAATTCTAGACCAATATTTGATCCTTCAATCCTTTGGTAACCTTGAGTTCCTATACCATGGCTTTGATTTACAATAAGAAAGATAAACCCATGAGCACATAAAAACCTCCAAAAGGCACAAATAGGGTCATCAAGGCACAAAACAACTTAGAACACATCACAAATAAGTGCACAGACCTTTCTAAGCACCAAAATCTTCTTGACATTCCATTAATATCATTATTCCACCTTAAAACATCCATTTTGATCTTGTAGACATAGTGTCCATACTAGAAATACCTTATTACATAATTGTGACCTCATCGAAGCACTTCTACCATCTTGAAAAACCAATTCCAATTGGAAATAGTCATCTCTTGCATTCTAGGACCTTCTGAATAACACCACAATAACACTTACTCATCCACTTAAAAGAGTCTCTTAAGAAGCATAGATAGAGACCTCCTCTACACCATAATGATTTAAAACAAAGTAAAGCTAGGAGTGGCTCACCCACATCTCCTTAGTAACCACTAGAATCCTTTTATAGCTATAATACTTCTTGATCTTGTTCTCCTTAGTCTAAAATTTGACAACTTATTCCTTTTCTAGATCACTCACTTTATCTTCTATGATAGGATACACAACATTTAGAGAAACTATGGAATCTTGGCATACCTTGATCACTAAAGTAACTTCTTTATATTTCATAACATCACCTTCAAACCTTGATGACATAGGAACTAAGCTTGAAACTTGCTCACACATAATAGGTTACTCATTAGCATCCAAACACATCTTAGAACTAGCCTCTACCAGAACTTTGGTCTTCTTCTTGAGCTTGGTCTCTTCATTCATAACATGAGTAGACAATGAGAGATCTTGACTCTATCTAACTTTTATAGAATTATCTACCATATCAAATATATTACTTAGACCTACAGACTCATCATGACTCACACTTACCACCTTTGGTTTCCATGAGTTAACTTGCCTTCTTTCTTGCACTCTAGGATCTTGATTAAACCTATTCTATCTTGTAGGCCTTTACTTGCAAAATATATCAATTTGAGCTCTCTGTTGATAGTTGAATCACACTATACCTTTTTCAAGAATCTTATCCTACCTTTCTTGATTAGAAAAAAATCTTGCAATATGTCCATTCTTTTAACAATTGAAACAAACTACTCCTTTTGAATAAGACTCACCTTGCCTTACCTTATTTAGATAATTATTAACAAATTATCCATTATCAATAAAGTTAAATCACTTAAATTTGTTCACACCTTTTGAATTATGACACCCATCATAGTTTCATGTAATCTTGTTTTTAATAGGTCTCTTTCATTCTCTATCTATATGCCCAAACTGATTACATGTGTAAAAATAACCATTGAAACTTTCATACCTCATGAAATTTGGTTGGCTAATCTGATTTGTCTTCACTCTACCAGCATCTTCATTCCTTGATTGATATTTGACCTTTAAGGTCTGATTTACATTAGTATTCATCTTCTCTTAAGTTGCATTTTCTAGTTCTTCTTTATATCCAAGACCAATTCTATCACTTACATGATTTTGACCACTCAAAATATTATCTGGATCCCTTGAGCTCTTTTCAAATATCATAAATGACTACATATTACTACATGTCTTATCTAACTCAGCTTTTAATGACTTATTTTCAATTACATACCTTGAACATGCATCTTCTTTAGTTTTTAGGCTTGTAAATAGGATTTCCAATTGACAACTAAGATGCTTGACTATATCATCATGCTTCTTGGTGTCTTCATTCATTATTGCCTAAAAGACATTGAATTTCTCTTCATAGTCATTGATTTGAGACTTTATCTTCTTGTTAATCTTCTTCTCAATCTTCAGTTCCTCAAGAGCATTCATCAATTTAGTCTTACAATCCACCTCATCTTTATCATCATCTGAATCACTCCAAGTAGACTCCTTTTGACATGAACAACTTTCTTCCTTAACCATGAAGACATCTTCATCTTCAAAAGGACCATCATCTTCAAGATAATACTTTAAGTCAGTATATTCATTGTCATCTAATGATTTGAAATCTTCTTTGGTATAGAGACTCTTCTTGTCCCTGAAGTGCTTCTTCTTAATGTCAAACCTTTTGAATCCCTTCTTGATTTTATCAGACCTAAATGATCTCTTTCCATCATCATGACCTTGACCATGCTCTTCATAATAATTTTTATTATGCTTATGAGGGCACTTATTATCAAAATGTACTACCTCTCCAAAATTGAATCATTTGAAGGGTATTTTACCCTTACACTTTCCTAACCCTATTTTCAATTTCCTTGTAAACAAAGCAATTAGTTCATCTACATCAATATCAGATATGTCATCCTCCTTGAGTTTATTACCTTGGAAATTATTCTTTGGCTTCATTTCTCTCTTAAATGTTGCTTCCTTCTTTGGTGTTTTATCATCATCAACTCTCATCTCATAGGCAATAAAAATGCCATGAAATTCATCCATCTTCAACTGAGTAATATCATGACTTTATTCTAGAGAAGATACTTTAAAATAAAGCTTGAGAGAGAGAAACCTTAATAAATTTTGAACAAAAAAAGCTTCTTCAATCTTATCTTTAAGACCTTTAATGACTTTCACAATCTCATCAACTCTCTATAGAAATGATGCCATAGAATCTTCTTCCTTCATCTTAAGGCTCTCAAATTGTCTTTTGTGAGTCAATAACTTTTCCAACTTAATATTTGAATATACTCCATAAATATTCATCAATTTATCCCACATTTCCTTGGTATATATGCAATGGATTACTTTGGTGTATTCAATCGTTTAAGGACCAAAAGTGATAACATTTATTTCCTTAGAATTTTTCTCAAACAATTTTTTATTCACAACACTGGATGGAGGAATAGTAGGTGTAGAATAACCATCCACAATAGATTTCCAAGTGTCAAACCCTATGCACATGATGTAGGTCCTCATCCTCACACTCCAAAAAGCATAATTAGATCCATTGAACATTAGTGATTACTTAGTGGAAACACCTCATTACATTTGATGGATACCTATATTATACATTGGATCTCCTTCAAGTTGTTAAGCCTTTACCAAAGGACTTGCTCTGATACCAATTATTATAAGTACAAACCACTAAGAGGTGGGTGAATAAGTGGTGGAAAACAATCTAATTTAATTTTCAAGCCCTTAAAATACTTAAGCACTTAATATAACCAATCATGAAGCAATAAAGATGTTTATAACAATGAATAAATAGATAATGTAAGATAACACACAAAACACAAGAATTATGTGAAAAACCCTCTTGGAGAATAAAACATACTCTCAAGACTATAAACACATGGACTAATTATCCTATAAAATGATCATAAACATGACACTGGTCAAGTCCTTCTGACCAAAATTTAGTGAAACACATATTTCATAAAGAACACCTACTCCTAGGATGATCAAGTCCTTCTGACCACCCATTGGTTAAGTCCTTCTGATTGGATTTAGTGAAACACTTATTTCATAGGGACTACCATCCCCTAAGATGATCAATTTCTTATGACCACCTATTGGTCAGGTCCTTATGACCTAGATGTTGAGCACCCTCCCAACACTTATGAAATGAACATCTCTTGATCAGTCATTACCCACTAATGTAATGGAGATTCAATGTATATCAAATCTCTTCAAATATACACACTACATAGTCCACACTCTGATCTACCTCTCAAATCAACCACCAAGCTCACACACACATTATATATCCTTCACTCATCCTCAATCTTCAAACCTGTAAGAACAATGTCTTTGACATCATAAATCTAACCTATAGTTCATACACATACTCATCAACCTCATATTATATACAATCCATCTATTGGGTACACACCCTTTATTTCACTCCATAACTCTCACACACCTCTTTTCTCAAGTCTCTCACATGTCTAGAAATCATCATCTTTAATTTCACTCTTTATAGAGCCTTCATGAATATCAACTTCTTGGTCATAAATAATACTTTCCTTAGCCCTTAAGGATTCTTATATTTCTTAATAATATCCTCAGAGTTTTCCCATAGAAACTATGGGTCACACTTAAGCATCTTACACCTTTAAATTAGGCCTTAGTATCCCTTATAGGTCTCATAGAGACCTATTCCCACATTGAGCACTCCATTAATAAAATTAGAAACAAAAGAACACTTACAAATGCATAGGCACACTCCACATGGCCACTTAGACATCCTAAAATGATCATATTAATTATAACACTCCTCTACTATATCACAATTATCCCGAACATCATTTTGTACATATGATCACCAAGAATGAACACATAGTCAACTTAAAATAATTTTAACATGTATATTTTGGATTGGTCAAACCTAAATAACCCACAAATATGGTCATCATGAAGTATAAAAACTCTCCAAAACTTATTTTATCTTAAAACATTGAAATATTATCAAGAACAACTCAATTTCCCTTTTTGGGTTACTTACAAAGCATGAACAAATACATAGTCAACTTTGGAGATCCAAATATTTGAATATACAAATAATTAGAACTTATAACGAATTTTTTTGAATGTACCATGAAGTCCCTTACAAATTTTCCTTTTAAAACATAGTCAAATTCTGCATATATCAAAAGTTATAGCATAAAGACTACAGACTGATCTTTCCTTACAAATTCAAATATTTAAATTCCAATGGTCACTAAACAACTGTTAAACTTCAAACACTTTATCAAAATATCATGACCTCTCATAGCTTGAATGGATAAAAATAATTTATATCCATTGAAATTATCTTGGTCTTTACCTTTTCTTACTATTAAACTTTAAACATGTTGACCTCATCTCGTGCACCTTTGAAATATTGACCAAATATGCATCGTCGATCTCTTCAAATCAACCAGGTCTTTATCTTTCAGAACTCACCATTGATCTAAGCTCTGAGATCCCATGATTATTCCACTTGGCATATATATGTTCATTATATACATATAGCTCTTTAATTTTGACTCACACTATCAATCTTCTAATAGTATGAACACCCACAAACCATTGATCTTTTATCCAAGCTCTGTGAATGTGACACATGTCACTAGCACATTCATTCTTTATCATTTTGAATTTATACGCACCATTGATCTAAATATGTATGATTAAGAACTCAATTTTTTATATTCTAGACTAATAACCTTAGACTTCAACCTAATTAAACTTGACAGTCTCTGGCCCATCATAGTCTGCTAGAGCAGCTTTGAAGCTTTTTAACTTGTGCTAGAAATCACTTCAAGACTCCAAATATTTAGGGCAGCTTCTTGAAAAAATATAAAACATCTCCATTTAAACCTATGATCAAAAATTACTTTTTGTGTACTTGAAATAAATTCATAAATTTTTTGATTCATATATATCTACATGATGTACAGTGACGGTCTGGCTAAGTATAGAAACTTAGTAAACTTTTGTCTGAGAGGCCAACTTTGGACCCACATATATTTAGCTATTCTCAACCTCATGAATTTAAATGTGAACCATATGAAATTAGGACTAATATGATCACATATATGTGACCAACTCCCCTTGACTCATCTATATGTGGTAATGGTGACATCAACAAGCTGGGTACTTAGATTTTTCTACCATAGAACCAACTATGCCAAACTGAACGTAATGAATAACCATATGAATAAAATGAAAATACACAAGCTATAAAATTAGCCTTGACCTTTGATAATACCACTGACACATGATCAATAATTCAAATCCATCCCTAATCATGCCAAATTTGAAGATCAACCAAGCCTACTTCAAGCATACTAGGACAAACACACTGCACACTTTGTCATTGACACTTAGACAATCAAGACAATTCATCCACTAACGTGGAAACCTCCATGACATCAATGAAAACTCTCCAAAAATTATGATTTTAAAATTCATTTAAAAAAATAAAAATTGGCTATAAGAGGGGCATAATTTTAGCATTATCTTTATTATTTTAAAATTGGCATGTATGTTATTTGATTTCCTAGATTGTTAAGGAGTATTGATTTTATTAAAAAGATAAATTATGGGATGGAAATTGGGATGAAACATAGATAATTCATTATTAACTTTAGCATATTTAAAATTATTACTTGGAATTAATACTAATTAGACTTGGTGACTTGGCTAAGTTCATTGATCTTGGCGTTATCAATATTATTTTAGACCTATCATTATTAGAATTGTGAATTGGCACCTAAAGGAAGTCATTGGAAAAGATTAGAAGAAAATATTTCTCATTATTTAACTTATTAAATATCTACTTGATGCCTTAATTTTCCCTTCTATGTATCAATCTCTTGGTAAAAATTCCCAACATGACACCCTTGTGAGCAATATGGCATAAGTATGGGGGAAGGGTTCATCAGACGAAAATATATTTATTTAGAGTAGTCATAACCTGCTACCAGGAACACAACATAGAGTTGGGGGAGAAAGAGAAAGGTTAGGAAGATCCCTAAGTCCTTCATGACATGGGGAAAGGAAGGTGGTGACAAAGGAAGACCAAATTTATGGGAAATTTAGCCCTAGTAAATGGTAGTTTTTTACAATTAAGTTACCCCAAATTTTTGTAATGAAAAATAATAGGATTATTGGTTATTTATAATTGGTGGTTTGTTGGTGTTAAATAAAACCACATGATATTTGTAAATGAAACATTAGATTTTAGAAATTTTTGAAAGAAGATTGATAATATTTTGTGGTTTTAGATTTTTTAAAAATTTATTAAACCCATATGTTATTATAAATAATTCAATCAGATTTGTTTTACTCTATTCGGTGTTTGAATTGTGTTCTTATATGGATGAGTAAAGATGAATGGGTTGAGTTCATATGGTTTTGGTTGAAAAAAATAGCCATAGGATTGTGCCCACTTTGGGTATATCCTCTAGAATTCTATTAAATAATTATAATGAAATTTATGATCTCTATTAAAACCCATATCTTTTACAAGAACAAGGTTGTAGATATAAATTTTAAACCAAAAACTAACTTTAGATAAGTAGAATAAATGATTACATAATACATATCACTGGGTTTTTTTAGCCATTCCATCTAGATTTTATTAGGAATACACCTAGTGGTTATTACCCTCTTGTTGATTAGGGTAAAATCATAGATATATTTATTTATACTATACCTTCTTTTCTGACTGTATTTAACCAGATGGATCAACCTCTATATAAGGCTATAAAAATTAAACCAAGTCATTTTCACCTAGGAATAAAATTAATTTAATATGTATAAATGTTTCAAAACCCAAATTCATAACCTCATTCATTTATAGAGGTATGACTGTGCTTAGTGTCAAGATTATGTATGCATTTCATTTTTGGCCTACAGGGTTAGTTATTTGAATGTGCATATGCCTTCTTTATTATGATAAAGTTTATTTTGACCCCTTTTGGGACCATTTGACAATGGTGTAAATATGTATTTTAAAACTAGACTGAATGTGTATGATTTGGGGCTTTGATAATCATTGGGCTTAACCTCTTACCCTTTTGTATTGTTCCTCACAAAATTATCCTAACCTTGGAATGTAATGTGAAAACTATCATATTTTATTAAATTGAAAGTACTTGTTGGTGAGTTGCCTTAAAGTATGGTTATTGGCCATGATTACACACATTTATAAATGTTAAACAATGCCTCCTTAGGTAAATTATATTTCACTAATTCTATGTCATTATTTGATCTTGTTGTGGTTGGGTTGTTTGTTATAGTCTTGAGTCATTTGATTGGTATGCTAATTCAAGGAAGCATAAGAATTTTGGGTAACAAGGATCAGCTTGGTATTTTAAGCATTGAGGATATGGAATCATGAATTGAGACTTACCTCTAAATGTGTCCTCACAAGTTTGAAGTTAAATATCTGAATAGATCTCTTATACTCCCTTAGATGAATGTCTTTATATTTCCTAAAAATGTCATGGGTGTGGTACAAGTCATTATTTCGTGTGATCTTGGTTATGTTTTTGACCTAGTATTTTCTTGTCTATTATTCAGTATTTGATGGCTGAGTGGTATACCATGGCTATGCCATTTATATTCTCATAGTTTTTTGGTAAAACTTAGATGCTTGATTCTACCATCTAGATGATGGTTGGGGTGGTCAGGGCCACTGATGGTTTGGCTCATTAGGATGTATCTTGGGGTTTGTCACCATGTAGATCTTATACTTCTCTATTGTGGAGAAGATTCCCATGTTTTAGTTGATAGGTTCTAGCATATTACTATGCTATATACTTTTTTTTGGTCACCATGGTTCTATAATATAAATAATGCATATAATTTTGTTTTAAATCTTGAATCTTGGATGATACCCCTATATGGTAATGCATACCACATATGGGTAGCATCCCAATGCATAGGTACCAATTGGCTATTATCTCATTTATGTAATTCTAATCTTTAATTTTTATTGCATGGTTGTAGTGTGATACCTTTACCTGATGAAATTTAAAAGGATGCAATTGATGTTGTTATTTGATGATAGGTGAATCCTTATGATAATTACTCTTGGCTTTATATTAACTGAGGTTGTAATATTTACCATATGGGCATACAAAAGTGAATAATACATTATTATCTTGTTATGATTTGACATGAAAGCTATCTCATTTTAAGGTATATTATATGTTTCAATTTGAATGATCTTGATTATTTTATATTCAATTCATATGAATGATTAAAAAAGCTATGGATTGGTTCTAAATTAAATATTTTTTCTAGAACTCTCATTGTGTTTAATGGCATGAAGAATGGCCTTGGTATGATAAAGCTTTTTTTTTAACCACAAATTTAGGATAATGAATCATGGAAGAATGCATAGACTGTATTATGTTTATCAACAAGATATCATTTGTTAAGTTATCACGTTGAGTTTATGCAAGATAACATTATCCTTTTATTATGATTTTGATAGCATGACATTGTGAAATTTTATTACTACTGGAAGTACTTGCATTCAAACATATTAAACTATTAAAAGTTTCTAAAATTACCTATGTACTAGCTAAGTAATGTATTCATGAAAGATTTAGAATAATGGGATTTCTTATAGCCATAGATGAAGTTACTTTAATTCTGTGGAATTATTTATTTCAACATGTTAATCTCCATGAATGGTTGAAACTACTCTCATGTCTATGAGTATTATCACTACCTTATTTATTGGTATTTCTCATTGATTATAGAAGTTAAATTATGACACTTAGTGTATGCAGAAATCTTACTTGGTTGGTAGAGTTAGATACAACCACATTTATTTATTAAAGTTCCCTCCTTATGTTGTTTATAATTTTCTTATTAAGGGGTGAACTCTCCTAATGGTTTTGGTTGATTTTATATTCAATTATATGGTATATGTATACCTTAAAACAAGGAAACTCTCATGGATAGAAAGTGTTAAGCATGATGTCTATTCTCATTTTATACACCTACCGCTTATGATCAAACCTTGGTCTATGGCATCTAAGCATAAGAGATTGGGGTTAATTTCTCAAATACTCTAATCTCATTCTGTTTTCACTTATTGCTAAATAAATTAAGTGTAGGAATCAATTATTGTATAACT
Organism: Torreya grandis; assembly: GCA_037957365.1. Lineage (NCBI taxonomy): Eukaryota > Viridiplantae > Streptophyta > Pinopsida > Cupressales > Taxaceae > Torreya > Torreya grandis. The sequence goes on from JARHVA010003641.1 coordinate 1,549,326, forward strand.
TACTAAACTATACTTCAAATATGTTAAAGTGCATCCAATTAACTATGTTGCCTTTCCTTACTAGGCCATGGGTGTGTTGGATGGTTGGGGCATTGACATTACCTAGTTATTCCACCCCCCCCCCCCCCCATTTTATGCACTTCTATTGCTCAAATGATTAAGTAAATAAAGGTGACATTTTTTAACATTTGTTCTGATCTTCCAAGGGCTAGAAATATTTTATATAATGAAATACATTTTTATTAAATCTAAAATTATCATTTAGACATTGATTTGTTTTCAAGAAAATTGTGTGTAAGGCTTTTATACCGTAAGTAATATTTGATAATTTATAAATAGCCTAAGAACTTATGAAGCTAATAGGAATTGTTAAACTCATTGCTTTTGGAATTGCATCACTTGTATGATTAATTATTTGATTCTAAGATAAGCTATATCGGGGGAATGTATAGTAACATGGAAAATATATGGTGGTCAGCTATAAGATATAAGATTCATTTTATGGAATCTCAATGTATAGCTTTATGAATTTTCTAATATATTATGGGATACATTAGTAATCAGTTAAATACCTCATGGTAGTTGATGGGACTCCATTATGTACCAATCTAAGTAGTTATGATTGTGGTTTTCCTTTAAATGTATTTTATATCAAATGATTTAATGAATCAAGGG